>CM059566.1:23548833-24053833 GCA_030386875.1 Morinoia aosen | reverse complement strand
TATCACGATATTACTTATACACGATATTAATTTTCACGATATCATAAGAATATCGATATCATAAGGATGAAAATATTCCGACATCATGAGAATATCGATATCATAAGGATGAAAATATTCGTCTGCTGTGCATAAGTGATGGATTAATACATAGAAACCGCAGAAGGTAGTGGTGCTGTATCATTGATACGCTCATTCGATGAAACGAGTTGAAAAATATGCGCTTCCCACGCGTTCTGTTATTCAACTAATCATCAGGGAACAATGTTTTAATATTTTTCGAATTTAATTAAATTATATATGTAATTAATCAGCCACTTAATTCTCTGAAAATGTTTGATGGGACGCTCATATGATGAAATACACTGACAAATTTGAAATATAAAATTCTGAACATAGGCGGTACCTTGACCATTATTTTAATTAACGTCAAAAGTGGGAGTTTTTGACCTAATAAACAGATGGTTAGAATTGCACGCGTGGCAAAATGTTAAGGTATCTTCAAGATAAAACGCCTGCCAGTCTGACAGCGCGAATATAGCGAGATCGGTGATTTTTGTTACTTATAAATAACCGTCGATCGTCGAGTTATACGATATCGTGTACGATATTATAGAGGTACACGGTATTGCATACGTTCACGATTTTGCATACGTACACGGTATTGCATACGTACACGGTATTGCATACGTACACGGTATTGCATACGTACACGGTATTGCATACGTACACGGTATTGCATACGTATACGGTATTGCATACGTACACAGTATTGCATACGTACACGGTATTGCATACGTACACGGTATTGCGTACGTACACGATACTGAATAGGTATACGAAAGTATACGATATTACATAAGTATACGATATCGTATACCATATTATGTGCATACGATATCATCTACGACATCATCTACGATATCATCTACGATATCCTATTCAATAAATCAACATTGAAGGGTTGAATGTAGCCCTTTGGTATCTGCATCTTGAGTCTTCCAAGTTGGATGGAAATCTTTAAGCAATTTATGTAGGTATAAGTTGAGGATTGCCTATGACCCCGTAAAACTGACCGTATTTTGCGCAAAATAGTACGCCAATACTTGTATAACTCATAGCATTCTACGCAATTTTTTACGTAAATTTTTTTCGAAAATTCATTGCTCTCAAAATTGCGGGCCAACTCGTGTATAACAGTCCGTATTCTCCGTCAAATTGTACGCCAACTTTAATCTCCGTCAAATTGCACGCCAACTTTATCTCCGTCAAATTGTACGCCAACTTTAATCTCCGTCAAACTGTACGCTAACTTCATCTCCGTCAAATTGCACGCTAACTTTATCTCCGTCAAACTGTACGCTAACTTCATCTCCGTCAAATTGTACGCTAACTTCATCTCCGTCAAATTGCACGCTAACTTTATCTCCGTCAAACTGTACGCTAACTTCATCTCCGTCAAATTGCACGCTAACTTTAATCTCCGTCCAATTGCACGCCAACTTTATCTCCGTCAAACTGTACGTCAACTCTTCGGTAACACAAAACTTTGGATGCACTGAAGCGAATCTTTTTGCATCGAAAATCAAAATTTTAATTGTACGCCAAATCAAAATTGTACACTAAATCCAAATTGTACACCAAATCAAAATTGAACGCCGAATCAAAATTGTACACCAAATCCAAATTGTAAACCAAATCAAAATTGTACACCAAATCAAAATTGTACACCAAATCCAAATTGTACACCAAATCCAAATTGTACACCAAATCCAAATTGTACGCCAAATGAAAATTGTACACCAAATCCAAATTGTACACCAAATCCAAATTGTACGCCAAATCAAAATTGTACACCAAATCCAAATTGTACACCAAATCAAAATTGTACACCAAATCCAAATTGTACACCAAATCCAAATTGTACACCAAATCCAAATTGTACACCAAATCCAAATTGTACGCCAAATCAAAATTGTACACCAAATCAAAATTGTACACTAAATCCAAATTGTACACCAAATCAAAATTGTACGCCAAATCAAAATTGTACACCAAATCCAAATTGTACACCAAATCAAAATTGTACGCCAAATCAAAATTGTACACCAAATCAAAATTGTACGCCAAATCAAAATTGTACACCAAATCCAAATTGTACACCAAATCAAAATTGTACACCAAATCCAAATTGTACACCAAATCAAAATTGTACACTAAATCAAAATTGTACACCAAATCAAAATTGTACACCAACTCTGCGGTGAACTGAAGCTCGGGATGCACCGAAGCGGATCTTTTTCCAGCCGCCCGGCTCGGCCCGACAAACACGGCGGGCTAATTGTGAGTCCAGGAACCATTTATTGTGCTCAGCAAACACTGCGGTGACGGCACAGACGCGCTCAGTGGTCGTGCCACAGCCCCACCGTCAAATTCTGACCCATCTGACAAACGGGTGATCGAGCTCCCTTAAAGTGTTTAATTCTCCAGCCTCCACCGACTGGAACGATCGGAAGAAACAGCTGACGGGGGTTTTTGATGGTGTTTTGGGGTCCTGGAATTGTGATTGGTTGATGATCTCTCGTTGAAATGAAGGCTTTTGATTGGTTGAAATGAAGGTTTTTGATTGGTTCCCGATCTCTCGATCAAATGAGGGATTAAAAAGAATGTAATTCCCGGTTTTCGGTGTGTTTGCCATTTTTCTTAATATCTGAAGGGATTAGAGATTTTGAAATGTGTTTGGAGTGTTTCCTGGGACGAAATTATTCTTTATTTCTATTCATTTTACTTATGATCAAAACTTCGATTAATATTTAATTCGTACTCATTGTGCTTTTCAATATTTATCAATTAACTGGGTCATTCGATTAACCGTTCGTCTGTGACTTTATTATGACCATGAGGCTATTTTCCCATGGATATTAAAAATATTGAAATCGTAGAATCAATGACGAAATTACAAGAATTTCAAATCAAAATATCCTTATACAATCAGAAAAAATGTACATCTCTTTAAAACAAACGTTCGTAGTACAGATCAAGAACACGCTTTCAAAGCTATATACCTGTCCAGTACGTTAGAAAACGATATTATAATAATTTTCTTTTTTTGAGTCAAATCATCGAAAGTGAGACCACTGGGCCGTTTTCGAATAGTTGTAATATCATAATAATTCTATGCTATTTGTTTTTAAACTAAATCTTCAAACGCGAAACCACAAAGCAGGCTTTGAATTAGTATATTCTTTTAATTCTACGCTATTTATTTCTAAGTCAAATCTTATAACGTGAAACCGCAAAGTGGTGTTCGTATAGTTATAATAATAAAATAATTCTATGCTATTTATTTTGAAGCCAAATCTTCAAACGTGAAACTGCAAAGAAGTCTTCGAATAATTATATTCTACTTATTCTATGCTATCTATCCTTAAAAGCCAAATCTTAAAACGTGAAACCACCGCGTAGTCTTCGAATAGTTCGTTCATATTCTCCACGGACAAAATATCATTGCATGGCTTGAAAAAACCGGCCTCTCAAATTATGACAAATCGACGACCGGCGTCGGATGCGTGATTCATCTAAAGGAAATCCTCAATTTTGTGTCTCTTGACAACTGTGAGTGACGTAAAAACCTGCCTCTGGTGGTGTGCGTTTGTCCAGATGTGATTGATTGCCCTGCGGCCTTCTGGGAGTGAATCAAAGCCTGCCGAAATAAATTTCCATCGGAATTTTTAGGCGATTTGTGAAAAATTCACGTTCTAGTTCGATGAGCATTTTAATACTTACAATGTTTTACGAAATATTAAAGGACGTTGACCTGAAAAAATGACTTTCCGTCGGAATTTTCATTGGGATGTTACGAAAATTTACGTTTTAGTTTGATGAGCATTTTATTACTTGCATTTTTGTAGCGAAATTGAAGGTCGTTGACCGGAAAATTAACTTTCTATCGGAATGTTCACAGCAACAAAATGATTTATTTTTATTTTTGGTTGATGAGCTTTTTGAAATTACGAGCGTAGTGATAAAATAGTGAATCATTCTATCGTGGCAGAAGTTCGATGAAATGGGAGAGTAAAAAAGATCTGTAATTTTAGAGAGCACCTAACGCACTCACGAATTCAATTGGAATTAATCTGTCCATACCTTTCAACAAGGAAATTTTCTCCAAGAATCTTTTAAATGAACCATGACTTGAACTTTGCCAACTCATCCATTACTGGTAATAGTCGAAAAAATTTCATTCATATGATTGTGAAAAACTTATCCACTGCTTGAAACAATAAAATTTTCTGATTCATTTAATTGCTGGAACTCAAAAAAAATATTATCATAAGAGAGATTCTATCAAAAATATCTTTTTCATGAGGGCGAAAGACGTGCTGTATAGGGCTTATCTCGCTAGGGGCTGGTGGCAGTTCCCCTAACTTTGTTTTCCCGGGGAGATCTTGAACATCACGCAGAACCAATATATCGTAAGCTCATTTCACACCCGGAGGTGTTTGCGTAGTGCATTAGTCGGCCGCCGTCGGCCATGCGGCGCCACCGTCGCGCGTCTCCGGGTCGCCCAAACAAAAAGAAAGAAGCAGGAAGAAAAGCAGAAAATGAAAGAGATGAAGAAGAAAGAAAAGAAAAAGAAAGAAAAGAAGAAAAAACAAAAGGAGAAGAAAAACTGTTTATGAATCTTTTCCAGATAAGCCCCTGTCAATAATGCAACACATAAGTTCACACACATAAGTTAACACGCTATTGCAGCACCCCTCACGCTATAGTACTATCTAGAGGTAGATCTCATGCTTTAGTGTGGTAGATCTCACGCTATAGCAGCACCACTAAACGTGCCAAAGGGAACCATGACAGCACCAACTGATGACACCAACAGATAACACCAACTGATGACACCAACTGATGACACCAACTGATGACACCAACAGATAACACCAACTGATGACACCAACAGATAACACCAACTGATGACACCAACTGATGACACCAACTGATGACACCAACAGATAACACCAACTGATGACACCAACTGATGACACCAACTGATGACACCAACTGATGACACCAACTGATGACACCAACTGATGACACCAACTGATGACACCAACTGATGACACCAACTGATGACACCAACTGATGACACCAACTGATAACACCAACTGATGACACCAACTGATGACACCTATCACAATGGATGATCTCGTCGACGTCGCTGGTGTGTTTGACTTAAGTGAAAGGGAAACTCAAGTCAAGGCAAAGACCGCTGGAAAAAAGAGGAAATCCTTCGCTTGGTTTTATTTACGCGGCGGGGACTTTGTGGTTTGGCTTGAATGATTTCTCTCTTGGATGAAAAAATTGACTGAACACATACGCATTTACGCCACTTCTCACATTTCGAGATGTTAGTGCGATGGTCGAATGACACTCACAAATGATGAAAAATTTACATTAGACTTGCACCTACACACTTCAAAATTAAATGTTTGGTGATATCACTTAGGCACATTTGAAAAATAAAGCTGAAGAAAAAACGAGAGTTCTTCCAATTACTGTATTTATTCTGCTTAACAGCGTTTTTTGAACATTTTTGAAACAATATATGATAGAAACGAAAATCGTTCCTAAATCACCCTTTTCACAAGAGGCGATCAGGTTTTTATACAGTGGAATTTTGACATATCAGATGTTTCAAACAACAGATGAGTAAAATATAGAAACCAAGTTCTTCTGTTTTTTTTCGACCGGCTCGAGTTCTCCACGCATATTTCCGACGTGTTTGAGCTCTTCACCGAGTTTTAACACGTAAAGAGTTCATAAACGTCTGAAAAATACATGGAGAGCGTATTTTTAAAATAAATACATGGAGGTCGGAAAAAAACCTGAAGAGCTCGAACTGATAATAGCAGTGATAAATAATAGTAATAGTAGTAGTAGTACAGTAGTACGACACACGAGTGTACATAGGTTAGTTTAAAAATCCCGTAATTTGTCTAATTCTGCTACATATCCCATCGTTTTGCTTAGTTTAAATTAGGTGAGCATTTTCACATCATTTACACCACACCGCATTGCACCGTATGTGACCAACATTACCTTATGTTTAATTCAATCAAATGAAACCTAACCTAATCTAAGTTAAGCTAATGTAACATGACCTACTTTAATCGACGCCAGTGTGACACACCTTATATTAAATTAACTCTAATAACCTATCTGGTTTTAGGGCACTTATGGTAATCTCAATTGTTGTAACCAAACCCTATTGAACTTATCCCAGTGTTACATGACCTAAACTTACTCAAGCTAACTCTGCGTCATCGAAACACTTACGAAAAAATGTCTTGAGAATTTGAGAACAAATAGCTAGTTCTCAGAGAAACCGACGAACGTACTTCCCAGCTTCTATAGGGTTGCGGAGTCTGAGTCGAAAATCGGAGTCACCGGAGTCGTGTGTTTTAGGATGGAGTCGGAATTTTTCCCGAATGTGGTAGAGTCGGAGTCCGAGTTGTTCATTCGGATGTCGTAGAGTCGAAGTCAGAGTCGTCAGACTCTGAATAGGCTAAGTCGGAGTCACCAAATTCTGAAAAGCGGGCAGCCGGAGTTGGAGTCGGAGTCGCCAAATTCTAAAAAGGTGGAGCTGGAGTCGGAGTCGCAAAATTATTCTTCCGACTCCACAACCCTGCCCATTAAAAAAAACAGTTAAGTGAAACTCAGCGAAATTGAAGGCAAGGAACGCGTCTCTCGGTTCCATGTTTCCTGCTTTAAGAGAAAGCTCGGGCCATCGAAATTGCTTCTCCAGCTCGTAAGTCATTTGCTTAACGAGTTCCCCGGACGTGAAATGGACGAGCTCAAATACTTCACTCGGAAATATTCTATTGCTTGTAAACACACCCTCTTCTTAATAACCAGGGTCACGCTCTCGGCGGGTGGGCGGTGCTGTGAAATGTTATTTTTTATAATAACAAATGCGCCGCCGTTTGTTGTTACGGCGCGGAATTTTTGTGGCCTCTCAAACATTTTTGCGAGCCTGGCAAATTGATGCGCAAGCGAAGCACGCGTGCTATGTGTACTGGCAGGTGCTTTTATTAAACTTTTATTACGGGTACTTGTAGGTGATTTGTTAAACTTTTATTACGGGTACTGGTAGATGATTTTATTGAACTTTTATTACATGTATGGGTAGGTGCTATTATTAAACTTTTATTTGTATACTAGCAGGTGCTTTTATAAAAAATTTACTTGTATTCTGGCAGGTGCTTTTATTAAAATTTTACTTGTATACTGGTGGGTTCTTTTATTATTAAACATTTGTTATGTATACAGGCAGGTTCTTTTCTTCAACATTTGTTACGTATACTGGTAGGTGTTGTTATTAAACTTTCACTACGTGAGATTCTGTTGCAAGGGAATGTGGGCGGAAAAGAGTGTTGTGGGTTAATTGGTGCCTCGTGATGAGGTTAAGCAATTAACTTTGATCTTCATGATTTTTCTTTGAAGTTATATTTTTGGTTAACTCATTTTCAAACGTGAAGATTAGTTTGATTTTCGGTTTAAATTAACTGAGTTATTTGCTTTAAATCCAGAATTGTCAAAGAAAGCCGGGAGGAAAATATATGCTGCCGCAGTAAAATCTTTTACGCTTAGTGATGCTTTTAATGAATGTGATGGAGAAGAATCATGTGAGCAGATCTGCTGCTGAACATTCGTAGCACGATAATTCCTGAGATTCCTGAGATGTCGTTTGGAGCACAGCTCAAGGCCACGATAAGTCGCCGCCTCAATAATTATTTAAGTCTGAGTCGGATAATGAGATAATGCAAGATAATGCAAATATGATTGCTGAAAATCTTCTATTTCTGAGATAAAATGAATGTTAAATAATTCTTTGCGGCAGGAATTATAAGAGGTACAATGTTTTCAAAGGCGATATTTTTCAGCCATAAACCTACGCGTAATTTTAATTCCACACTATAAATAAATGAACAAAATTGCGAAAGGCTCAAATATTTTTACATGGGTGAAAATGAACAAACTGAGGATTGTGATTTTGACCAAAAATTCCATTAACAAACAAACCAGAATACAATCCCTGGTCTGTAATCCCACGGGGAATATGTTGGGTCTTGAACTAAAAGATAGGTAGGCCTTCTTTTTGTTAGTATAAAATGCGTTTTGTTAAGGACCATCTTCTTTCGGTTCACTGCTGTACTGTTTTTCATCACCTACTACTTTCTTCGACAACTTTTATCTTGTCTCATAAGACTCTTTCCCAAAATAATGTATCTATGGACATTGTGCAGAGATTCTGCGTTTCCTTATGTCTATACTAAATGGTTCTTTTATTTTCCCCTCTTTGGTAAGTCTTTGTTGAAATTTGGGAGATTTAAACTACCATATATTCTAATTTAACCTATGGTCTGTACTTCAAGATCAATTGGAGGGCAAATATGCAGAGTGTCCTAACCCACAAATCAGAGGTCAAAACTGGCGAGTGGATTAAGTGATACTTTCACCTCATAGCGGCGTAGATGTCTTCCAGGTATAGTGGCCTAGTTCCTAGTTCAGTTCCTAGTTAGTAACTTGGCAAGGAAAAGCCAGTTTGGCAACCCTGCGATGACTAAAACGCCTCTAAATTGAGTGTCCTAAAATTCTGTGTTTTCTGGGTTAGGACACTCTGCATATTTGCCCTCCAATTGGGAAGCTATTTCAATTAGCCACTGCGTTATTCATTTCGGCTTTAAATATCTCATTCCGACCACCATTGCCATTAAATTGGGAAGCTATTTCAATTAATCACAGGGCACTTCATTTTGGCTTTAAATATCTCATTCCAAGCACCATCTTACACCATGACCCCCTGTCATCTTATCTGCCTTACGACACTCGAGGCATAGCAATAAGACCCAGCGCATGTAGGCCCCAGGTCATACGAACAGGGCTCACAGAAATGGTGGCCAGTTTAATGCGCGTTGTAATGGATCAGGAGGGTACCTCATTAAGGGGTTAATGTTGTTCCCGTGTTGCTTAGCTGCCATTACTCGGGACAATTGAATCGGTTTGTGTGCGAGTGATGTGTGGATAAGTTTGGGGTGATATTAGTTGAATGAGTACGAACAAACTTAGAGTACTATGAGTATAATAAATATGGATAAGTTTAAAGTAATTTCAGTTAAATGAGAACGAACAAGCTTAGAGTACTGTAATTAAAATGAATAAGGATAAGTTTAAAGTGATTTTAGTTAAATGAGAACAAACAAGCTTAGAGTACAGTAAGTAAAATGAATAAGGATAAGTTCAAAGTGATTTTAGCTAAATGAGAACGAACAAGCTTAGAGTACTATAAGTAATATAAATATGGATAAGTTTAGAATGATATTAATTCAATGAGTACTAACAAGCTTACAGTACTATGAGTGAAATGAACATACAAAAATTTCAAGTACTTCTAGTGAGATAGCCATGAATAAGTTTAGAGGAATATGAACAAAATAGGTATGGAATCAACTTATAGTAATATAAGTTGAGTAAGTAGTAATAATTTATGAAGGATTCAGGAAGAATAGAGATGAATAGGTTTAGTTTAAGCGAATAAGTAAGAATGAGCTTAGGTAACATGATTTAGAAAAGCATGAATGAGTTTAGAGTTACATAACATGTAGCCACGGACTAGTAATAAGTTATTGAGCTCCCAAGTTTGGAGTCTGTTTAATTATAAATCTTTAATGGCTCGTAACAAGATTTTTTTCAATTAGATTCTTACACGACCGAGAACGGGGCAACATATATATATTTCACGGGACAATAGCTCTAGTTTAAAATCAAATTCACCTTTATGAGATTTCTTGGTAAATTTACGCTCAACAAGGTGAGTTGTCCTTGATGCTCATAAATTTAATTTATTGAAAAGTGGAATTGGAGAAATTCGCTTCCGGAAACATTTTCTTGGTTTATTAAAAAGCATTTAATAAAACTAAGAAAAAACATTATCAATTCATTCTAGAGCAGCAAACGATTCGATGTGACATTTTCCGATTTTAACCCATTCTCGTTATAACATTGTTGGCTAGGAGAAGAGGATTCAATTATAGTGACTATTTAAATTTTGTGATGTTTCATAATTCTAGTAAATTTACTAAATGAAAAATTGTTAATGAGTTCCTTTAACTTTTGAAAGCGAGTTTTGATTTATTCATGGAAAAGCGAAATTCAGAATCAATTTGCAAACTTTACATTCCTACGTTATTGCCATACAATTATTTATTCAGGTCCTGTGATTGTAAAAAAACGTTAATTTGTGTCAATAACAAATTATTACATTTCTAAATTATTACTTTTAAGGTTCGTGTATTTTTCGTCTGAGAGAATTATACATAAAGTCTAAATGAATACGCATCTTAACGGTTCTTCAATGAGTTCAGTGGTTGACATGGTAAGGAAAAATGAACTTGAAGATTCTACAAAAATATTCGAAGCCCAGGAAACAATCTTTTTGTTTTGCCGATATTCCCAAAATCAATTTCAATTAATTTCTATTAAATATAAATACAATTCTAATTTAATTCATTTAATTTTAGGATTTAAATTATAAATCATTGCTGAAACAAAACTCATTTGTCGCAATTATAAGGAAAAAAATTTTCTGAGAGCAGTGATTTCGTCAATAACGGTCTTGAAGATGCTATGTTATTTTCAGCAGTAATTTCTCTGATAATGTATTTAAAGGTACTATATTATTTTCAGCTCGGTAGAAGCTATAAAGTAATTGATTATGGACATTTACCACTAACTCTCAGAAATACAATCTTCAAATTTTGCTTCAACTCCTTCAAATACCCATTTTCTCATATCCATTACCTATTTCTGCATCAAGTCCTTTAAATACCCATTTTCTCATATCCATTACCCTTTTCTGCATCAATTCCTTCAAATACCCATTTTCTCATATCCATTACCCATTTCTGCATCAACTCCTTCAAATACCAATTTTCTCATATCCATTACCCATTTGTGCATCAACTCCTTCAAATACCCATTTTCTCATATCCATTACCCATTTCTGCATCAAATCCTTCAAATACCAATTTTCTCATATCCATTACCCATTTGTGCATCAACTCCTTCAAATACCCATTTTCTCATATCCATTACCCATTTCTGCATCAAATCCTTCAAATACCAATTTTCTCATATCCATTACCCATTTCTGCATCAACTCCTTCAAATTCCCTTTACTCGAATGCTTTCCCCATTTCCAAAATGTCCATCACATTTCTCCCACGTATTTCAACCCATTCGAAGCCACACGTGGAGTTCCAATGGCACGACACAAAACCAAAAACGAAGCATCACACTTTTCCAGGCCGTGAGCAGGGCGCAATAAATACTTTATTGCAGTGCCACTCCTCCCTGGTGGGAGCTCCATCAGCATACTTAGATGCTCGTTATCCGAAGGCAGGCACCGACCTGAACACCGTGAATAAGTTACAAGGTTTCGCTTATTTTTGGATGCCGAGTATGCAGGTCACGAATAGGACTTCCCTCTCGCCACGTGCGCGTGAGGGCAGAGACCGAGGGTCTCGCACGCGCTACTTGTGCGTGAGGGTTGGTTTGGTGCTGCTGGTTGTGACCACAGGTGGTGGTGTGGCCCTCGGTTGTTGATAAATAGGAAGGAGAGACAAGGTGGGATTATTCATAAATAGGATGGAGAGAGAAGGCAGGGACTATTGATAAATAGGATGGAAAGACACGGGTAACTCTCGGTTATTGATAAATAGGATAGAAACACAAGGCTGGGACTATGCAACTCTCTGTTATTGGTAAATATGAAGGGGAAAGAGAGCTGTGGTTATGTAATTCTCGGTTATTGATAAATAGGATAGAAAGACAAGGCTGGGACTATGCAACTCTCTGTTATTGGTAAATATGAAGGGGAAAGAGAGCTGTGGTTATGTAATTCTCGGTTATTGATAAATAGGATAGAAACACAAGGCTGGGACTATGCAACTCTCTGTTATTGGTAAATATGAAGGGGAAAGAGAGCTGTGGTTATGTAATTCTCGGTTATTGATAAATAGGATAGAAATACAAGGCTGGGACTATGCAACTCTCTGTTATTGGTAAATATGAAGGGGAAAGAGAGCTGTGGTTATGTAATTCTCGGTTATTGATAAATAGGATAGAAAGACAAGGGCAACTCTCGGTTATTGATAAATAGAATGGAGAGATAAGGGTAATTCTCGGTTATTGATAAACAGGATAGAAAGACAAGGCTGTGCTTATGCTACTCTAGGTTATTGATAAATTAAATAAAAAGATTAAACGGGGAGTATGTGATTCTAAGTTATTGATAAATAGGATAGAAAAATAGGCGGGGAAATGAATTTCTCGTTTTTTGATTTGATAAATAGGGAGTGGTTGTGGGGTTATGGAACTCTCAGTTTTTGATGAATAGAATAGAAAGGCAAGGCGTGAACTAGGCAACTCTCGGTTATTGGTAATACATTATTATATTGTTATAAGTTATTCTAATAAAATTAACAAACCATTTGCCGATCACAATCCTTGGAAAATTATATAGTACTGTTGATTCCCAGTCGGATGCTTCTATCGGTGATACTTGATGCCAAACCTGGAAAAATCAACGAGGATGAGAGAAATCATCAGGAAGTTAATGAAGATTCAACGGTTACGCGAAAAATAAACGGGAATCCTGTAAGAATCAACGGGGATGAGAAAAATCAACGGAAAATTTTAGAAGAATCAACGAGATGGAGAATAAACGGAAAATTCTAGAAAAATCAACGAGATGAAGTATCAACGGGAAATTCTAGAAAAAATCGAGATGAAGAATCAACGGAATATTCTAGAAAAATCAACGAGATGAAAAATCAAATGGAAATTTCAGAAGAAAGAAAGAAAAGGAACTTTCCAGTAACCCATAAAGTCGCGACGTGAGATATGGGCCGGGCCGCTGATGCGCTGCATTATTGGCGCGAGGGTTGCCCTCCGCATCAAGTGTTGGGCCGAGTGTATGTGTCTTATGTGTGACTTGTGGGGAATGTTGTGGTGGGGAATGTTGTGGTGGGGAATGTTGAGGTGGGGAATATTGGTGTGAGGGATGTTGTGGTGGGGAATGTTGTGGTGGGGAATGTTGTGGTGGGGAATGTTGTGGTGGGTAATGTTGTGGTGGGGAATGTTGTGGTGGGGAATGTTGTGGTGGGTAATGTTGTGGTGGGGAATGTTGTGGTGGGTAATGTTGTGGTGGGTAATGTTGTGGTGGGGAATGTTGTGGTGGGGAATGTTGTGGTGGGTAATGTTGTGGTGGGGAATGTTGTGGTGGGGAATGTTGTGGTGGGGAATGTTGTGGTGGGTAATGTTGTGGTGGGGAATGTTGTGGTGGGTAATGTTGTGGTGGGGAATGTTGTGGTGGGTAATGTTGTGGTGGGTAATGTTGTGGTGGGTAATGTTGTGGTGGGGAATGTTGTGGTGGGGAATGTTGTGGTGGGGAATGTTGTGGTGGGGAATGTTGTGGTGGGGAATGTTGTTGTGGGGAATGTTGTGGTGGGTAATTTTGTGGTGGGGAATGTTGTGGTGGGGAGTGTTGTGGTGGGGAATGTTGTGGTGGGGAATGTTGTGGTGGGTAATGTTGTGGTGGGGAATGTTGTGGTGGGGAATGTTGTGGTGGGTTTTGTTGTGGTGGGTAATGTTGTGGTGGGGAATGTTGTGGTGGGTAATGTTGTGGTGGGTAATGTTGTGGTGGGTAATGTTGTGGTGGGTAATGTTGTGGTGGGGAATGTTGTGGTGGGTAATGTTGTGGTGGGTAATGTTGTGGTGGGGAATGTTGTGGTGGGGAATGTTGTGGTGGGGAATGTTGTGGTGGGGAATGTTGTGGTGGGGAATGTTGTGGTGGGGAATGTTGTGGTGGGGAATGTTGTGGTGGGTAATGTTGTGGTGGGGAATGTTGTGGTGGGGAATGTTGTGGTGGGGAATGTTGTGGTGGGGAATGTTGTGGTGGGGAATGTTGTGGGGGGAATGTTGGTGGGGAATGTTGTGGGGGGAATGTTGGTGGGGAATATCTGCTTATCCCGGAATCCACTCTACTTCCGGTTAAATGGTCGGCACTTCGCTGGGACGTTGGATCTCAGTTGTCGCCGAATGTGCCAGGCACATTCTAATTGGCAAGATTGCTCCTTCATCTGGAAGTTCCGCTGGACTTCACTTGTGTCTACGCGTGCCTCTACGAATCCACTCGACCAAGAGGATAATTCCGTAACCTCAATCGTTATGGAAATGTACGAGTAAACCCCTGCGCTGGAAGGACGGACGGACCGGCAGCCGGCATCTCTGAGCGGACGGCAACACTCAGACGTCACTCGGAGGTTGGTCTAGTGCTTAGTTGCAAGTGGGCTGTTCGGGGACGGTGTGAACTTTATGGTGACTGCTTCCCATGTTAAATTCTAAATCCGCATTATAAACTTAAACCTTGTCGTTCGGCGTCTATAAACTTAACCTTGTCGTTCGACGCCTATAAACTTAACCTTGTCGTTCGACGCCTATAAACTTACCTTGCCGTTCGACGCCTATAAACTTACCTTGTCGTTCGACGCCTATAAACTTACCTTGTCGTTCGACGCCTATAAACTTACCTTGTCGTTCGACGCCTATAAACTTACCTTGTCGTTCGACGCCTATAAACTTACCTTGTCGTTCGACGCCTATAAACTTACCTTGTCGTTCGACGCCTATAAACTTACCTTGTCGTTCGACGCCTATAAACTTACCTTGTCGTTCGACGCCTATAAACTTACCTTGTCGTTCGACGCCTATAAACTTTAAAACTTTGAACTTTAAAACTTTGGTGGTAAACATTTTGAAACCTTATAAACTCTAAACTTTAAAACTTTGGTGGTGACGCTATTTCAATTGTACTATGGATGTTCTCTGGAAGCTCCAATGACGGTTCGCGTTTTCATGCCTTTGCAGGATGGACGATGCCCGGACAGGATCTCGGACGTTGTATTGAACTGCTCACGGTTCCAGAAGCTCGTCCTGTTCCTGTACCCTGTGTCCGTTACAGCTGTTTACGTGTCCGTTCCAAATCTCTTTCCTGAGTAAACCTTGAATGTCGATTGAACTTGATTTTTACCCCTTTCTATAGCTAATTTCACTGAAAATTGTAGAGTGTGCGAGTCAAAGTGCTAGTCTTAGAACTAGTTAATGAGTGAGTCTTCGTCAAAATCCTAGTCCAAGTTAAGAAAGGAGTACATCTATCTTTTCGAATAATAATAATAATTTTGAATAGTAATGATTTCATTTATTAGTTTTGCATTGTACTAATTACAGTACAATGCAAAATATTTCAGTATTTTGAAATTTCTCTCGAACTAAACTTTCAGAATAAATTGAATTAAAATATATTAGTGGAAATAACTGCAGTAATATTTTTTACTTGTCGTTGTACCATAGTAAAAATGTTGACGCCAGGAGAACAAATATTGAAAACAATCTAATATACATTTTTTATTTAACTGCATTGTGTTTTTAATCGACATTTTGATCGCACTTTCTGTGTCGTAAAAAATTTTACAAGTAATTTTTTTTTCACAAATGAGGAAATGTTGAACATCATAATTTTCTAGGTTATAACTCAACAAGAAAATATTTCACCTAATCTTTTTCCACGTGGAAGCCCGAAACAAATTTTTCTTATCTGGTATAACTTATTTCTGAACGACATGGCAATTTCACAGAGCCATTTTCTAGCTGGAAGCATAATTATTTGTATTTTTCAATGTTTTCAAAAAACGTTTGCAATTTCAAAAGTCCTGTTCCAGGTATCAGCATTAACCAGCTTTTCCTCATCTAGTAATACTTACTTCGCGACAACATGGGTAATATAAAGTACTTTTCCAGCTATATCCATAAACCATGTTTTCCAACCAACAGTTTTTAATTCGGAAAACGTAGCAATTTCACAAATCCTTTTCCAGGTCAAAGCATTAACCACCTTTTTTCTAATCTAGTAATACTTATTTCGCAACTACACGGCCATTTCTTAAAATCCTTTTCTAGCTGAAAGCATAAACTAGCTTTTTCTCAGCCGATTTTATTGTTTTTTGAACATCATGGACATATTTCATCGATTCCTTCTCCGCTGGAAGCATTGACAAGCTTCGTCACATCTGGTATTACTTTCAAAATTTATTTCCTACGCGGAAGCATAAACCAGCTTTTCTCATCTGGTATTCCTTCTTTCAAAAAAACGTATTAATTTCACCAAGCCCTTTTGCAAGTGGAAGCATTAACCAACTTTTCTCACTTGGAATTACTCACTCTGCAACAACACGGCAGTTTCACGAAAACCTTTTCCAGCAGAGGCATAAACCAGCTTTTTTCAGAGCCGGGAACCAGCCCATCGAGCAACAGGAGCTGAAGCCTCGTTACTGCAAGTGTTTTCAGTTCATTTCTAGGCCTATAAATTGGATAGGCCTGCCGACGCAACGCTCTGGGAGGCAATGCATCTTCCCAGGTCCCCAATTGGTCCGAAGATTGCTTTTTCCAGGGCTAATGTTGACGCTTTCAATTTGCCTCTGTATTCATTAACAATCTTACTGCGACGTGACCCACCGGTGGTCACTGACGGAATTTTCGTAATACCGCTGAATGACAAACAATAACAAATTCAATTTAAAATATATACCTAATGAAAATAAAATGAAGGTACGATCCAGGTGATGTGCGTTATTTTCGAAATTTATCCCAAAAATTTGCTCAAATTTTAGTTCAATATGCAACTCCGTCGTAAGTCAAGAGTCTAAAGGGCCGTTTACACTGGTCTACATTTTGCTGCAGCCTCACGTGTAGACGCCTCGTGTGGAGCTTCACAAGAGCCATGTGCGTTTAGACTAGACACCATTGGAGCGAGCCATGGAGCGCGCGCTGCTCAACAGGGCTGCCACGCTAGATATTATATAGCTAGATCTAGGTGTTTTTGCTGAAGCTTAGATGTAAAATTTCGAACCTAGATATTAGCTATAAAATCCATATAGTTTTTTCAGCGTGATAGAAATTTTCTAGCTAGAATTACAGTTAAGCTATGTATATGATAGATTACTGTAAATTCGAATTAGGAAGTCACCATAATGGTTGGTTACTGCTTCATTCTTATTATATTTGTTAATTTACTTAAGCAAATTGTCTGAATAGTGAAGCAACCATATTCTGATCATGTTATGTTCAGATTATGAACGACACCAAGACGGCTATTTCACGCTTCATAAGCTACAGCACACTATCTCCAATTGCAAAACTAGTGATGATATCAGAAAATCAAGGAATAAAATGCACATACATTATCAATAATGTAATGTGGCCTCATTTTGACGAAAGACCGACCAATGATATTGGTAACAAGGAGTTCAGTTTATTGTTGGATGGAGCAATGATATTTCTATCATGAAACTACTTGGTGTATCAGTTATTTACTAAAGTAATGCATCTAATAAAGTAAAATCAACTTACTTAGTAATTGCAAAATTATTAAAAATGATGAAGATAGCGGTGTGAAAGCCTTAAAACAATTGTTGAGAAGTAGGAATCTGAGCATTGATGAAATGCAATGCAATAGAGACTGACCTTTCTACTCGCAACACGTGTAAAATTGAAGAATATTTGGATACCAAGCTTTATTAGGGTAAATATCAGGATACTAGATAATTTATATAAAGATAAATTGCCTAAAATAAAGCAATTTATGAAATAAATATCCTTATATGCTATTGTTCAACTAATTTATTATAGTAGATAATTAATTTACTTCTAGATAAATTTTTGGATGTTTTATTATTAAATCTATATGTTTCTCGATATTTTTTGAGGTCACACTAGATTTTTTGGTCAAACACAAGTGGCAGCCATGCAGCACAAAACCAAGTGGCAGCCATGCAGCTGTAGACGAGCTTGTGTGAATATTGTTGCTGCATCGTAGCTTCGTAATCTCTTTTTTATTTGCATGAGTGAAATGTTACTATATTCGTTCATCTTCATTAAAATATAATGGAAAGCAGCCTCCTTATATTCACAGCTTTTAGTCTGCCAAAGGCATTGATGGGCTTAGTACATTTCAATTAGAAGCAGTGTAGTTTCTCGCGGTAGTGTTGAGTCAGCCATGACGGGTGAGAGAGAGGCGCTACCTCACTTGATGACTGCCATCCGCACACTGACCGGTCGAGCTGCGCCTCGCACACGTGTAGCCGCTGCACGGATTCAACCAAAGCGAATCGGGAACTTCGGGCTCACACACACAAATTTGAGCCTCAGTGGTGAGCTTCGGCTACACGAGTCGCGCCTCACAGCCGAAATGTCCCCTAGTGTAAACACCCCTTTAATCGTAAGTCGATGACCCACTGTAGTTTTATCGCATTTCAATCTGCTACTGACAGCAATTAGTTTTTCGAATGCTTGTTTAGTATTAATTGCTTTGAATTCTTTAATGTTTTTATTTGCATGATTTTTCGAATTTCACTAATTTGTCGATTTTTTCTGAGTATTTGTTCATACTTTCTTCTGATACCCAGATTTTTAGCGATATCAATCTGGATGACATCTGGATGATATTTGGATGATATAATCTGAATGATATCAATCTGGATGATACCTGGAAGATATCATTTGGATGATATCTGGATGATGTCATCTGGATGATTTAAAATACACATTAATTGACTAAATGTATTTTAATATCATGTCAGTGACAATCTTCATCAAATTTTTTAAATAGGAAATCAGCTGCAAACAATGCACATTACTAACTTGCAGGTATTTCCAATTATACATTTTAAGCTGAATTTCTTAACTGAAAACCCTCGCTTGTTTTTTATCGAAATATTTTTTAGAGTTGCGTGAATTCATGAAGGATTGTCAGCTCTTTTTACAATATTTAAAAACTAAAATTCACTATTTATCTAAGCCAACCACCAAATTTATGAAGGAAGTTTGTAGAAAATGACCAATTTCTTTGATTGGTGTATTGGAAGGTAGCTTGAGTAAAATAATCCATGACTTGGCGGACATTTTGAAAAGAAGTAAGTGGAAAAATAAAGTTATAACATTTTTGAAGCAAGATGGCGGAAATTAATCGATTAAATCGTGGAGTAGTTTCAAAATTTAAAAAATTCTAGCACGGACAAAACGACCTGTTGCTGGAATGGAATTCACTTTAACAGCAACTCTAGCTTTAACAATAAAAATAGAACTCTCTTCAACACCAACTATGACCTCAACAATAACAATAGAACTCTGTTCAACCACTTTAACTTTAACAATAAAGCTCTCGTTAACAACTATAAGTTTGACATCAACTGCAAAACTCTCTTTAACGACAACTATAACTTTAGCAATAACAATAAACTTTAAGAGCAACTATGACTTAAACGATAACAACAGAATTCTCTTTAACAACAGCTATAGGTTAAACAATAGAACTTTCTTCAGCAACAACTGCAATATTCTGTTTTCTCATTCGTCTTTTTTTCACAGGATCTACCGGCGAGCTGAAATAAGAGGCAATCTCGCTGAAGGATTCACCAGTAACAGTTTTTGAATAATTTTTTTTAGTCTTAGAATCATTAAAAAAGATCCCGAAATCCAGATCCATGAAGAGAATCTAGTACCATTAATTGCTGCTTGAGTCCTAGAGTCGATCAAAAAGATTCTAGAGTCCTGATTCCATGAGGAGAATCAGCGCCTTTACGGGTTCGTAAAAGCATGATTTAAAAACTATTTATATATTTAAAAAAAATATTTCGGGCCTGAAAAATATTTACCAGAAAATATTTACTAAGATATTTATGGTCCTCACAGAAATGTTCATCTCTCTCAAATTTTTTAAATTGTAAAAATTCTAATCCACAACAGCGTAAATCAGTTAACTACATCTTACGACACCAACTTTCTGTCCTGTAAAATTTAGGATTTAATAAGAATAAAAGAATTGAAACATTTTCTTTACTGTTTTATTTCTAAGTTTTTTGATGTTTTTGATATAATGCAAACTTATTTTAAGAGGAGAAAATGGTTATATAACTTATAAATAATGATTGAATGAGAACAATGATTTTAATACTGATAGATTGAAAACAATAATAATAATGAATGAATGGAAATAATAATTATGGTAATGTGAGGAAATACTACTCTCACAAAATGTTTTTGGGAATTTTTGAGAAATACTCTCGTAAAATATATTTTTTTGGGAAACATGCTCGTAAAATGTTTTTTTTGGGAAAATACTTCACTTCATGAAAATGTCAAAAACCGTTATCACTGGTATTCTTGAGCGTGAGAATGTGGACCAAAATTTACCCATGTGTATAAGGTCAATTCTTCAATGTTCTGTCGGAAAACAAGCAGCGATTGTTTGAGCGATATAGCAGAGGCTGGCGCGGCATAAAAAAAAGCTGAGCCGGGATAGAGGGGTGTCATATTTCACGGTCTCAAGAGACCAGCACTTCACCAGACTGAGAGCGCAGGCATCGTGAACGACTCAAACACACAACACACATCGAAGCACACACACACACACACAACACAAGTGCACACATGGCACACAGGGCGAGACTTCGGAGGGCAAGAGGCGGACGTGACGTAGGGACAGAGTCCCACACGACCTGAGCCAATCACCGCTCGCCAAAGGAATGACGCGAGAAGGTGTGTCTGAGCACACACCAATGGGAGTCCCAAACGTCAGAACAAACAAGGATTCCGCCAATCAGGATGCAGATGCTGCCTCTGTAGATGGGAAGGTTCGAGATCAATCTCGAAGCAAGGAAGCGAAACGCTTATAAGGAGGGTGGATGAAGCCTCGAGAGGATTTTTTGTGTGGAGCGGCGTAAGGGAAGCAGCTAGAACCTGAGTGCGTGAGCAAGTGCACCCGTCCCTTGCCGGGGGGTGCACAAGAACAACGAAATGTACATCTGCGCGAAGTCACCAGCAGACATCGAACCGATGACTTGCAAGAAAGACCGCTCAAACACCTCAACTGCATCGAAACGACAACTTGCAACAAAACCGTTCAAAACACCTCAGCTGCCCGGTGGTAATCGACAAGAGTCAAAGCGTCAATAAGTCTACAGAAAGCATTCTATTGGCTTTTACACCAACTCCAAATTCGCAAACAACTCCACCTTCTCCAGCAGTTCATCTTCAAGCCAGAAGTGATGTCGAGCGCTGAGAGATCTGCAAGTGGCGGGCAGACGTTGTCACGCATTTCTCAACCTGAGCGCAAGCGCAGCCAGGCAAACCGCAGCATCGCCGAGCAAGATGAGCAGACCGAGTCCGCGTGCAGGCTTCAGAATTGAAAAGAAAATCCAGCATCAATGGAATGGAATTAGGTCAGCTGCAGCCGCACATCACAGCGGAGTGGAAAGTGTATAATTGTCGGCAGGGTGAATTCGAAAAATGAGGGCGCTTAAGTGAAATTTTTAAAATGGAGTGTTACACACAGAAAAGTGTTTTCACCTGGCGCGTGATTTAAGTGTGATTCTTTTCAGATGAGTGCTTAGACTACGTTGTGTGCAGTACTGAGCATCCTATAATTTGATTCCTGGTTGTGAGTCAAGGTTAAATTGTAATTTGTCAACCTCGTAATTTCTGTGCTTTGTGTTGCTTGTGGAACCTGCAATTTTGTGGATGCGTAAATTGTTGTCAGCGATGGAGTATTGGTAACTTGAATTCTCGGTAAGCATCACGTTTATATCATGTCGTGTTCAAAGCCTTATGACGGTAGATATGTGTGTGCCTTTCTTTAACGCAATTGTGCCCTTTCAAATCATTTCGTTCCAATGCCTTGTGTACTTTATCCACGTGTTAATGCAAATAAATTCATGTAAATCTTTAAATTCTTTTATTCTCCATGTCTGGTATGCAGGTGTACGCAAGCATGAAGGACAATATTTTAAATTTTGCGGGGGTTGAGAGTCCCTCAGCGTATGGGAAGGGGGTCCTAAACGCACCCCTTTCTCCGTATCGCGACAGTAATGACCGAATAAAATAATAACTAAATTAATGATAGAATGAAAAAATAACTATAATAATGAATGAATGAATGAATGATGAAAATTATAATAATAATAATGATAGAATAAAAATAATTATAGTAGTGACAGAATGATAGCAATGATTATAATTATGACAGAATGATAACAATAATTAAAATGATGACAGAATGAAAAAAATAACTATAATAATGAATGAATGATGACAATAATTATAATAATGATAGAATAAAAATAATCATAATAGTAAGAGAATGATAACAAGAATTATAATAAAGACAGAATGGTGACAATAATTATAAAAAATGACAGAATGATAACAATAATCAAAATTATGAACTAAAAATCAACAAATCCCAGGAGAAACAACACACCTCCTTGCACCCCCACCCATGTCCCAGTTTCCTAGGAATTCCTGAAAAACAGTCCAAGTAGCAATATCTTTCCCTGTAACGGTCCTAGCCGGGATGTTCTAGCTTCTTAGTAACGCTTGGAATATCCCCAACCGATATATTCCCTCCTTGGAAAGTCTTATGAAAAAGTCCTAGCTCTCTTTGAACTTTTAGAATACTCCAAGCTGAAGCATCATCTCCTTGGAAACTCCTGAGAAAAAACTCCTAGCTTCATAGAAGTACCTAGAATACTACTAGCAGAAACTTCATCTCATGGGAAAGTCTTAAAAAATAGGGCCTAGCTTCCTAGCAGTACCATGATTACTCCAAGCAGAAACATTCCATCCTAGGAAAGTCTTGGGAAAGAAGCCCTAACTTCCAAGGAATTAAAAAAAACTCCTAGGAGAAACCTTAAATGCTGGAAAAGTCTTATTAAAAATTCAAGCTCCCCAGCAGTTTCCAGAATACTCCTAAAAAAACATAGCAGCTGGGAAAGTCATTGGTAAAAAGTCCTAGCTTATAAGGAACTTTTGGAATTCTCCAAACGGAAACTTTTATTGCAGGAAAATTCTTAGAAGAAAAGTCCTACATTCCTAAGAACTTATAGGATACTTCTAGCAGAAACCATAAGCTAGGCAAGTCCCAGCTCCCAAGCAAAGACCTGGAACATTCCCAGCAAAGACAAAGGGCGAGTCCATGTCGGTCGGCGGGGGAGGCCCGGTCTGGAGTCCGAAAAATGACTCCCATTCATTTGCATGAAAGGAAGAATTGTATGAATACATTTGGTGGTACGGGGAGAGTAATGGTACGGGAGAGTAGCGGTACAGGGAGAGTATTGGTAAGGAGAGAGTAGCGGTACAGGGAGAGTAGCGGTACGGGGAGAGTAGCGGTACGGGGAGAGTAGCGGTACAGGGAGAGTAGCGGTACAGGGAGAATAGCGGTACAGAGAGAGTAGCGAGAGTAGCCGTACAGGGAGAGTAGCGGTACGGGGAGAGTAGCGGTACAGGTAGAGTAGTGGTACAGGGAGAGTAGCGGTACAGGGAGAGTATTGGTAAGGAGAGAGTAGCGGTACAGGGAGAGTAGCGGTACAGGGAGAGTATTGGTAAGGAGAGAGTAGCGGTACAGGGAGAGTAGCGGTACAGGGAGAGTAGCGGTACAGGGAGAGTAGCGGTACAGGGAGAGTAGCGAGAGTAGCCGTACAGGGAGAGTAGCGGTACGGGGAGAGTAGCGGTACAGGTAGAGTAGCGGTACAGGGAGAGTAGCGGTACAGGGAGAGTAGCGGTACAGGGAGAGTAGCGGTACAGGGAGAGTAGCGGTACGGGGAGAGTGGCGGTACAGGTAGAGTAGCGGTACAGGGAAAGTAGCGGTACAGGGAGAGTAGCGGTACAGGGAGAGTAGCCGTACAGGGAGAGTAGCGGTACGGGGAGAGTAGCGGTACAGGTAGAGTAGCGGTACAGGGAGAGTAGCGGTACAGGGAGAGTAGCGGTACAGGGAGAGTAGCGGTACAGGTAGAATCGCGGTACAGGGAAAGTAGCGGTACAGGGAGAGTAGCGGTACAGGGAGAGTAGCCGTACAGGAAGAGTAGCGGTACGGGGAGAATAGCGGTACAGGTAGAGTAGCGGTACAGAGAGAGTAGCGGTACAGGGAGAGTAGCGGTACAGGGAGAGTAGCGGTACGGGGAGAGTAGCGGTACAGGGAGAGTAGCGGTACGGGGAGAGTAGCGGTACAGGTAGAAGAGCGGTACAGGGAGAGTAGCGGTACAGGGAGAGTATCGGTACAGGGAGAGTAGCGGTACAGGGAGGGTAATGGTACGGGGGGAGTAGCGGTACAGGGAGGGTAATGGTACGGGGGGAGTAGCGATACAGGGAGAGTAGCGGTACAGGGAGAGTAGCGGTACAGGGAGAGTAGCGGTACAGGGAGAGTATCGGTACAGGGAGAGTAGCGGTACAGGGAGGGTAATGGTACGGGGGGAGTAGCGGTACAGGGAGGGTAATGGTACGGGGGGAGTAGCGATACAGGGAGAGTAGCGGTACGGGGAGAGTAGCGGTACAGGTAGAGTAGCGGTACAGGGAGAGTAGCGGTACAGGGAGAGTATCGGTACAGGGAGAGTAGCGGTACAGGGAGGGTAATGGTACGGGGGGAGTAGCGGTACAGGGAGGGTAATGGTACGGGGGGAGTAGCGATACAGGGAGAGTAGCGGTACAGGGAGAGTAGCGGTACAGGAAGAGTAGCGGTACAGGGAGAGTAGCGGCAAAGGGAGAGTAGCGGTACAGGGAGAGTAGCGGCACAGGGAGAGTAGCGGTACAGGGAGAGTAGCGGTACAGGGAGAGTAGCGGTACGGGGAGAGTAGTGGTACGGGGAGAGTAGCGGTACAGGGAGAGTAGCGGTACAGGGAGAGTATCGGTACAGGGAGAGTGGTGATACAGGGAGAGTAGCGGTACGGGGAGAGTAGCGGTACGGGGAGAGTAGTGGTACATGGAGAGTAGCGGTACAGGGAGAGTAGCGGTACAGGGAGAGTATCGGTACAAGGAGAGTGGTGATACAGGGAGAGTAGCGGTACGGGGAGAGTAGCGGTACGGGGAGAGTAGTGGTACGGGGAGAGTAGCGGTACAGGGAGAGTAGCGGTACAGGGAGAGTATCGGTACAGGGAGAGTGGTGATACAGGGAGAGTAGCGGTACAGGGAGAGTAGCGGTACAGGGAGAGTGGTGATACAGGGAGAGTAGCGGTACAGGGAGAGTAGCGGTACAGGGAGAGTAGCGGTACGGGGAGAGTAGCGGTACAGGGAGAGTAGCGGTACAGGGAGAGTAGCGGTACAGGGAGAGTAGCGGTACAGGGAGAGTAGCGTTACAGGGAGAGTAGCGGTACAGGGAGAGTAGCGGTACAGGGAGAGTAGCGGTACAGGGAGAGTGGTGATACAGGGAGAGTAGCGGTACAAGGAGAGTGGTGATACAGGGAGAGTAGCGGTACAGGGAGAGTAGCGGTACAGGGAGAGTAGCGGTACAGGGAGAGTAGCGGTACAGGGAGAGTGGTGATACAGGGAGAGTAGCGGTACAGGGAGAGTGGTGATACAGGGAGAGTAGCGGTACAGGGAGAGTAGCGGTACAGGGAGAGTAGCGGTACAGGGAGAGTAGCGGTACAGGGAGAGTGGTGATACAGGGAGAGTGGTGATACAGGGAGAGTAGCGGTACAGGGAGAGTAGCGGTACAGGGAGAGTAGCGGTACAGGGAGAGTGGTGATACAGGGTACTCATATGACTTACTTTCACAATTTAATGAAAAAGTAATTCTTATCGTGAGTCATTTTTTATTGCGAAATTCACATTACGCTCACGTGCAAAGAAGACTTCAATATGGGATAAATATAAACTTGTTAGAAGACAAAAAATCTCATGCATTTCTGTTAACTGAGCTCTAGACGCGTTTTGTCCCAATGAAGCGTTTTCTTCCAATGATGCGTTTTGTTCCAATGACGCGTTTTGCTCCAATGATGCGCTTTGTTCCAATGACGCGTTTTGTTCCAATGACGCGTTTTGTTCCAATGATGCATTTTGTCCCAATGATGCGTTTTGTTCCAATGATACGTTTGTTCCAATGATGCGTTTTTTTCCAATGATGCGTTTTGTTCCAATGATGCGTTTGTCCCAATGATGCGTTTTGTTCCAATGATGCGTTTTGTTCCAATGACGCGTTTTGTTCCAATGATGCGCTTTGTTCCAATGACGCGTTTTGTTCCAATGATGCGTTTTGTTCCAAAGACGCGTTTTGTTCCAATGACGCGTTTTGTTCCAATGATGCGTTTTGTCCCAATGATGCGTTTTGTTCCAATGATGCGTTTGTCCCAATGATGCGTTTTGTTCCAATGATGCGTTTTGTTCCAATGACGCGTTTTGTTCCAATGATGCGCTTTGTTCCAATGACGCGTTTTGTTCCAATGACGCGTTTTGTTCCAATGATGCGTTTTGTCCCAATGATGCGTTTTGTTCCAATGATGCGTTTGTTCCAATGATGCATTTTGTTCCAACGATGCGTTTTGTTCCAATGACGCGTTATGTTCGAAAGACGCGTTTTGTTCCAATGATGCGCTTTGTTCCAATGACGCATTATGTTCCAATGACGCGTTTTGTTCCAATGACGCGTTTTGTTCCAATGATGCGTTTTGTTCCAATGATGCGTTTTGTTCTGTTCCAATGACGCGTTTTGTTCCAATGATGCGTTTTGTTCCAATGACGCGTTTTGTTCCAATGACGCGTTTTGTTCCAATGATGCGTTTTGTTCCAATGATGCGTTTTGTTCCATTGACGCGTTTTGTTCCAATGATGCGTTTTGTTCCTATGATGCGTTTGTCCCAATGATGCGTTTTGTTCCAATGATGCGTTTTGTTCCAATGACGCGTTTTGTTCCAATGATGCGCTTTGTTCCAATGACGCGTTTTGTTCCAATGATGCGTTTTGTTCCAAAGACGCGTTTTGTTCCAATGACGCGTTTTGTTCCAATGATGCGTTATGTTCCAATGATGCGTTTTGTTCTAATGATGCGTTTGTCCCAATGATGCGTTTGTCCCAATGATGCGTTTTGTTCCAATGATGCGTTTTGTTTCAATGACGCGTTTTGTTCCAATGATGCGCTTTGTTCCAATGACGCGTTTTGTTCCAATGACGCGTTTTGTTCCAATGATGCGTTTTGTCCCAATGATGCGTTTTGTTCCAATGATGCGTTTGTTCCAATGATGCATTTTGTTCCAATGATGCGCTTTGTTCCAATGACGCATTATGTTCCAATGACGCGGTTTGTTCCAATGACGCGTTTTGTTCCAATGATGCGTTTTGTTCCAATGATGCGTTTTGTTCCAATGACGCGTTTTGTTCCAATGATGCGTTTTGTTCCAATGACGCGTTTTGTTCCAGTGACGCGTTTTGTTCCAATGATGCGTTTTGTTCCAATGATGCGTTTTGTTCCATTGACGCGTTTTGTTCTAATGATGCGTTTTGTTCCAATGATGCGTTTTGTTCCAATGACGCGTTTTGTTCCAATGATGCGTTTTGTTCCAATGATGCGTTTTGTTCCAATGACGCGTTTTGTTCCAATGATGCGTTTTGTTCCAATGATGCGTTATGTTCCAATGATGCGTTTTGTTCCAATGACGCGTTTTTTCCAATGATGCGTTTTGTTCCAATGATGCGTTTTGTTCCAATGATGCGTTTTGTTCCAATGACGCGTTTTGTTCTAATGACGCGTTTTGTTTAAATGATGCGTTTTGTTCCAATGATGCGTTATGTTTCAATGACGCGCTTTGTTCCAATGATGCGTTTTGTTCCAATGATGCGTTTTGTTCTAATGGCGCATTTTGTTCCCATGACGCATTTTGTTCCAATGACGCGTTTTGTTCCAATGATGCGTTTTGTTCAATGATGCGTTTTGTTCCAATGATGCGTTTTATTCCGATGATGCGATTTGTTCCAATGATGCGTTTTGTTCCAATGATGCGTTTTGTTCCAATGACGCGTTTTATTCCGATGCCGTATTTTGTTCCAATGACGCGTTTTGTTCCAATGATGCGTTATATTCCAATGATGCGTTTTGTTCCAATGACGCGTTTTGTTCCAATGACGTGTTATGTTCCAATGACGCGTTTTGTTCCAATGACGCGCTTTGTTCCAATGATGCGTTTTGTTGCAATGATGCGTTTTGTTCTAATGGCGCATTTTGTTACAATAATGCGTTTTGTTAAATGATGCGTTTTGTTCCAATGACGCGTTTTATTCCGATGATGCGATTTGTTCCAATGATGCGTTTTGTTCCAATGATGCGTTTTGTTCCAATGACCCGTTTTATTCCGATGCCGTATTTTGTTCCAATGACGCGTTTTGTTCCAATGATGCGTTATGTTCCAATGATGCGTTTTGTTCCAATGACACGTTTTGTTCCAATGACGTGTTTTGTTCCAATGACGCGTTTTGTTCCAATGACGCGCTTTGTTCCAATGATGCGTTTTGTTCTAATGGCGCATTTTGTTACAACGATGCGTTTTGTTCAATGATGCGTTTTGTTCCAATGACGCGTTTTGTTCCAATGACGCGCTTTGTTCCAATGATGCGTTTTGTTCCAATGATGCGTTTTGTTCTAATGGCGCATTTTGTTACAACGATGCGTTTTGTTCAATGATGCGTTTTGTTCCAATGACGCGTTTTATTCCGATGATGCGATTTGTTCCAATGATGCGTTTTGTTCCAATGATGCGTTTTGTTCCAATGATGCGTTTTGTTCCAATGACGCGTTTTATTCCGATGACGTATTTTGTTCCAATGATGCATTTTATTTTCATGATGCATTTCGTTTTATTGATTCATTATATTCTAATAACGCTTTATGGACTAATCACTCATTTTTTACTAACGACGCAATTGCTCCATGATTTGGAATAGTTTGTGAGTTGCATAGTAAAGTGAACAAATAACGCTGTTCCTGCCACGTGACTTGCGGAGGAGGCCGCGGAGGCGGGAGACGCGGAATCTTTGATTTCGAGGCCTCTGAGTTGGAATGTTTTTTCATTGATTTTTGTGGTTAATCATCAGGATTGAAGGAATAGATTATCTCAGGTGAGAGTGAAAAGCCTTTTTGTGTTTTTTGCATTAATTAATAAAGTTAATTTTTTACAGAAGAATGCAATCAGTTTTTCAGTATTTATTCTTGCATGATATACTTTGCAATTTTTGTTACGTTATTGAGGTTTATTTAATTGTTGTAAAAACACACAATTAACATTACATACATTACTAAACAAAACTTAACAAAACGAAACGAAGCAAATTGAGGTATTTAAAAATAGGCAAAAAAATGATGGATACCCTTGTCAGCGAATTACGCATAGCTTCTACATATTTATGGAGGATCAATTATTTAGAGCCTAAATACGCGATTTCAATTACTAACCTTACTAAACAAACTTAAACCAAATTAATCAAAACTCAAGACCTCAAGTTATATTTTCTAACAGTACTAAACCCGAAAAATAACATATACACAATCATGACAGAAGTATGTTCCTGGAAGACCTAAGTCGCATTGCTGTATAAAGATAAACCTGTATTACACTATGACCTGTGCCAAACCTGCATTACAAATGCTTTCTCTCTAGCTCTTCCTCTCTTTCTTTCTTTCTCTCTCTAAGACTTAAGCCGCATTGCTGTATTATGAAAGTCTAAATATTAGAAGAAAAGCGCCATCTCGGAAGCAAACGTCCATTTCGACATAGCACTAAATCCTCGGGAAAATCTTATGATGCCCTTCATTTTGGTGCTTCCATATTTCATGTCCCCTCAGTCCATTAGACGCATAAATTCCGTCCCTCAGAGGACAATATCTCTTCATACGTCAGACAACCGAGGGAAGACCGAGCAGACCACATGTCGCGAGTCGCTGATCTTTTTGTAATGGCTTCGTGTTTTGGTAGAATCGAGGCCGATTTTGGGTCGGAATATCGCCGAAAAATTATAGGGGGAATTAGGGATGGAGTCTAGCGGTAGATTTATAAGCGTATCAGAGTCGGAATTACTGGCGAATTAAGGTTGCAACCTGGAGGTAAAATCATATCCTAATTTGAGTCAGAATCTCGTGGTAAAATTACAGGCGAATTAGGGTTGAAATTTTGCGGTAAAATTATGGCTAAATTTGAGTTAAAATCTTCCGGTAAAATTATGGGCGAGTTTAAATCGGAATACCGGGGTAGAATCACGGGCGAATCATGATTGAAATCTCGTGTTAAAATCATGTCCTAATTTAAGTCGGGATGTCGCGGTAAAGTTATGGCCGAATTTGAATCGCAATCCCGAATTGAATCGCAACAATTTATCCCAGATATTCAGCTGATAAAATACTTGATGCTAGTTATGAATGAGTGAACCTAATTTTTGTGAGTAGAAGCAAAACTTTGCGGCAGTCGTTGTTTTATATTACAAGAGCAGACTGCCCTATTCCTAAGACTTGTTTCGATATTCACTTTCTGGAATTTTTGTGTTTTGAAATAGAGCTTAATTTCAGAGGGTCACTCAAGGGTAATATTTTTACCCTGAATTTTTCAAGGTTTGAATACGGAGCTTAATTTAAGGGGATCATTTGAGGTAATTTTTCCTCTAAATGTTTGAAATTTTAAATACGGAGCTTAATTTAAAAGGAAGCATCCAGATAACTTTACCCACATTTATAAATAGCTTTAATCTGGGGTAAATTTCTCTGAAGAATTTTCAACTAACAAAATGCATTGTAACTCATTAGAGCGTTTGATCAAACTTCAATCAAATTACTAACGAATTAGATAACAATTTAACGCAAGGTTTCTGTGAAGTATTGCTCCAAAATGATATGCCTAATTTTAAGGTGAATTATAAGCAAAAACATTGACGGGAAATGTCAATATTAAGAATTATTGATAATATATTAAACAATAGGAAGATCAATAAAAAAAAGAATAAGAATAATCGGTTTTTCTTATTTTGGGGTAAATTGATGGCAAAACTATAAATGAGTTACGCGCATATCTGATTTTTGAGGTAAAATCAGATGTGCGGGTAACTGACGTTTACAAGAGTTTATGATTTCTCATAGCGTTTGAAAATTGCTTGAATTTTTTTAAAAATGTGGGAATTTTTTTTTAATTTTTTCAAAATGACAATTGCGTTGCGCTTTCAAACTCGAGCGCATAAATTCATAGTTTTTCACCGCTAAATTTCAAGAATTTTAAAATCGTGAATTTCGCAAGTTTGCAAATTCAAAATTTCATAAGTTTGAAAGTTGTAAATTTCATAAATTTGAAAATTGTGAATTTTACGAGTTGGAACATTGAAGCGATGAACTTCAGCAACTTGAAAAAGTTTCAAATTAATGCTGGCAATAAATCTCCAACTCCTCGTTGGTGAAGAGATGTTTAAAACCTCCCGAAACAATTTATAATGTAAAAAAATTACTATAAAATATGAAATAATATAAAAAATAATAAAACATATAATAAGATAACATATGAATTCATATAAAAGGTAAAACCATTTAAAATATAAATTAATGTAAAATATTGATATATTATAAAATGCAAAATGTGGATTATTTACTTAAAAAATTAGGGGGATTATTCGAAGAAATAAAATTGGTGCCGTCAAAAAGTAAAATATTAATTTTTCAACTTACTCAATCGGCAAATACAATTCACATGGTGTGCTGAATAAAAAATATTTTTCCTTCGATGACAAATTAAATTTGTTTAGTTGAATTGAAACGTATTGAAGGACGCATCTTTTGTATCAAAATAAATGTAGAAAAGTTGCAGAAAAGGAGCCAGAATAAAATGTCCCGGAAGAATCAGGTTTTTGTGTGTACTGGAGGCCTTTGTTGCCTCTTCAATGGAGTCTCCGCTATAGAACTAGCGGGAATCACTGCAATTAAAATGGAGGAAACTCGCCCTATTAAAAAAAAGAAACAGCCTTGCAAGAAAAAAAAAGAAGTCTTTAAATAGCAACATCAGCGTTTAAAAAATAGCAGTAACATCAGCACCTAAAAAAAACAGGTAACATCAGCACCTGAAGGTAACATACAGACATCAGCACCTAAAAAATACAGGTAAAATCAGCACCTAAAAATAACTGGTAACATCAGCATCTAAAAAATATATACACGTAACATCAGCCCCTAAAAAAATAAACATCACCATTTTAAAAAATTGATGTAACATCTGCATTAAAAGTAAAAAGGTAGCATCAACATTTAAAAAACGAATTCTTATTCTTTAAATGAATTGAACTTAATTTCAATGAAACAAAGAATACCTCTCCCTTTTGCTTTTGAAAAATTTGAAACAATCCTGTCAAAATATCTAGAAAATTGGGAACAGCCCTATTAAAATAACAAAAAATCACGGCTAAAATAAGAAAAGTTCTTCGGACAAATTAATGGGAATTCTCTGGAATTCTCATCAATAAAATAGCAGGAACTATTCCATTAAATAGCGGAAACTCCACCATTAAAATAGCGGGAACTCCACCATTAAAATAGCGGGAACTCAACCATAAAAACAGCGGGAACTCCACCATAAAAATAACGGGAACTCCACCATTAAAATAGCGGGAACTCCCCCATTAAAATAGCGGGAACTCCACCATAAAAATAGCGGGAACTCCACCATAAAAATAGCGGGAACTCCACCATAAAAATAGCGGGAACTCCACCATAAAAATAGCGGGAACGCCACCATAAAAATAGCGGGAACTCCACCATAAAAATAGCGGGAACTCCACCATTAAAATAGCGGGAACTCAACCATAAAAACAGCGGGAACTCCACCATAAAAATAACGGGAACTCCACCATTAAAATAGCGGGAACTCCCCCATTAAAATAGCGGGAACTCCACCATAAAAATAGCGGGAACTCCACCATAAAAATAGCGGGAACTCCACCATAAAAATAGCGGGAACTCCACCATAAAAATAGCGGGAACGCCACCATAAAAATAGCGGGAACTCCACCATAAAAATAGCGGGAACTCCACCATAAAAATAGCGGGAACGCCACCATTAAAATAGCGGGAACGCCACCATTAAAATATAAAACGACAGCTCGCTGCTCAAAAGAGTCTGAGTCAGCAGAACGCTATCGAGGTGAAACAACCAGGTCTTGAGGCAACGTAGTCCTTTCTTTACCCTAAAAAGTCGTGATATTGGTTCGAGATATTTTGTTTTGAAAGATGCAAGTGCTGGAGACATGTTCTGGGTTTTTGACGACTTCTTTTGTTGATAAGAAAATAGGCTTGCATGCAAAACCAAGATTTAAACTTTTCTTCGGTTATTATGTTTAAAATTTTTATCACAAATACGAAAATGTTTTTGTTCGATTCACATGTTGTTTATTCTGTTGTGAGTTGATCTCATCTCATTAAATTCATTCCATACATCATGTTTTAATAAGTTGCTAAGGAGGCGTTAAGCATGCATGGAAAAACATGTAAATGGTACATTCGTACGCACGTAGAGTTTATATGCAAAACATGCGGTGTGGAATAGTCAGGAACATCAAAAATATTAACCTAAGCCTATAGCAGGCCTATGTATGTACTAGCATTTTCGTCAAAATTTCAAAATGTGAATATTTGCGTTTTTTTATTTTATTTTATTTTTATTTTACTTCTAAATAAAGTCTACATTAAATCTAGCTCTATTATGAATTATAGTTGGTCTTTTCTCTCGATTTATTTTTATCTTTCCCATAAATATGTTTTTTATTCGTGGTTGGTGTGCCTATCTTTTCCATTAATATATGACCCTTTCTTTTACCAGTGAATACATCAATGTATCAATGCACAAATTATTTTTGTGAGGTCCATACATCTTCAAAAGTATACTTGTTTTTAAAAACTTATCCCAAACTTATCCGGTGTAAAATAAAGTTCGATATTATCTATATTTCGATGCTGTTAAGAATGGAGTCACCTAACGAACTCAGGTAAAAATCAATGAAGTTCTTCATAAAAATTCCAATACTCATGCAAAACTTTGAAGGTTCAAAGAACGCACATTAAGAGCGACGAAGAAGTGCATCTAAAAGAATCCCTAATAAAAAACTATAAACTTCGAAACTTGAAAAATTTTCTTACTAAATTTACGTCTTATAAATTTAACCCGCTCGAAAATGTGCCGTCAAAAATTTATTTATAAATTTAAAAAACTCGATAAATAAATTTATCGAGTGTAAAATGCACACTGAAAAAAATCCTCCATTAAAATTTCAGTCTCAAAAAATTCTCTAACTGAAAACAGCGCCTTAAGTAATTCCCTCAATGAAAACAGCGCCTTAAGTAATTCCCTCAATGAAAACAGCGCCTTAAGTAATTCCCTCACTGAAAACAGCGCTTTAAGTAATTCCCTCAATGAAAACAGCGCCTTAAGTAATTCCCTCAATGAAAACAGCGCCTTAAGTAATTCCCTCAATGAAAACAGCGCCTTAAGTAATTCCCTCAATGAAAACAGCGCCTTAAGTAATTCCCTCACTGAAAACAGCGCCTTAAGTAATTCCCTCAATGAAAACAGCGCCTTAAGTAATTCCCTCAATGAAAACAGCGCCTTAAGTAATTCCCTCACTGAAAACAGCGCCTTAAGTAATTCCCTCAATGAAGACAGCGCCTTAAGTAATTCCCTCAATGAAAACAGCGCCTTAAGTAATTCCCTCAATGAAAACAGCGCCTTAAGTAATTCCCTCACTGAAAACAGCGCCTTAAGTAATTCCCTCAATGAAAACAGCGCCTTAAGTAATTCCCTCATGAAAACAGCGCCTTAAGTAATTCCCTCACTGAAAACAGCGCCTTAAGTAATTCCCTCACTGAAAACAGCGCCTTAAGTAATTCCCTCAATGAAGACAGCGCCTGAAGTAATTCCCTCACTGAAAACAGCGCCTTAAATAATTTCTACGCTGTTATCACACTGTCCTAACATTGCGAAACGAGTTTTATGCAGAAGTGCACATCTGCATAAAATTGTGAATAGATTCAAATAATGGCTGGGCATGCAAATTGAAACTCACGCATTGAAAGATAATTTTCTCGCAAAAATTCCTTTTGTATGAGCAAACTAACGTTTTTTCACACCTCACCATTACAGGGAGAAATTAATACCTATCCTATTAATATTCTAAAAATACATTTACTATATATTAAATCTCTGAGAAGTAAATATTTTATCAATGTAAAACACTGGAAGAGTTTAATATTTTTCTAGAGGGAGATCTTGTGAGATTGAAATTAATTTTTGATTTTTTTTGCTGAAGTAATTTTTGAAAAAGTAATTAATTAGTTCATGTAATACTTTTTCTCCGTCAATCGATTTTTATGCAAGCTGATTACATTTACTTTATGAATATTCGTTTGAAGAATTCATTACAGCACATATATCAAATTCCATCTTCGGTTATTGAAGTTGTTTCACTTTGTAACATAACGAAATGAAAATATCGACTATATCTGTCATGCTGGTGTAAACTCTCCATCGCGAACAATTTCTACACAAATTGCAGGTATAGTACTCAATACAGTGAGATCGTATACTCTACTCAAAACACTGGCGGTTGTATGGTCTGAGTTTATTAGTCAGTAACACATCTCGTTCATTTCCGGCTTATATACGAAGTCTTAAAACTGCCAATTGTGGAGTTAATTTTATTTGCCGTGGTGGTAAATACCTAATCGAACTTTAGCTTGTAACCAACACCAATTTTGCCTAAAGTGTAAATTCTGACCAGAATTCCATTAGCAGCTCATATAGACATTTCTTTCAATATGAGCTTATATTCTAGCTCATCAAAATAAATTCAACAGTAGTTCGAATTCCTCCAAACGAATATTTACGAATAAAAAAAAAGCTCAGACTGTATTCAGGAGACTCAAAATACCGGTACTTGTGATACGAATTTCACCAGTAGAATTATATTGTATTAATCTCCGTCTGTATCCTAGCTACTCAAAACACCGACACTTGTGACTCAGAATAAAAATAATAATAATATTAATATAATAATATTAATTATATTATAAAGAATAATATTATTTAAAAAAACCTTGTTGAGTTTATTCATTTATTTATACATTTATTTGGAGTACATTTCTTGAGAAACGATTTCTTCGATTTAATGGATGCTCAATGACCGTATCTGTGATACGAGTTTCACCAGTGCACAAGTACAAGAATATTTTAATGGCGGGTACTGTTGGGATGGATATATTTGTTGGGCATCCATATCTGGAGGATTTATTTAGGGAAAATATCGATTTCCTTCCTTTCTTACGGGTCGTACACATTCACTATTTATAAAGTTCATTCTGTATCCTATCTAATCAAAATACTGCCGATTGTGGTACGTATTTCACCAATCGAATAATTATGTATTAAGCTCAGTCTGTATCCAGGTTACTCAAAATATCGACACTTGTGATTCGAATCTCACTTGACAAATAATTCAGTTTAAAGCTCAACGTACTCCAAAAACTCAAAAAACAGGCAACTGAAACTTGAATCTCACCTGACGAACAATTTTACATTAAGCGCAACATACTCCAAAAAATAAAAAACGCTGGCAACCGAAACTTAAATCTCACCTGGCGAATAATTCAGCATAAAGCTCAACGTACTCAAGCAACTGAGAAAATAGCGACTGGGACTGGAATATTTTATTGATGCAGGTGCATCTGATCAGTATTTCATTTCCCTGCCAGGAGATGAGCGGCTTACAGGACAGCCCTAACTGCCCCTGTTCTCTCGAGTCTGTAACGAGGCCTTGGGATTCCTCTCGAGATGCTCATTAGGACGGATCAAAATAACCTAAGAGTTTCTCTTTCCATCATGTAGGATTATTTTTTTACGCTACCTCATTTTCACGGAAGTTAATTTTTTTCGGGATTTCTTTTTCTAGGAAACTTCATTTTATACGGGACTTTATTTTACATGGGGCTCAATTTTTTTCGGGACTTCTTTTTTTACGGAACTTCATTTTATACGGGACTTCATTTTTATGAAACTTCATTTTATACGGGACTTCATTTTTTTATGAAGCTTCATTTTATATGGGACTTTATTTTTTTACGGAACTTTATTGTTTCGGGACTTTTTTTACGAAACTTTTATTTTACATGGGACTTTATTTTTTTACGAGACTCGATTATTTCACAAGTTGTCGAGTGCTGCCTTGCAACATTAAAAATTGTGAATACACTCGAGTTTTTGCAACAGGAATTTTACAAGAGAATCTTTTTCATTGCTCCTTTAAAAATTAATTGTTCTGAATAATTAATAAAAGCTAACTTCGATGAACAAAGTACTTGAGTCCACGGGGCGTACCTCATTAGTCTATGAAATATAAAACTGAATAAACGATTCTTGATGAGAGATCAACATCTTCACCATGTACTCGAATTTTCTTCAATCTAGAAAAAAACATCACAAAATAGTAAGAAAGAATTTTGCAAAATGAAAGAGATATGGCTTGATGCACAATTATCATATAATTGTGTATACGACCCGTCAAAAATGACGGGATTCGATAGCCTCCTTAAAATAAATCTCGCAGATGTGGATGCCCATCAAATATATCCATCCCAACAGTACCCGCCATTAAAATATTCTTTTACTTGTGCACTGGTGAAACTCGTATCACAGATACGGTCATTGAGCGTCCTTGTGAGCGTCACAGACACACGCACCAACCAATTCAATGTGTTCAGTGAGATTACCATTGTTATAAAATAGGAGAAATTACGCATAAAATAAATATATAAATTTATTTATTTACAAATTGAAGGAGACACCTGGCGTTTCATTATATTAGTATTGATGCCTGTTGCTTCGTGACATGGATAACAATTTCTTCTTCAATCACCCGTATGAATCAATGACCCCGTATGGAACGTTATGGAAACGACTAAGAAAAGAGCCCTAATGTGTCAAAACAGCCGTGGCAGTCATTTAAACGACACTATATTCAAAACATAGTGTTGGCAATCTATAAAAATGTTGTCATTTCAAATAAAACTCGTTTCAACTTCCTAGCGTTCATAGATTTTTTGTTATTAGCGAACTAAGAGGGGTCAGGTACTGCTGGTCTACCCTGTACCACATGAAATGTCAAAGACCTACAGTCCAAACCTTGATATTTAGTGAATTTATCTGAAAATCTGCTGTAGACATTTTAGACCATATCTTAGAAGTCAGAGCACTAACCCATGTCCTAGAAGTCAGAGCATTAGCCCATGTCCCAGAGGTCAGAGCACTAACCCATGTCCTGGTAGCCAGAGCATTTACTTGAAACCTGAGAATATCCTAGAAGTCAGAGCATTTGAGCATGTCCCAGAAGTCACAGGATTAGATCATGTCCTTGAAATCAGAGCATTATCCTACGTCCCAGAAGTCAGACCACGTCCCAGAAGTCAGACCACGTCCCAGGAGTCAGACCGCGTCCCAGAAGTCAGACCACGTCCCAGAAGTCCCACCTCTGCACTGACATACAGAGAAGAGCGAGACACAGACAACCCCAACAATCACCTTCACTAAGCCGCCTGTAATTGCTAGGCGCGCACTAAGCGCATCACAGCGTATCGTGTGACACAGACGAAAAGCTCCTTTCCTTCAGATTTGACTGCCAACTTACTGGTCGTAAGCGAAAACAAGTCGATAGCGACAAAGTTCAATCCCTGATAACAAAGTTTCGAAAGTCTTTTTTTTTTTATTTTGATTTTAATTGGTGTTGAGGGTTCGTGTGAGAAATGTGTTTGAGATATTTACTTGGTAATACCTAACGTGGTTTTCTTGTAGTGTGATTTGATCAAAATTCAGAATTTAGGATTTTGATTTGTTTCGACGTGTTAAAATTAAGTGCGCCCAAATTATGTGCAATAACCAATATGTTGTGTGATTTAATAGTAAGCTAAGTAATATCCAGAATTATAGCACAATATTTGAATGGGTAACTCTACGAATCTGTGTATAAGATGTCTTTTTGGTCCAAATTATATGTTGATAACTTTGATTGAGTTCATCATTTTCATATAAGCTCTTTAGTAAACAATTTCAATTTCTGGCATTTTTTTGGTGTTGTGAACTCGTGTGTATTCATGTACGACGTATTTCTTTACTGGCGAACTGTGTTTGACGTTTTACTTATTTTTAACTAGTATACCAGACCCGTCAAAATGATGCCATTCGATATGTTTTTAAAATAAATCTTCAACATGTGGACGCCAAACAAATATATCCATCCCAACGGTACCCGCTATTAAAATATTCTTGTACTTGTGCACTGGGGAAACTCGCATCACAGATACGGTCATTGAGCGTCATTGTGAGCGTGAAACAGAGACGGACCGAACAAGTTAATGTTTTCTACTAATGTGGATCCCAATTGCAATAAAATAACATAAGACAAATTAACCTCATAAATGCATTCAATTTTTTTTATAATTTTGAGAAGCTATCTGGCGGTTTATTATTTAGGTTTGATTTGCTTGGTGTCCGCTTCTTTCGTCTCTCTGTCACGTTCATAAGGACGCTCAATGACCGTATCTGTGATACGAGTTTCACCAGTGCACAAGTACAAGAATATTTTAATGGCGGGTACTGTTGGGATGGATATATTTGTTTGACATCCACATCTGCAAGATTTATTTTAGGAAAATATCGACTCCCATCACTTTCGAAGGGCCGTCTACACTACTTTTCATATAAGCTCCAATTTCAATATGAGTTGCTGGCATTTCTCTGGAGTTGTGAACTCGCCTCTATTCATTTACGACAAACTTCTTTACTGATAAACCTGCTTGCTCCCTATTTGATTTTGTAATTTATTCGCGTTCAATTTTTTTATACTGACACTTTTCACAAGTCTTCATTGAAAGCAACATTCACTGTATTTTAATTTTTTATTTTTTTATTTTAGAGACGTAGTGATATAATTTTTGACCTGATAATGGAGCTGGACTCCAAACTTTTCTTAGTTAATATGATTAATTTCCTCTTAATTTTATTCGTTTTTATACTTAGTTCTAGTTTGTCATTTGTTCAATTGAGAAGAAATTAGCTCAACCATTTTTCATTGAGGCACTGTCAATAGTTAAAAATTGAAAATCTCTGTAGTCTATATGAAGCGTCATAAATTTTCAAAGACTACAGAGATTTTAAATTTGTAACGATTGTCAGCGTTTCGCTAAAAAAGGTTGAGTGAACTTTATCTTAATTTAATTTTTGATGAACGTGAACTATTTCATAAAGTTCAAAGTTTTTTAAGTCTCAGACAAAGTTGCAACTCAAACAAGCTACTTACTTGTTCAGATATTTTTAAAAAATACTTTAATAAAAAGTTTCCCAGTGAGTGAACGTAAGTAAACGTAGAAGATGTAGTTAATGAGTTGCGTGTAAAGTGCCCCTGAATATGCTGAGTCATCTTGTTTGCAAACGATATCTTCTTGTGCGTAAGAGCAAATGCCTCTCGACATCTCTTGTCTCTTATAGGAAAAAGTTTTATCATCGTTACTATTCATAATTAGGATTGTTTTGAAAACTCCACATCTTTATACATCTCCTTTCTCCCCGAGGAGAAAGTTATAAACTTTTAAAGTTATATATATATATATATATATATATATATAAATAAATTGCCTTGCCATATTTTGTTCCTCTCTCTCGGAATTAATTATTTAATTTAGAATTAGAACTCCTAGAGCTTACTCTCAAATCATCTCATCACAGCCTGAGCTGCACAATCTGCTTCGATGGCGTTTTTTGAAAGTACCCATCAAGTTTTTCAAAATCAATTGCATTTTTCTCAAGTCTTTAGCAACGCGATGCTAATTGGCTGAATTTTTTGTTTAAAAAAAATGTTTTAATGGCAACGTTAATCGACGGAAGCGAATGATAAAATAGAAAAAGAAACATGGAAAATTATGTAATTGACTCATAGGAAAATTCCATGAATTCAAAAAAATTCAACTGGTTTCAAGGAAAATATGCAGAACATTAAAACTACAGGAATTAATTTGGAAAAAATTCTCATATCTGCTCTGCCTATTTCATTTTATTTTTTGAATTTATTGATGAGTCCGTGAGCTCACTGCACACAACACTCACATTTTCATGCTTTCAGATACGTAAGAATTTTCGTAATTTCGAATCTTAGCATATTTACAAATTGAAACCTACTCTGAATGATACCCAAAGTACTTTTCCGCTTCAAGCTGCTAACATATAGTTCAGTGGTCTAGTTTTTCTTTACCTTTTATTGTGTTTTACCGTAGTTAGTGTTTTCTCAAAGTTTAAAACTTTTCAGAACTACATCATTAGTGAATTTTTATAGTTGATGTTTTGTTGTTCAATTATTTCTCTTTAAATTTTTTACAGGGATTTTGCTGAAGATGGGCTGCTAATTCTAAACGTTCAGTTTTATTTGATAATTTTTAATATGAATGACTTTACGAGTAGCGATTTTCGCCTTGCTTTTTATTCCATGCTTAAATGCACTACTCGGACATCCGTTCGAAAATCAACACGTTATGTTGGCGACAGAGCCAAAGCGCAAGACGGTGGTTTCACAGATTAAATCTGTAATGGTTTTCCAGCGTCGACATAAATTTTATGCCTTTAAAACGTTTATAAAGTTACGTGAAATAAAATGTTTTCTTAGTAAGTAAAGGAGCTGATTTTGTCGTGTTTGCTTAGCGTTGATCAAACGATATGTGCACGCTGCAAAAAATGTTGTAGTGAGTGTTCCGCATCAGCTTTCATACCTCGCTCGTACTCGGACATGAATTTAAAAACATTTACGTTCTTGTCGTGAATTTAAAAACGTGAATGTAAAACCAATTAGGTTACGTTCGTTTCATGAATTTCAAAACATTTACGTTGTTATCATAAAATTCAAAACATGAATTTCATAAGATTTAGGTTACGTTCTTATCGTGAATTTCGAAACATGAATTTCATAACATTTAGGTCATCATTTTCAAAACATGAATTTCATAACATTTAGGTCATCATTTTCAAAACATGAATTTCAAAACACTTAGGTCATCATGAATTTCAAAACATGAATTTCATAACATTTAGGTCATCATTTTCAAAAAATGAATTTCATAACACTTAGGTCATCATGAATTTCAAAACATGAATTTCATAACATTTAGGTCATCATTTTCAAAAAATGAATTTCATAACACTTAGGTCATCATGAATTTCAAAACATGAATTTCATAACATTTAGGTCATCATTTTCAAAACATGAATTTCATAACACTTAGGTCATCATGAATTTCAAAACATGAATTTCATAACATTTAGGTCATCATTTTCAAAAAATGAATTTCATAACACTTAGGTCATCATGAATTTCAAAACATGAATTTCATAACATTTAGGTTATTATCATGAAATTCAAAACATGAATTTCATAACGTTTAGGTTATGTTCTTATCATGAATTTCAAACATGAATTTCACCACATATAGGTTACGTTCTTATCATGAATTTCAAAACATGAATTCCGTAACATTTAGTCTTATCATGAATTTCAACACCGCAATTTCAACAACGCAATTTCAAGACAGGAATTTCAAAACAGGAATTTCACAACCCTTAGGTTACGATCTTATCGAAAATTTCGGACCATTTAGCTACCTTAGGAAGTCATTACGCGGCCGTACAGCGACGTGTGTGGGAGGGTGCATCCGGCAGCCGTTACGTAATTATCGAGCATCTCTGATCATGACTTGAAGAGTCATTACTTCAAATGTCCCTTGTGGCGAAATTCTGCGTCTTCTTCGCTGCAAAACCCATTCACGCTCCCATGTTTCTGCCTCCGGCTCGTCACGTTTTTCATCGGGTGACTTAACAAAAAAAAAAAAAAAAGAAAAAAAAAAGAAAATAATAAATATAAAAAATGCCTTATTGAACAAAATTGAGCTAATTGTTTGCTGGCTATGATGTGAAAATTGCCTGTTGCTAAAACATAAACTCGTAATAAGTAGGAGAAGTACGGGATCCTGAGAAACTCCTCACGATATCCAGTCGAGCGGGGGACGTGGATGGTGGATTTCACTTTTGGAAATGACGAAATTACAGGTTTGTGTCTTGCTAATTTTTATAAAAGAAGTTATTGGTAAAGTTAGAAGTTTTGCGGTTATTGCCATAACCTGAACTTTTGCGTGGGATAAAAATAATAGGTTGTTTTGAAGCAAGGCACACTCGACGCACGTTCATTGTATGCTACGCGTGTCGTGTTTACTGTTATTCTATGTTTTTCTTAGGAATGAGCGAACATTTCCCATTATTTTTAGGTGAATATTTGTGGCTGTATCTTCAGAATTTTCCCAAAGGTGATGTTTATTTCAGAATGAGTATTAATTTCCCATTAACTCTTCGTAAATATTTGGGCTATCTCTTCAGAACTTTTACAAAGGAAATGCATATTTAGAAATGAGCGATCATACCCCATTATTTTCAGGTAAATATTTGATTTTTATTTCAAAACTTTCGCAAAGGAGATGTGTTCCAGAGAATGAGCATTCATTTCCCATTAATTATACGTAGGTACATATTTGGGCTATCTATTCAGATCTTTCGCAAAGGAGATGTAAATATGACTCTTAACTTTCAAATACATATTTATCTTTGTTGATGGAACCAAGCTCTGTATGAGTGGCTGTCATTTCTTTTTTCCGAAGTCGTTTGGCAATAATTCAAGCAATAGTGTGATTTTATGTTATTTTTAATATAAAAAGCTTTCATCAAAGAAAAAATTTCCTTTTTTACCACATTTTCGGTTTTGTTCTTCATTTTACCAAATCTTCTAGGGTAAAGTCATTTTAGCTAAGACAATCTTGGTTCTAAACTTCAGCATATTTTTTAAAGTTTTTTAGGGAAAGGCAAGTTTTGGTAGTGGATATTAACTTTGCTTTGATGGCGCCATTGCCGCAGAGAAACACGCTCAATTGACCCCCAATAATAAGGGGGGGGAGGGTTCAAGGTCACGCCACCCCCATCGCTTTCCCCCCCTCTGGTGGGCGCACTATTCGGAGTAGACGTAAACGGAAAGTACCAATGGAAGCACAAGAAAATCCTCTATAAGATGCTTATAAAAACAGAAAATCAACACATATCCCGATTTCTATCAAGACGGTCTCCTGCTGCGTTATCATAGATACGGCAGAACAGCTAAATTCTGAAATTGTCAAAATTTTATAAAAAAATATTTATTCAGCGTTAGAATGTTTCGTTTAAATAATGAAAGCACTTTGAGGAGCCCATGAACGAACTATATTGCCATTGCCGCTGAGAAACACGCTCAATTGACCCCCAATAATAAGGGGGGAGGGGTCAAGGTCACGCCACCCCCATCGATTTCCCCCCCTCTGGTAGGCGCACTATTCGGAGTAGACGTAAACGGAAAGTACCAATGGAAGCGCAAGAAAATCCTTTATAAGATGCATATAAAAACAGAAAATCAACACATATCCTGATTTCTACCCAGACGGCCGCCATAATTTTGCTTTGGTGGTGAATATTAAGTTCGTTCAAGCCAAAGCTAATATTTCAGTGTACGTACAAACTGTCCTACGTATTTTCACCCCAAAAATTTCATAACCTTTATTGATCCACGAATAAATAAACCCTATTCAATTTCAATTAATTAGCTATAGGATACAATTTTATGTTTAGTTTTTTAGTCTTTGTAAAAGCACTGAACTGGACCGCCTGGCACCTTCGTATGTTTATCAATTAAAGGTTTTCGCATCAAGACATTTAAAAAATTAGTGTCAATTTATTCAATGTGTAAACCTTTTAGGATTAAATAGGATTTTCTTGTTTCCCTATTCGCGTTCTTAAAAATGAAAAGGAGGTTCTACTACGGCAACCAAAACATATACAACACAATTTTAGTAATACGTGCAGTTAACCTCCTAGAAGGCTGTCATAATGTACCCTTGAGTGTAAGAAATTATTAGTTACACCACACAAAGCTAACAAGAACGTTGTAAAACGTGAATAAGGGAAAAAAAATTAATGCCCTTCTAGGTTTATACATTAAATAAATTGACACTAATTTTTTAAATGACTTGGTGCAAATGTCTTCAATGGATAAACATACATAGGGGCCAGGCGGTCCTGTTCAATACTTGTACAAAAACTAAGTAGGTGCACACACGACTGAAATTTTGTAAACTGTCCTGGAAATGGACTATTTTAAGCACCAATTCAGTGATGAAAAATAGTGAACGAGGAAGGAGTTATTTTAAGTGCAATCTGTAGTTTGATTTTTATTTTCATGCTTATAGAACCCTGCTTCAAAACTAAGCTTGATCGCGTTCAAGTAGAGAATAACATAATTAGAATTCAGATTAATTAAACTTCAAACAACTTCGAAGTGTCCAATAGAAAAAATATTAGCAAATTATCGTTCGCCGTACTGGAAAATTGAATGTATATTTAAAAGAGTTAAGTATGAGTTTCATTAAAATAGTTTGTACGTGAATGTTACAAGGGTAAATATGTATACTAATATATATATATTTGTATACTAACATGATTGCAGCCACACACCAACATGATTGCAGCCACACACCGACATGATTGCAGCCACATACCAACATGATTGCAGCATACTATCAGGATTGCAGTCTTTGGAAACAACTGATCTATTTTGATGGACGTAAAGCAATGTTTCTTTATCACATTAAGTTCTTAAATCTTTTTTCAGACCATCTGAAATAGCGACATGTGCGGGTCAGGAGGTCCCACAATACGTACACGGACCACATGTTCGTGCACACATATTTTCCAAGGTTGATTTTACGATACTGGTTGGTGCGCACAGATTTTTAATGGTTCATTTTACGTTACTGCTACTGCATACATTATTTTAAAAGTCGAATTCACGATACTGGTTAGAGTAAACATATTTTTCACAGCTGATTTTATGATGTTTTTTGTGAACGCATATTTTGTAAGGTTGATTTTAGAATACTGCTTGGATTTGATAGTTCGATTGTAGGGATGAAAAATTCCTTGTGGATTATTTTAGGGAGGTTCTACGACCCTGTAATAGTTTTAAATTATTTATGTAGATATTCACATTATATAAGTAATGTGTACAATATTTATGCAAATATTTGCATTGTTTACCTTATTCAGGTACATTTCATTTATCATGATAATCGTGTTGGGTTTTTCGGTAACCTCTGTCAGCGCTCTATTTTCAGTGTTAATATAGGGCAAAATTCAGCACCCTTCTTGTTTCCTACTAACCTGAGCAATTATTTTTATTTTCTGCGTCCAAATTGCATTAATTGTTTAGCAGTAACATGCGTACAATTTGCATTGTTTAGTTGTAAAATGCGTACAAATTGCATTGTTTAGGAGTAAAATGCGTACAAATTGCATTGTTTAGGAGTAACATGCGTACAAATTGCATTGTTTAGGAGTAAAATGCGTACAAATTGCATTGTTTAGCAGTAACATCCGTACAAATTACATTATTTAGCAATAACATGCGTACAAATTACATTATTTAGCAGTAACATGCGTACAAATTACATTATTTAGCAGTAACATGCGTACAAATTACATTATTTAGCAGTAACATGCGTACAAATTACATTATTTAGCAGTAACATGCGTAGAAATTACATTATTTAGCAATAACATCCGTACAAATTACATTATTTAGCAGTAACATGCGTACAAATTACATTATTTAGCAGTAACATGCGTACAAATTACATTATTTAGCAGTAACATCCGTACAAATTACATTATTTAGCAGTAACATGCGTACAAATTCATTATTTAGCAGTAACATGCGTACAAATTACATTATTTAGCAGTAACATGCGTACAAATTACATTATTTAGCAGTAACATGCGTACAAATTGCATTATTTAGTTGTAACATGCGTACGAATTGCATTATTTAGTTGTAACATACGTACAAATAACATTATTCAGCAGTAACATGCGTACAAATTGTAGTATTAAGTAGGAACATGTCTCCTTTTTACGAAGGATATTTTCCTACCGTAAGGTATACAACATTCTGACCCGAAAGAGTCCATGTAGTCTAAGATACTAAAAAATTTACCCCACCTTCATTTTAGAAAGTTGGTTAACATAATGTCATCGAGTTTAATTAGGCAGTTAGCTTTTGTTCTGCGTAGTGGTAAAATTAAATCAAAGTTTTGATTTTATATCCCTACTTATTTTCTTAAGTAAATTTGTTTTACATCTGTTGCTGGGGAGTGGTGAAATTAAATAAAAAGTTGGGATTTTTTAATTGCTTGCTAAATTTTTGCAACTAAAGAATTAATTATGTTTTGCTTCTGTTTCTTGGGAGTGGTGTAATCAAAGACTTGAGGTTCGATTTCTTTTGTTTGATTGGGCTTAAAGAATTTAAATTTTTTTTTGTAAACTTGCTCATTATGAACTTATGATTGTATACCCTATTTAGTTTCGTATTAATTTTCCTCTAGACATTATTAGAATGTTCTTTTCTATATTTCACTGACGTAGTTTTTGTGCGTTGAAGTATTAATTCGTTTAAGCGCATCCCAATTAAACCATAATTCATGTTTAATTTGAGATTTTCCAAAGCAACCCATGAAGATTAAATGTTCTTGATTAGTTGAGAAAAGATCAATTTTATACACCTTGTTTTCTGATGTTTACCCAATAGGATATTCAAGTACAAGTTACACTCTGATTATCTGATTATTTTCGAAATCAATATCACATTACACAACAAACTAATTTTAATTCTTTTCAGATTCCTAGAATTAGGTATGATTTTTCTGATTCGATATATGTAGAAATAAATTAATGTAATTTTTTTCACATAGGGAATTGTGAATTTTTCTAATGTCACTGCCTGAGTAAATTTATCAGGACTTATGTTTTTAGAAATAAATTACATTATTAAAATCAACAATTCTACCGCATACAAGTGGATGAAAAGCTTCGGAGAAGATTTAAATTATATCCAGAAATGATATCAATAATGCAGCTGAGCAAGTTGGAAATATAAAACCAAGCTTTGAAACAATGAGAACGTAGAAGGAAATACTGTAAGGAAGCTTCGTATGTAAAATAGGACAATTAGTAATACACAGCGAAAAATGGGGGTAGCGTAGAATCAAAGTATGATAAATACAGTCAAGAAACTAAGTTAAATGTTATCAAAGCCAAAATTACCAACCGAAAAACAAAAACAAAGTGTGGCGGTGAACTTGAAACTCCAAATAGAACGGATAGGAGAGAAAAAGGTTCCGAACGGCAAAACCAAGCAACTCTACATGGAACAGAAATAAAACAAGGGGGAAAAAAGCAAAAAAACTTAAAATTCAACAAGAAAGAAAATAAGATAAGCAAGCATGGGAATATGAAATCAAAACCTGGAAAAATCCGGAAAGAAAAATCAAACCAGAAAGAAAAACCGGGTGCGAAGCATGGAAATATAGATTCAAAAACCTAAGAAGACACATTACACAAAATCCAACCTGAAAGAAAATCAGAACGTAAAATCTAATCATAAATAAAACACAGAACTCAAAATCTAACCAGGAAGAACAAGGGAACAGAAAATCCAAGCAGTGAGAAAACCCGATTTGCAGGCATGGAAACGCAAAATCCAACCTCAAAAAATAAGGGTCGCGAAATCCAACTAATAACAAAACACGAAACGTAAACTCGAGCAGGAAAGAAAACCCGGCATGGAACTTTGGAAATGTAGTTTCTACCTGAGAGAAAAATCGAAACGTAAGTCCAACCAGAGAGAAATTCCGGAACGCAAAATCGAACCACGAACAAAACCCGGAACGCAGAATCTAACCGTGAACTAAATCCAGAACGCAAAATCTAACCATGAACAAAAAAGTGCAACGTAAAATCTAACAATGAACCAAACCCGGAACGCTAAATCCAACCAAGCACAAAACCCGGAACGCTAAATCCAACCAACAACAAAACCCGGAACGCAAAATCTAACCACGAAAAAAAACCGGAACGCCAAATCTAACCAGAGAGAAAAGCCCGGTGTGGAAGCGTTTGCGATGCCTTATCTCTGATGAACTGATCTGCCAGGGAAGCCGAGATCACGAAGTGCGCTAAAGACTTGCAGCTCTCACAGAATGGAGGCCAAATTGAATCCGTAATGGGGACCATGGAGGGTACCCGGCCAAAATTACCTGATCGTGACGCACCCATCTTGTGCTATGGTACTTGACCTTTTTTTGATGTACGGAAGATCGTGGAAGCCACCGATCCTCTTGATAGTAAGAATCATCGTCTTTTTAATATGAATTTTAGAGTGCATTGGTATTTGACCTTTTTTTGATATAGGAAAGATCGTGGAAGCCACCGATCCTCTTGATAGTAAGAATCATCGGGTCTATTTAATATGAATTCATGAAGGCTCTGATAGTAAAATCATCCACTTATTTTATATGAGTTTATTAATGCTACCGTACTTGACCTTTTTTTGATGTAGGGATTCTTAAGAATATCGTGGAAGCCACCGATCCACTTGATAGTAAAAAAAGTCGCCCATTTAATATGAATTTATGAATGCTCTGAGGGTCAAAATAATCGCCTATTTAATATGAATTTATGCACAACCAGGGTGCATTGACCATTAAACAAGTGGGCATTTCGAATGAAAAGTATCGGGAGAAAGAAAGTACAAAGAGTTTTATATTGCAGGTGAACTGATATTTTATAAATTGTATAACTATTAAATTTTGACCGTGTAGGTACGATTAGATGAATTGGCTCTTTTATATCAGTCTTCAATTGAAATAGTTAGCATTTCAAAAGGAATCATAAGCATTCCAATTGGGGTTAAAGATATTCCAATGGACATGCATTCCTACTGAAATTGGGAACATTCCAATTGAAATTGGGAACATTCCAATTGAAATTGGAATATTCCAATTGAAATTGGGAACATTCCAATCAAAATTGAGAACATTACAGATAAAATTGGGAACATTCCAATTGAAATCGAATATGAATTTCTGATGACCCGAGATTTGAATTTTAATCAAAAAGCCAAGGGACAACTTTCAGTTACAGAAAACACTCATTAAGTATGAAAAGGCTGAACAATTTGGAGTAAAACTTTCCAAAATAAAACAGTTTAAGTTTATTGTGTATCTTCCATAATTTTAGGACAATATTGTATGAGAATCTCAATTCATATGCATTGAAAAAGTCCCACTTGTTTAATTAATGCGGTGTTTTATTCAAGTTATGATTTACGAAAAATACTAGGAATACATTTTTCCATCCGTATGGGTGAGTTGAGGTTCACTTGAGATCTTGTACAACAATTAAGGAGATCAACGTAACACCTTCGTTAAAGCACATTTCATTAATGAAGTTTGCTGAAAAATAATAATCTCACAATTTAAAATACTATAAAATTGATAGGCAAATATTAATCTCAGAATATCAGATTCTACAGCGTGTGACTTTACTCCCAGTATTTTTAGTATTTTATTTAGTATCGCCGTAGGCTTATTGACCGAATGATCCGAGTGTCCTTTCCCAGAGGAAACAATTATAGAAGTTTCTCACGCTTTCTCTCTTGGGCTTGCCGACTAGTATACTGAAAATAGGAAAAGAAATTTATGTAACTGATTCTCTATACATGATATCTAGTGGTCAAACGCAGTAAGTAGTTCAAAAAATAATTCTCTACATCGAATTAAGTTTTTTTTGTATCGTGACAGTTAACCTCTTTAAATATTATTTACGTAGGGATTGGAAATTTTTCCTCTAAAAAGTGCAATAACAAAAAAACTCAGCTTCAAGTAGCTCAAAACTTCCAAAATACGCAAAGTTGTACCATGAATTTTTATTTACATTTCATTATATAAAAAATAAAAAATAAGTTTTCTTCTGTGTCTGTCACTGCCATTTGCCAGGACGACTTTTATAGCTATACTATTATTATTGCTCAGTTATTACCACATTTTAATCTTTATTATTACATTAGTACATTATAACCATCATTACCAGAACCACATGAAGTATTAATGATCTTTAAAAGTTCACTCAAGTCTAAGAATGTGTGTTAATATATAAAATATATTTAAATAAGTGTATATATGTAACTATATAGAATATATGGAAATAGGCAAGATAATTTTATATTTTGTTTGACGAAAATTTGCCACAATACAGCAACATGAAATTGAATATGTATTTTTGGTATACACTGATATCCCACAATACGGCACAATAGAAATTAGAATATAAAACGCACTTAAGTAGGTTTCTTTCGAGTTCGAGATATGTAGCTTTCTTTTGAGTCAACTTTATTTCCATTGACATCCTGAGGCAGAAAGTTTTTTGATGGTTCAATCATTGCACTATCCTTAATCAACAAATAAGTTTTCTTAAAACAGAAATAAGGTTTTTCGGAAGTCGAAATTTCCTTAGCTGGCAGTAGAAATTACATTTTCGTTATACAAAATTGAACTTTCTGCTTTCTGGAAGTACAAATTACGTTTCATTGAAGTAGAAATTGCGCTGTTATATTAGTGGTAACAGATCTCATCAATGATGGACAATAATAAAACTAAAGTTTGACCTTCAACGCAAATTTAAAATCAACTGTAGCAAGCAATGTTGAAAATAGCAAACGAAAACTGGATCGTGCCTTCATTTACCTTTCATTAAAAGTGAATATGAAAATTGAGTTTGTGACTACTGATAGGTCAGCTGCAGTATGAAAATCTCCTCCGTGTACCACCGGTGGCTCACGTCACAGTCAGAGTATTAGAGATAATTTCCCGCATCTACTGCACTAATGGAATAAAAACGAGGAATGTTCTCAGAAAAACACTCAAAATTGAAGCTTGAAGCTTATTTTGTGAGTTGATTAAATAAATTTTCAAAGTTGAGTCGTAGATAGGAAACTCATAATTATATAATCAAGAGAATCCTTAAGTAATATGTTTAATTGATATAAGTAAATTTTTTCAAAAATGTATAAGTAAAATTTAAGTTTTCTTCTCGCAAAACCAATCGCAGAGATTTTTCTTGACGACATGTTGTGTGAGAAAACAGATATTTAACCAAATCAATACAACTAAAAAAAAAATTACGATGCTCAATGCAACAAAATGTTGCAAGCAATATGACTTGTAAAAAATCGAGCAATATGACTTGAGAAAAAGATCTAGCAATATGACTTGAAAAAAAGATCACTTGGAAACGTAGCCGAGTGATCATAGCACCTGACTTAGAGGCATTTTCCAAATAACTCAACTCCAAACACATGGTAATTTTGAAACGTTTCCACAGAACGCAACCCCAAGCATGTGGCAATTTCGAAACGTTTCCGCAGAACGCAACCCCAAGCATGTGACAATTTCGAAACGTTTCCACAGAACGCAACCCCAAGCAGTGGCAATTTCGAAACGTTTTCGCAGAACGCAACCCCAAGCATGTGGCAATTTCGATACGTTTCCACAGAACGCAAGTGCAAACATGTGGTTATTTCGAAAGGTTTCAAGCAATAGGACGAAGAAGAACCTAATCACACGTAACCTAGAGCCTTTTTCCAAAGAACGCAACTCGAAACATGTGGCCGTGCAATTAGAAGGAGAATAAGCCAGGTGTCCGCGTCTTGTCTCCGATCCCCAGTAAACTGGAGGCTCTCGATGATGTCGGAGACAACTTTTTGCTCGGAAATGATAGTCTCATAATTACATAGTACGTGATGGACACACATGACTGCCTACTGCCAGGCGAGGAAATGGCAAACTACTCAATCTTTATCGCCAGAAAACCACAGGGATCTTGGGAATAGGAAAAAACTTCACGCGTGACCGGGGCTTTGAGATGCGGCTGCTGCTGGCATTGTGGGTGCGATCGGCGCCGGTGGAAGTTATGTATTATGGGAATGGAAAAAATTGGAGAAAATGGAAGCCTTGGAAGAAATGGAAGCCATGAAAGAAATGGAAGTAAAGGCAGAAATGGAAGCTGCGAAAGGCAACGTGAATCTGATATGCTGACGTAGGGTGACAGAAAATTTATCCCACTAATGGAAATAACTTTCTCATGTTTGATATTTTCGACCTTACTTGCTCTATTTGCTTTTACTTGCTCTATGGTAGGATGCCCTAGAAGGCGCTGAACTTGTTCGGGCTCACATGTAGCTATACTCAAATTTGACCATTGTACTAGATTTAAGAATAATTCTACCTCTGTATCACCTGTGGTGAATAAATTGTTTAAATTGTTTAAATCGTTTCTATTTGACTGTAAATTTGAGTTGATATTGAAACACAGTTTAACCCACCGTCGCCATGAGGAGCATAAGAAAGAAAACAGTGACTTGGGTGTGCTTTTCGAACGGCATGACACCATTCAACGAATAGAAGCTCCTAGAAAAATTAAAATCGAAAAAATTAAATTGAACAAACGTAAGCTGTTTTAATTTTCTTTTGAATGTTGTAGTATAAATTTACTCATACCTGTTTTGTTTCATTTCAGAACCTTTGCCGAAGATGAACTGATGAATTCGAGACGCTTTGGAGTATTATATCTAAACACGTTGCTTTCGCAACGACCCATCGATGGGTCGTTTGAAAAATGTAAGCAATCTTTTAAAATCAATGGTATGAAACCATTAATGTTCAGTTGTTAATACTAAATTTAATGTTTGGTATTTATAATATTACCAACAATTTTCCACTTTAAATTTTGGTTGATAATTGAACTTCAGTTAAGCTCATCGCAGTCAAGGTGTTCAACGCAAGCTTACAGATCAACGACGGGTCAAAGCGCCCATCTGTTATGGTTGTTGACACTCTCCGCAGAACACTTTTTTCCCAGCGCGTTATCAGCGACCACATCTTTTTACTTCTCTTTCGTGTCGCCGCCAATTGCTTTCAGGATGACAAAGACCTCTGGAAACTCGCACTTGCATTGATCTTCAATTCGCCGTGATTGCTTGAACACGTTTTTATCAGGGGGATCAGCAAGTGACAGTCGGGAGGAACTTTTCGAGAAGTTTTCGTCGTATCTCGCTGGACCAAAAACCAGCAGAATAAATGTAAGGACATCATTCTAAAAACCATCAAAAAGCTTGTAAAGATTTCATTCCAAAAACTACCAAAAAGCCTGTAAGAACTTCGTTCCAAACCCAGCAAAAAGACCCGTTAAAACTTCGTTCGGAAACCACTAAAAAATCTATAAATACTTGGTTCTAAAAACCATCAAAAGGCCTGTAAATACTTCGTTTGAAACAACACCAAAAAGCCTTCAAATACCCCGTTCCAAAACTACTATGAAGCCTATAAGGTTTTCGTTTCCTGAGAGATCACGACTCCGTCGGTCCGTTCCGCAAGAACCTCGCAATTATGGACATTAGAAGGTGACTTCGAGACCAAGACATAACCTGCGGGCTTTCTTTTGGCGAGCAATAATTACTGCGAAGCTGCTTCTCGGCGCCGTGTCTTGATATGAGCCTGGTAGCCTCTTTGGAGCGTGGTTTGGTCTCGTCAGAATTTGATCTTTTTGCGACCTTTAAAGGACCCAGTCGCGCTCAAGTTCTTCCTACTGCGAAACGACCCATCGATGCGACACGATCATTGATTCTAACCTTATAAAAATTTAACAGAATTTTAAAGTTAGTGGTATTTAATGGACCCAGTTAAGGTTTAGTTGTTATAAAATTTCTAATACCTTTCGACTTTAAATTTAAGTTGAATATTGCACTTTAATTTTACCGACCGCAGTCAGCGTGGTAGACTCTCGGCTACGTTAGCGACGCTGCAACGATGGATTTACTTAGGTTCAAAGTAGTAGAATTGAAAAACTGTCTTTCCTGCTCGATTGCATTTTTATCTATTTTAAAAACAACAGTTAATTATTTTTGACACGTTTTCAAGTCATTACCCAGTGCATAATTGTGTACTGTTTTGAAAATTTTAATTTTCAAAAACCCACAAGTGGGTAATTTACCGCCAGTTCGGGAACTGCTGCTCTAATGAATACACTCTATGAACACAGAATTCTATGTAACTTCTGCTGTTTGTTTCTACCTTATTCTAAATTTCATAATGCTGAAAAATTCTCTTCAAAGTTCTGTATGAGTCACACTTTATGTTCAGGTTTTGCTTCTGTTGTGATGTACGAGTACTAATGCGATGTACTGAAGTAACTAGTTTTCTATTATATAAACCAACTTTATTTTACAACAAATTTAATCTCGCACACCAACTTTCGAATTCAATTTCCCCTCTTTTATGTATTCCCTCAATACTTTTGGTCGTGACGAGGGATTTTCATAATGCTGCCGACCAGCCAGTAGTAACAAACTTAATTCTCATAAATACTTAATCAAAGATAAATGCTATTTGCACTTTTATTTCTTATATATGCGGTTTTCACACTTGGTATCTAGAATTGAGTTAAGGTAACTATGTTAGCTATTTTATTTTTTATAATTAGCGGTTTTCACACTTGGTATCTAGAATTGAGTTAAGGTAAATACGGAGCTTCAGCTTACCCCATCGCCAACAACGTGTTGATGCCGCTGCTTTTAACTGAATCGAAAATCAGGTGAAAATAAAATTACATTATGTTTTGGAGATTCCACATTCCTAGAACCTTAAGAAACATCTTTCATGCTAAATTTTATAACGAGCGGTAATCGTGAATTCTTCTTGCTTGGGCCGGCAGATCAAATTTCACTAAGAGTTTGTACCAAACATCGCTGAGGACACTTCAGGGTTGGAAAAATTCATGCAACATTTATTCATTCCTGAATATTTCTAATTTCGTGAAAGGCGGAGAAATTGAACATATTTTAAAGCGTTTTCATATTTTAAAGCGTTTTAAAATTGAATTTACGAATATAGAGAATACGTTTTATTTTCTACACGCTTGACGATTTCGTTGATTTTCCCTTCTCGTTTTTGATGTTCGACAAATTGAAAAATGTATCACACCTCTCCAGCAATATTTCAGATCATCACTCGACATTCAGTAAACTCCGCTGGGGGGGAAAACAAGTTCAAGCTTTTCCTTGAAATCTTCATCACAATTTAACAAAAACATCACAACCTCGAAATCTTCGAAAGCCTCACGTTTTCTAAAAGAACTCCAATGCTCTGCCAGAAGCAAAAAAATCGTAGTTTCCTTCAGCACTGGCTTTCTTTCCCGCAGGAAACACCCAAAGTACTCGTGAGTTCCTGAATAATTCTCTCGAATACTGCACACTCGACCTAAAAACGTTTCCGCCCAAAAATTTACCTTCAAAAAGCAGACCATTGCAAGGCCTTTATCCTCCGCAGTTAAAACAAGAGCATCCGCGGGCAGTTGTTAAATATATCCTGTGCAGTTGAACAAAAGCATCAGTTGTTAAACATATTCGTTAAAGCAAGAGCATTCCTTGTTATATATATCTTACGGAGTTAAACAAGAGCATCAGTTTTTATGTATATCTTATGAGTTAAAACATGAGCATCAGTTGTTATGTATATCTTATGCAGTTAAAACAAGAGCATCAGTTGCTCAATATTTCCCCTGCAGTAAAAGCAAGAACATCAGCTGCTCAACATTTCCCCTGCAGGTGAACAAGAGCATCAGCTGCTCAATATTTTCCCTGCAGGTGAACAAGAGCATCAGCTGCTCAATATTTTCCCTGCAGGTGAACAAGAGCATCAGCTGCTCAACATTTCCCCTGCAGTAAAAGCAAGAACATCAGCTGCTCAACATTTCCCCTGCAGGTGAACAAGAGCATCAGCTGCTCAACATTTCCCCTGCAGGTGAACAAGAACATCAGCTGCTCAACATTTCCCCTGCAGGTGAACAAGAGCATCAGCTGCTCAACATTTCCCCTGCAGGTGAACAAGAACATCAGCTGCTCAACATTTCCCCTGCAGGTGAACAAGAGCATCAGCTGCTCAACATTTCCCCTGCAGGTGAACAAGAACATCAGCTGCTCAACATTTCCCCTGCAGGTGAACAAGAGCATCAGCTGCTCAACATTTCCCCTGCAGGTGAACAAGAACATCAGCTGCTCAACATTTCCCCTGCAGGTGAACAAGAGCATCAGCTGCTCAATATTTTCCCTGCAGAAACAAGAGCAGTTAAATAATTTCCAGAAGAACTCGAGAGCTAGCAGTGCCCCAAGGGTCGCCGCGTAGATCATGGGCCTGTCACAAAGAGCGGTGTTTTACGGTGCAAAGAAATGCTCCTGGACAGGTCCCCGTTAAGTGTCTTGCCCGCAGTGGGTTTTGCTGAGAGCTGAAGTGAAGGAGCTTGGTTCTCGTATTGTAATTTTTGCTCACGAGTAGCTATACTTTAAACAATGTAAATATTTTAAACAATATAAACAATTCATACAGTATAAACAATTTAAACAATTTAAACAATTTGAACAATTTAAACAATTTAAACAATTCAAACAATTTAAACAATTTAAACAATTTAAACAATTTAAACAATTTAAACAATTTAAACAATTTATTTACAACAAGTGATACAGCAATAGATTGTATTTTAAGTCTAGTACAATGGACATATTTGAGTATAGCTACTTGTGGGCCCGAATAAGTTCCGCGACTTCTAGGGTATCCTATCATTAAAAATCTATTTTTAAAGTGTACTGTTATGCTTAACCTAATTTATTTAATCTAGGGGCATACAAGACTGGTCATGTTTCGATGCTTAATTTTATAAAAAAGAAAGAAATAGTTAATGCACATACACACCTATATAAATACATATATACACATAAAACGCCCACATACACACACATACCCATACATCTAGGCAATCATATGTTAATACATATGCGTTCTGCGGAATCTCGTACTGTATGATGTATTGAAATATGGGATAATGAGCAAAGGAGGTTTGTAACTATTTTTCAGTACGTAGTGTAGCTCACAATTTCTAATTAAATATTGTAACGCAAAGATCATTGATTGATACGCATCTTACGTATGATATTTGGGTTATCACACAACAAATATATATATTTTTTATAAATGCTTTACAATGATAAAATGAAATGACGTGTTAGGTAGTGTTAGAAGTTGAGAGTGATAAAAATGGCGGTATTTATAGTTCACATGCTAGTAGCTATTCCAGTGCACGTTGGTATTAGTGTACATATGCACACCCATATGCACACATACACCCATATACGTACACAACGCACACACATATATCACACTTATACAAGCAAGTAAGTTTGCAAATAACAGCGTATAGGCGATCAAATCATAATACACACGCATACTTCAAAACTGCTCTGTAATGTGTTGAATTATAAAACAATGAGCAAGGGAGATAATGAGTAATGGAGATCTTGAACAAATAAGATTCGTAAATACTTATTCAGTATGTTCTGCAACTAAGAATTATTGCTGAGACGCAAGATGACGAGCTATTTTGACTTTAAATTCTCTGTCTTTGAAGGATTTTGACACCCAGGGGAAGTTTGTTCCACAGTAAGGCGCCTGATATTGACACAGCCTTCTGCCCTATGTGAGATGAACGATAGTCAACTAAGACATTATGGTTTCTGTTCGGCTTTAGGTTGGTTACAGTGGGTGGATAGAGACGCACTATCTCAGCATTGCTTTGAGGAAGATATAACGAGGAGAATACGTATTGGGCTTTCTGCATGAGGATCCTTTCTTGAATAGAAATCCAACAGAGTTTATTAAGGAACAGGGTTACGTGATCACTTTTTTCAAAATTACCGTTGCATACCACCTTTGCTACAATATTCATGCACTTTTATAAATCCCTTTGAAGTTAGTGAGGTGAGTCACCCCATACTAGGCTGCAGTAGCCAATGCGCGATAACACCAGGGATTGAATGACCAGTAATCTGGATTTTTCGTCGAGCATTCTCTTTATACGGTGAAAAAACATCAAGTTCCGTAAATTTTGTTGCAAGTTTTCTCAACATGAGATTTGAAGGACATGTATCTATCGAACCAGATGCCCAAATTTTTAACTTATTCGGATGTCTTAATTTTATCAGTCCTACTGCAAGAGTAAGTAAGATCTGAAGTTTTTTCTATTGCATCTTTGGATCCGAAAATAATGTATTGCGTTTTACTAGCATTTAATTTGAGACCATTTTGGTGGTAGCATGATTTCAGGTTGAACAGTATAGTTTCGACTTTAATTCGCGTCTGTGATATTTCTGATGCAGAACTTGTTCTGGCAATTTGAACATCATCTTCACACATTGAGATCCGTGTGTTAGAAGGCATTGGAAGGAAATCATTAATGAAAATGGAAAACATCAGCGGACCAAGAATGGATCCTTGGGGTACACCAAAATTGTTTTGAATGAATGGGGACAACTTGTTATCTAAGCGGACTGCATGAGATCGATTTGACAAGTAACTTTCAAACCATTGCGTGTATACTCCTGAGTTCAATATTTTTCGTAGAAGGCTCTCTTGTTCGACGCTATCGAACGCTTTAGAGTGTTACATTCTTTCGAGTGATATCACTGTATATTTTTTCAGAGATATTGAGCAGAGCGATTTGAGGAGAACAACACCACAAAGACCCCCAGAAATACCCCCGCCATACCAGTGTGTGGAGTGTAAAAAGCGGGCAAGGAGCGCGCCGAAGAGAGGTCCAGCAAACAGTAATAAAGCGGCCGTCTGTTGACCGAAGGCACATTGCAAGCTTTCTTGGAGCCTGCTTCTGGTGTGGAGCGGGTCTTGGCGAAGTCTAGATGAGAAGGTTCCAAGCCCCTTTATTTTGCCTCAGATCCTTTTTTCTTTGTCTCATAAGCCGGTGTGAGAAGGTTCAAATCCTCTTTACTTTGGTTCAGATCCTTTTTGCTTTAGTTCAGATCCTCTTTGCTTTAGTTCAAATTCTCTTTACTTTGTCTCCGAAGTCTATATAAGGTTCAAATCCTCTTTACTTAGGTTTAGATTCTCTTAATTTTGGTTCAGATTCCCTTTACTCTGATTCAAATCCTCTTAACTTTGGTTCAAATTCTCTTTATTTTGGTTCATATCCTCTTTGTCTATTTAGGTTCAGATCCTCTTTACTTTGCCTATGAAGTCGCTACGAGAAGGTTCAAATCCTCTTTACCTCGTATCCAAATCCTCAATGGGAAGGTTCAGATCCTCATTACTTCGGATCCAAATTCTATATAAAAATGTTCAGATTCCCATTACGTGACCCTGAAACCTCTTTTGCGAGTTCCGGAGTTATATACACATCCCTACATGTGTTCTTGTCCTCCAACTTCAAATACTTTAAAAGTCTAAAGTCGCTGTGCGAGGTTTAACCTCTGATATCCCGAGTATCGAAGTGGCATTGAAAGTGATGCTTCGATATTTTGGTGTCTGTTATCTTAATGAGGTGTCTGTTATGTCAGTTGGGTGTCTGTTATGTTAATTGGGTGTCTGTTATGTTAATTGGGTGTTTGTCATCTTAATTAGGTGTCTGTTAGCTTAATTAGGCGTCTGCCATCTTAATTCGGTGTCTGTTATCTTAACTGGGTGTTTGTCATCTTAATTATTTGTCTGTTATCGTAATTAGGCGTCTGTTATCTTAATTAGGTGTCTGTTATCTTAAATAGGCGTTTGTTGACTTAATTAGGTTTCTGCTACCTTAATTAGGCGTCTGTTGACTTAATTAGGTAACTGCTATCTTAATTAGGCGTCTGTTATCTTATTTGGGTTACCCTTTCTTGTTTTGTTGTCTGTTAAGGTGTCAGGTATCTCATTCTCCCCTTTTTCATCAACAATTCTGACTCCCGCATGAAAATGCGTGAGCCAACACAGCTTTTTGAAATGAATGTCAGAATATTTTCAATATTCTAATGGAATTAATGATAGAATATTCATATCGTCAGCGATCTGAATTGAAGTGTAAAATTGAACAACATAGTTTACTTCCAGTATTTTAAAATTTCATCCAATTACAAAAACTATGTCTATATTAGGAATTTTGGCTTAATTACAGTCCGAAAACAAAAAGACATTCCGTGAATCATATACATTGTCCCACAAAAACCCAAGCCGATAATTTATTTTCCCGTGTCAGTAATACCATCATAACCAGTAATACGTTTTCTAATGGTCAATTTTGTAGGATGATTTTGCTAGAAATTAAATGCTTATGGTATTCTTATGATGGTATTACTGATACGGGAAATTAAATATTCGGTTCGGGTTTTTGTGGGACGTACTGTATACCACGGTAGAGGAAACAAGGTAGGTTCAAACCAGTCTTTTTTTTGGTTGACGGTGTGGTTTTGCTGACGTCACGGCAACGAACAAATAGCAGCGCTCATATTGCATCTGGTAGCACTGTTACCCCCAAATCTGGCTCCACTATTGGCCTAACGACATGGCGTTTTGGTGACGTCATAAAGTTTGTTTAAAATTAAGCCTTGCTATTGGCTAGCCGAACAAGAGGAGGTGTATTTTCTCCCATAGAAATGACCCTACCTTGTTTCCTCTACTGTGGTGTATACAGAAGAAAGAATGAACTGAGAAGCTCATCGTATTCGGCGAATTTTATTTTGTTACTTCATTCACTCACTGGGGGATAAAAATGAACAATTGTATGCACACAGGATTTTATTACAACAATAGTGTAAGTATTCTTATGTACTTCTTAACGTCGTAGTCAAGATATAAATATAATTCATTCATAAAGGTATAATGAACGCTGGGAAATAAAATTATTCACACAATCGAACGCATGAATGCAAAGTAATATTATTATCAATGCAGTGAGACTCTGGATCCATACATATCTCAGCTTACGACAACGTAATTCATGAATTGCCTTCGAAATTCGTGATTAGTCATCGCAACTCATGAATTGCAGTGGCAATTTCATGAATTGTCTCAGAAATTGATGAATTGTCTTGGAAATTCATAAACTGTGTAAGCAACTTACGAATTGTCTCAGCAATTCATGAATTGTTTCAGAAATTCATGAATTATATCCGCAATTCGTAATATGTCTCCGCATTTCATAACTTGTTTTCGCTTCGCAATTCATGAACTGTCTTCGTAATTCATCAATGGTCTTAACAATTCACGAACTGTCTCCGCAATTCATGAATTGTCAGAGCAATTCACGCCGGTTCCGTTGCCTCCATCAATCTCCAGCGGCGTCCGGAACAAGGGTCAGACCTCCAGGGAAATTACCCTAAGAGCTCCGGGCTCGCTTCTGTAAAATAGAGAATTATTCCATTCTTCTCCCGTCCAACGGCCTCTATTTCCCTAACGCAAGATGCTCGTGAATCCCATTGTGAAAATCTGTTTCATCAGCGGAACTGAATAGTGATGGTGTAAAGAGGTAGTGATGTTTTGTGAAGCGTAGTGGAAGTGTTGGTTCTTAAAAGGTGATGGTGTAAAGAGATAGTGATGTTTGGTGATGCGTAGTGGAAGTGTCGTTTCTTAAAAGGTTATTGAGTTAAGAGGAAGTGATGTTTGGTGATGCGTAGTGGAAGTGTTGGTTCTTCATATGTGTTGGTGTAAAGAGGAACTGATGTTTAGTGAGGCATAGTGGAAGTGTTTATTTTTAAATGTGTGAGTGTAAGTGTTTGGTGTTGCAAAGAGAAAGTTTTTTTTTTTAAACTGGCGTTGCAAAGTGTAAGTGTTGCTCAGTGATACAAAGATGAAGTGTTGTTTCTCCACAATTGTTGCTTTCCGAATCAAATTTCAAGATCAGTTGTGGTACATGAGATCGTATCTTTCCCTTTTATTTTCATGCCTTTTGCTGTACTTTGCGTACTCTACTGAACACGGATGCATCTCTCATTAGGAAGAACAACGTCACATATCAAAATTCTTGATTTTCCGGGAGAAGTGATGTCAACTTTGCAAACTGCTTTACAGAATCAGTTTTACTCGAAAAAAGGAGCCCTTCCTCTCGGTCAATTTTGATGGTACAATTATGACGGTTTTGCCAAAATACATAGAACGAAATGACGAATGTAGCAGTATATTTGGATAAGTCAATTTTCCAATTTTGAGTTATGACGTTGTTCTTCCCAATGAGCGATAGTGATATTTTTTGAATCATTTTCAAGCATTCGTGAAGTTGCTTTCTGTTCTACATAAGGATAATGAAGTTTTCAGGATAATCACTGGAGAACAGTCTTACGTCGTTATGATTCTTCGGGAAAATAGCAATTCGAAAGTGAAGCGATGGAATTTTTAAATTTACGCTGCATGGATTGAGATCGCTGTTTTTGGAGATGATATTCTGCAAAAACTGTAACAAATATCATTAATAGGGTACGTTTAAGGAACAAAAACAAACAAACATCGGCATCTAAGGATGCATTATTTCCAAACAAGCCTGATACATATCAGCTTGTGCATTGGTTTTTCAAATGCCTTATAACTAACACTATATATAGGACACCATGACGGTTAACAATATAGTTAATTACGCTATGCACCCTTGTATATATTTTTCTATCTTGTTGTTTTGTAATTGTAACCCTTGTAATTTTTAATGCATAGTTGTATTTAAATCAACCTCTTCAGACGACACATTTTCGAAACCCGTTATAAAACATTTAAAAAGAATCTCTTCGAATAAAACATTTTCGTAACGAACTAAAGAACATTGTAAAATTATTCACGTCATACGATACATTTTCGAAACACTTTACAAGATATTTTAAGTTCCTCAAAAGAAACATTCTCGTACGATTCATCCAGACAAATTAAAATCAATCTCTTCGAACGAATAAAGCGTTTTCGTAACATGTATAAAAAATTTCATATCAATTAAAACAAAAGTGCGAGCGTATCACAGAACCCAGAACTACAATACCCTCACGCGCGCGGTGTCCAGAGAGAGCTACAGCCTTCAATCTTCAGTAGTTAATATCAAAGAACAAAACATAATTTACGATCTAATCCGTCCCAGGCAATTACGATGGCCAAACGTGGTCTGTAAATCTTGAAATAATTTCGGGAAGCTAACCCTGAGTCGCCATTACTGGCTGGTTTAGAATAAGACGGACGGCTTACAACTAAGACACTCCACACGTTGGCCTGAGAGTATGTTCATCATCCCATATATCTTTCTCGGTACGATAACAAATGCCAACAAAATGTGGGGGGGTTTGTTATCGTAGATCTTTAACTAATCGCTCAATATTTGTAACTTATCGCTGGATTATTGTCACTCATCGCTGGATTATTGTCACTCATCGCTGGATTATAGTCATTCATCGCTGAATATTTGCTTTTATTTGAAATGAAAGAAAGGCTGTAAGAAGTTAAAAAAAATTCAATCTCTCGAGAGTTGATGAGGCCGAGTGCACACGGCTGGTCAAAAATGTATAATATTGTTCGACAAATTCCGTGACACGTTCCTATATCCTAACAATACACGTGATATTCATTCCGATTCCAAATCTGATGGATTAATACACTGGAAATTGTGGAGTTGATGAAGCTTGTAACACCGATACGCTCATCTCACACTGCAGGCTGGTGGGTGTGACACACGGACAGACAGACGGACGAACGCTGCTCTTATTATAGTATATATTTGTTATGAAATGATTGTTTGAAATGCGTTCTCGCTAAGTCAATCGATATGGATAACCAAACTTCTACAATGAGAATACATTTTGATGTTTTAATCTTTTGTTCAACGATGAACATGGGTACTAAGTTGATAGAAATACTCATGCATGCTCATCAACTCAATATTTCTATGATAATTCATTTAAAAAATCCATGATATTTCTTACGTACATATATACCTTTATCGGAAATCAGCTGTTTTTTTTCAATGCAGGTCTGCTGCCTACATACACAAGAAAAATTTCGCACACGATGTACATTTGTAAATAATCGCCAGCAGTGCAGCGTGAGTTATTATTCTGATAAATCCATTTCTAGGTTTTCAAAATTCGTTAATTAAGCTATTTTCATAATGTTGGAGCTATTTTACTACGTCAACTGATAGCATACGACCATTGAAATAAACAAATATTACCATAATATGAAAGCATATTTAAGATAACGCAAGTAGTAAAAACATTTTTTTTGTGACCCACATCGTTTACGTTTTGATATGATATTTCTAAACCAATGAATGTTTGGATTTATACCCAATCATGAGAAAAACGTTCTTTAAGGTTTTAATACCTATCGTCAAAGTTAATATCATTAGTTTTAGAACAACTCGAACACAAATGAACTTGCTTCAGTCCGTGGAAAAATTAAAGTGACGCGAATTCTAGAAAAAGTAAAAACTTTTCTATCCTATATCTCTGATCTTAATAATTATTATTGAATTTAAAAAATTACCTCGCTTAGATTTATCATCCTTGAATGATTTTATCTTTCTCAAATTGGTAACAAAGTGACTTAAGCTTAAACTTTTTAAAAATTTGAACTTCAAAAACTTTTAGGACTTTATCAACCGTTTTACTTATTCTTACTAAGCGCTTCCAGCCTACTAGTAAATTTTATCCGACTTTATAAAGCCTTTTGCTACCTCTTGTGCAACTTTTGATAATCCTTGTGCAAACTTTTTCACAAGTTTTCGAATCCTACTACAAAAATTTAACACAATTTTATGAATACTTCATCTCAATTTATAAAATTTTAAACAATTTTTATTCGAGCTTTAATAACTTGACTAAACCCTTCACTATCTCATTCGTAACTACCATCAAGTCTTTCTCTCTGGTTTACACACATCTATTATCAACCCTCCTAATGACTTCCACTCAATTTATGTCATATCTTCCGCTATGCTTAATTAACGCGCTTTTGCTATATCAAGCCTTCTACAGAATTCTGTTCAACTTCTGTCGTCTCTACTAAGCTTAATACACTTTCACCGCGCCGACAGAATGTTACTCAATTTTTCTCAGCCCTACTAACTTTGCGACACTTAAACTAAGTCTTCAGCAGTTCCAGCTTCGACAAACCGCGAGTTCGTAAGCAGGTATTTTCATTAAGAAACAAAATATAGAAAATAAAACCCCTTCATTCCTAAAAAAGCAGATTTTAAATATTCCCTAGCAAAAATCTAAATTGATAGACAAATCATTAGAGATACACGAATTTTATTACAGCCCATCCGATGTTGAATATTTTATAGCAAAATAGGTTTAGACAAACTATATGAGGAACACGAATAGTAGATCAACACATCGGTTTTTGAGCACTCCTATTTTCAACAAAAATCCAAATTAGCGGACAAACCATAAGTGATACACTAATTGTATTCCAACATATCGGATTTTGAATATTCTACATATAACAAAACCTAATGTACTCCAACACATCAGATATTGAATATATTATAGCTAAAAGGCTTTAGCCAAGCCATAATAGGTAGGCTGGCTTCACCCCACAAAGAAAAAGCATCGTCAATGAAATTGTGTTGTCTCTTATAATTGTAGTTACATATATCATCAAATCTGTATTAAGCAACACTAGGAATACATTGCCCTCAATCATTTATTTTCGACTAGTGACATGGGTATTACAATACTCATGAGTGTGTATCATATAAGTGCATTTACTTTAAGATATTTTAAAAAACCATTATGTCCCGTCTTTTTTGCACCATCTTTATTGGGAATTAACTGTTTTTCCTTCTTTTTTCTTGGCAATACCAGTGTTCAGAGCCTTGGTCGCGTCTGGGCAGTTTACCCGACGTCGAGAAGAAGCCCACAGCTGTGGTCACAGTCTCTCCACACAGCTAATGGGTACTCAAACTCAACCTCAAGCTCGACTGTAATGTCAATTCCTCAGTTTTCTAAGCCAGCTTTGGCAAACGTCGTTGAAGCACCGGAATTTGCTTCGGGGTACCTTAGCTAATGAATTCCGTCACTTTTTTTAAGCTGTCGATGTTTTTTTAAGAGACTCCGGATTGTCTTCCAGTTTCTCGGTGTTTGGTATCTAAGGTCTTTCAACATAGGTCTGTAATAGCAAGAGTGTCAACATAGGTCTTTAATACTAAGAGTGGCAACATAGATTAATACTGAGAGTGGCAAAATAGATTAATACTAAGAGTGGCAACATAGATTAATACTAAGAGTGGCAACATAGATTAATACTAAGAGTGGCAACATAGATTAATACTAAGAGTGGCAACATAGATTAATACTAAGAGTGGCAACATAGATTAATACTAAGAGTAGCAACATAGATTAATACTAAGAGTGGCAACATAGATTAATACTAAGAGTGGCAACATAGATTAATACTAAGATTGGCAACATAGATTAATACTAAGAGTGGCAACATAGGTCTTGCTTGAAACTAGAAGTAACTAAAAAGAAACTAGAACTCTTGAAACTAGAAGTCACGCAGTTTTTTCCTATTTTTCACTACCTAGTGTTATTCTCCCTACAAATTTAATGCAATTCCATCAAAACGTCCGTCAAGTTCAAGTGAAGTTTTTTCCAAGTTCAAATTTTAATTATCAAGGTTCTAACTTATGCAATATTTTTTCCGTCTGCAGCTCTTTAAATATTTTAGTTTTAATAAAGTATACTAATGAAATTGTATTCTAGGGAAGCATATCAAATTGAATAAAAACGAATTAATAACAGCATCGTTGCAAATTAAATGAAATAAATTAATATTGTCGTCATTCCAAATTTGATAAACGAAATTTATTTTTTCATGAATTAAAATTGAACGAATTAAATTATTGTTGTCTTGTAGTGGAGTGAGATTATTCCATATTGGCCAGCAGATATTGTAGTTCGAAGAAAATCTTAGCAAAATAGATTATTTTCCTAAGTATTGTAGAGTCAAAGCCTAAGCTACATTTTTCGTGGTGATCGTAATCCTTATCTTTGAAATGACCGTATTATCTACTTATAGCTATTACGGTAGACTTAGAGTAGACTTAGAAAACATTCACTAAAAACTATGTAAGTATTTTACGAATGATTAAAAATTTCATGAAAGTCTTGAAACGTCAGTAACGAACATTTTGAAGAGCTACAAGAAGTCAGAGCACGAAATAAAAAGTTAACATCATCCAAGTTTTTTACGCGCCTGTACTCAGTATGAAAATCCTCTCTCCACGCACATGCATGCCTTCTTAATGAAAGTGTAAACCCAATTTCGCTCCCCGCACGATTTTCTACCCATAATCACACATGAGAGAAGAAGGTTCCAATTTAGGCACGATGTTCATTTATTTAATCACCAGTCGGTGGAGGGGAGGGTAGAGGAAACAAGGTAGGGTCATTTCTATGGGAGAAAATACACCTCCTCTTGTTCGTCTGGCCAATAGAAAGGCTTTATTTCAAACAAACGTTATGACGTCACCAAAACGCCGTGTCGTTAGGCCAATAGTGGAGTCAGGTTTGGAGGTAGCAGTGCTACCAGATGCAATATGAGCGCTGCTATTGGTTCGTTGCCGTGACGTCAGCAAAACCACACCGTCAACGAAAAAGACTGGTTTAAATCTACCTTGTTTCCTCTATCGTGGTGAAGGGTGTACAGGGTTCTCCCTTAACATTTCGACCGCGATCGGTTGAACTGAAGTGCTATATTGAACTCAATTTAAAAGTCAATTGTAGTAAGTAATTTTAAAAATAGCAAATATTAACGGAATCGTGCCTTCAATTTAGCTCTGATCAAGCATTTATGAAAATTGAGTTTGTGACTACTGGTCTGTCAGCAGCATTATGAAAATCCCCTCCGTGGTCACCGGTGGCACAATTCGCGGTTAGTGTTAATGCCAGTCTCTGGTCTACTTCATTAGAAGCACAGAAACTATCGTAGAATCAACACTAATAAGCGTAATTAATCTCGTAGAATCAACGCTAAGATGCGTAGAGAATCTCGTAGAATCAACTCTAAGAAGCGTAGAAAATCTCGTAGAATCAACACTACGAAGCGTAGGTAATCTCGTAGAATCAACACTCAAAAGCGTAAAGAATCTCGTAGAATCAACACTACGAAACGTAGAATATCTCGTATAATCAACACTCAGAAACGTAGAAAACATCGTATAATCAACACTCAGAAACGTAGAAAACATCGTATAATCAACACTCAGAAACGTAGAAAACATCGTATAATCAACACTAATAAGTGCAGGTAACCTCGTAGAATCAACTCCAGGAAAAATCGGAAATCTCGTAGAATCAACACCAAGAAGCGTAGAAAATCTCGTGGAATCAACACTAAGAAGCGTAGGAAACCTCGTAGAATAGAAAATATCGTAGAATCAACACTAAGAAGCGCAGGGAACCGCGTAGAATCAACACCACCATCCCGGTGTCAGGGTCCGAGTGTATCCGTGCTACCGCTGGTGGATGCGCCGGTCCGGATGATGGATGAGGCTCAGTCTAGCCAAGAGACGCCTTTTTTTGACGCTTTTTTTTGGCTAGCCGGCCGATGTCCGTGGAAAAATTCTTCGCATTTATCGGCGGATTGCAAAACGCAGGCTGGCGGTTCTGCATGAATGCGATTTGTTGTGTGTTTCAATTTCTTTTTTTGGGACCGCATTAGTTTAGTGTTTAGAAGATCACTAAAGAACTTTTTTACCCACGTATAACTTTTATGTTAAAAAGATTAATAAGAAACTTATTACCACCGCATTAATTTAGTGTTAAGAAGATTAATAAGGAAAATTTTACCACCGCATTACTTTAGTGTTAAAAAGAATAATAAGGAACTTTTTACCACCACATTACTTTAATGTTAAGAAAATTAATAAGGAAAGTTTTACCTCCACCGCATTACTTTTGATATAAACGATGTGTTAAATTGTGAATCATAGAAGTATTTAATTATAAAAACATCATTTATATCATGTATTTACCATCGCATTAATTTCGTTGGAACAACGTGTAAATTGTCAATCAATACATTTAGTATTAAAATTAGTAATTGAGAAAATATTTTTTTACCAGCGCATTGTTTGTGTAATGTAAATTACACAATAAAAAGAGTATAAAAATTACACAATATAAGCAATTAATATAATTATAATGAACAAGATAAAAAGTGTGATTCAAAGTCATGAAGTCTACAACTTTTGAAGAAACTAGAAAATTCATGATGTTTAGAACTGGAAGTCGAATTAATGTAAAATATTATTATTTCATTCAAATACATTAAAAATATGCTTTGATTTTTTCATTAAAAATAATGTTTGAAATATTATTTGTCTGTCCGAGCCACGCTTGAGTGAACGAATATTTTTCAGAAAACTTAATTCTAAAAAGTTCTCATCACGTTCACAAATTATTGAAGCGCGTGAAATTATAGCTTCGCTTAAAATCAGTTTAACAGAAAGCGCGAATTATATTTTTTCCGAGCGAATTCGCTCACCTTCAACTTTTTCCATACAAAAAATTCGGGTGTTTTTATTTTTCCCTAAAGCTAGTTTCAGTTTTTAAATAAAATGCAAGCTCATTTTATTCTCATAACGAACATCAAAGTTGCAAATACGGGGGACATTTTTATCAGAATCAAGTTGCTTAATGTTCGTGTAATGACGTACAGCAACATCTAAAAACACGCGGGATATTTTTATCAGGAGCAAGCTTTTCTTCTGAGTTGTTTCCGTTGTTAAATGAAATCCAAACTCATTTTATGCTAATAACGAACAGCAAAATTCAAAACACGAAGGATATTTTTATCTGTTGTAAGTCCTTCTTCTGAGTTGTTCAAATTTTCAAATAACGTGCGAGTTCATTTTCTTCTGAAATTAAAAATAGTATTTAAGTAAAAAAATAAAATTATACATTCAAGGAACATCAAAGTTAAAAACACGTGGGATATTTGTACCAGGTGTAAGCCCTTCTTCTGAGCTGTTTCAGCTGTTAAATAACACGCAAATTAATTTTCTTCTAATAATCAAAAACACGTGCGACATTTGTATCAGGTTTAAGTCCTTCTTCCGAGGCAGAAGAAGGACTTCAGAAGTTTCAGAGGCTGGGAAGACGTGGCCGAAGGACCCGCCGCTTTTTCTTGTAAGAACAAAAAGGAGGCAAAAAAGCCGAGTTCACTGGGACTGGATGCACGGCCCAGCAAAGATTGCTCCGGGCAATTTGGCCATTACGATCTTTTTGGCTTCCAGAAGCCAGTCAAGAGAGACATGAAAGAATCGCACCCACTCATGGAGACAAAAGTCCGTAGATTTGAGTAGACAAAACTGATTCTGTAGTTTTTTAATTTTACTTTGCCTCAAGAAAATTCGATACGGGATAATTTGTCCACGAAAATGAAAATGGTAAGAAAATGGAAAAAGGTGTGAGTATGGAAAATGGTACGATTATGAAAAAAAATTATGAATATGGAGAAAGGTAAGATTTTGAAAAAAAGATGGGTATAAAAAAAGGTGAGAATTTGACATGAGTGCGAGTATGAATGAAGGTATTTCGTAGAATATCACAAATGGTGTGCCTCTACATAAAAAAACGAGGTTTTGTTAAACTTGAGCATTTGTGGATACAAATTTTTCGTGAACAACTCAGGCATTAGTGGAAAATTTATTCGTTGATGAAAATTTTTCAATTAACTGTTCAAATTTCCATATTTTTTCGAATTCTCATTTGTGCGACACCATCAGAAGGAATTTTTAATCAATGTGGATGACATATGTTGAAAAATAATACAAAAAATGCGAGTCGTAACATGCACTGTTCAAATGTGCAGTAGATACTTTAGAGTGGTAGGAGCAACGGACACACAAACTGCAGAGGCAAACAAGCAAGCAACCACGTAAATCAGCAAACAAGCAAGCGGGCAAAGATCAAGCAAGTTAGCATCCACAGAAATAAAGATAATTAATATTTCAACTCAGGGGATTTGTAGAAATGAACATGATATGTGATAATTCATTTTTCGTTCGAAAACTGTTTAATATTGATTCAAATATCTATTTATGTACTTGCGTTTACGAAATTTGCCGAAATTTCTTCAAAAATAGTGCTATTAATTTGTGGGGAATGAGTGAAATCAAAAATGTGTCTTTAAAGTGTAACAGAACGTTAGAAATTTACAGTCTTTTGCCCTTCTCTCGTTAGGTATCGCAAAACAAACACAGGGAACTTAAAAAATAATAAAAAAAAGAAAGAGAAAAAAGAACGAGAAGAAGAAGAAAAAGTAGCAGAAAAAAGAAGAAGAAAGAAGCTCTGTAAACACTCAGCCTACTCCTGCTCAGAACGCTATCGGTTTCAACAAACAAAGTCGCGCTGGTATAGTCTTTCTCTAACGCTCTTACAAAAGATGTCTTCTTTTTCAGTGAGTCACCACAATTTTGAATGCTTCGAATAACTTAGAAGCCTGAAAGCTACTCAAACTTTAGCTGTGTATGTGCTGGAATTTTACTGGAAGAACTGTTTTAGAATTTAATTGAAAAATTTTCGTAATTATTTTCAACGTTTATTAAAATTTTGGGAATATAAATAAAAATACTTTCAAAAACCGTTTAAAAAGTTGACTGGAAAGTGTGGTTAGAAGATCCAAATCGGATTTTCAGAAAAATTGTGCCTCGTAAATTTTTTACGTTTTGAAAAAATTAGTCCCAATTAGTCAGAAGCCAAACATCGTTGTTATGAATCGTTCAAAAGGTGCGATTTTTCAGTTATCGAACATTACATTAACTAAATGGGAAGTGACATTATGTTAGTAGTTAGTGATACTGTTTTTTCCAAAACACAACTCTTCAAATTGATCCTGGAGTATAATATCTGACTGGACGCGTGCCTCAATGCAATTGCCATTACTCGCCTCAATGCAAATTTAAATTAATAGGCAATTGCACTTGTGCCTTTAATAAAAACTTGAATTATCAAATACGCAATTTTCACTTCTTCCTTTCGTGCAAACTTGAATAAATACCCACTTGTTGCTCCTTTCTTCTATGCAAAGTGAAATGAATAGAAAATTGCCGCACTATTCTTCGATGCAAACTTAGATAAACACACAATTGCCTCACTCTATTTTGATGCAAACTCAATATAATACGGGATTGCCACCATGTTCCTTGATGCAAACTTGAATATTTTTTAGTCACATGTGAGCATAAATTAATGTAGTTTTATGAAGAAGTACACTTATTGAAGTACAGAAGTACAGAACTTCTAACAGACGTACACTAAACTTATATTCCATGAACTTATTTAGAATCCCGGCAGTGCCTCCCGGTGATTCTCCCCGTAGGAAAAGGAAGAACTCAGGCAGAATTCCCCAGTCTACCCAGGTGTCGGAAATGGGTACCGCTTGACCGGGGTAACCGTCATTGCGTCCTGGTGTTAGCTATAAGACATTTGAAAAACCAATGTACAAGATGATATGTATCAGGCTTGATGGGAATAAAAAAACCATCCTCTTGTTCACGTCGCAATATCTCCACGGCCACTGTTTGCTTCGCCACCAGGTTCCGTCCAATTAAAGAGCCGAAGAATTTTGAACTGAACTTGCATTCATTAGGCAAGATTTATTTGACTAATTAGCCTCCGTTAAGATAGGCTTTTTTGAAGGCCAGGGCTTGGTCTCGGCCTGTTCTGTAGCGCTTGCTCAGTGGACTCTTACAGACGTCGCGCCCACTGCAAAAAGCATCGATTTTGTGTCATTATTGCCGCTTGCATTTGTTACGTTTGTAAGTGTTTCCTATAAAATTTATTAAGCGTTAAGGATTGCTAACTGAATTTATTCTGGTTCGTACGAATTAACAATAACAGTCGTTAATATTTTGGGATGTCTAGAAGAGCTTAGCTTTGTATAGATTTTCGATGAAATTTGTTTATTTCTTTTGAATTTTTAATAGAGCCCCCCGGGAACTCGTTCTCGAAACTACAGTATAAAACCCGCATTCGAGCACAAAAAAATATTACGGTATTACAAAAATATTACACTATGTTGCCAATTTGTCGATTAATATCCATTATCTGACCACTTGAAAAAATACCCCAGATACCGTAAATTTTAACCTATGGAAAAATCACAATGACACTGCGCTCTAGAAACAACAGTGTAAACGCCAGAACCGAATAAAGAAAAATAAATCTGCATTCCTAAAAATATTACACCATGTTGCAAATTCTTCGATAAATTTCCTCTAACTCACTAGTTCTAAAAAATCATAAAATACTCCTGATACCAACAATTTTACCCTTTATAAGAATCCAATTCATACAGAGTTCTAGAAGCTTCTGAGAGAGAGCCGTAACCAAACACAGAAAAATTTACTGGTATTCCAAAAAAACATTACAAAATATTGCCTATGTTTCGACACATTTCCTTCCTATGTATGAACATTAAAAAAATTACCTCAGATACCAGAAATTTTACCCTATAGAAAAATCGCAATGGCGCAGCGTTCTAGAAGCTTCAGATCGGTATTCCAAAATTAATACACGATATTACCTATTCTCCGACATATTCCCTTCCTCTATCTGAACCTAAAAAAATACCCCAGATACCAGAAATTGTACCGTGTAGAAAAATCGCAATGACGCAGCGTTCTAGCAGCTTCTGAGAGCCCACCGATTGCTAATTATTTCAAAAATACAGGGCGGAGCCGAGAACGGCTTGTCTCACATGCTACTTGCTCCAGGGCACTTGAGCACGAGTGAGGTAACTACAAGTGAAGTAACTACAGGTAAGTTAACTACAAGTGGGGTAACTACGAGTGGGTTGACTACTTAACTACTTACGGGCCACCCGCACTACATCATTCTGGCTCTCCTGCCCTATCTGATCCGGCCGATAGTTGTGGCCATCTTCAGTGTAGTCTTTACACTGTGGCATCTACACTGTGCCGTATACACTGTGACCATCTACACTGTGCCATATACACTGTGGCATCTACACTGTGCCATATACACAGTGGCTATCTATGTACACTGTGGCCATCTACACTGCGGCCATCTACACAATGCCATCTACACTATGCCATCTACACTATGCCATCTACACTGTGGCCATCTACACTGTGGCCATCTACACTGTGGCCATCTACACTATGCCATCTACACTGTGGCCATCTACACTATGCCATTTACACTATACCATCTACACTGTGGCCATCTAGACTGTGGCCATCTACACTATGCCATCTACACTGTGGCCATCTAGACTGTGGCCATACACTATGCCATCTATACTGTGGCCATCTACACTGTGGCATACACACTGTGGCATCTACACTGTGCCATATACACTGTGGCCATCTACACTGTGGCCATCTATATTATGCCATCTACATTATGCCATCTACATTGTGGCCATCTACACTGTGGCATATACACTGTGGCATCTACACTATGCCATCTATACTGTGGCCATCTACACTATGCCATTTACACTATGCCATCTACACTGTGGCCATCTAGACTGTGGCCATCTACACTATGCCATCTACACTGTGGCCATCTAGACTGTGGCCATACACTATGCCATCTATACTGTGGCCATCTACACTGTGGCCATCTACATTATGCTATCTACATTGTGGCTCTACACTGACGATGACAGGACCGACGTCGCTTTCTTACAAGCGCGCCTCCGCAGAAGTCGAACAATCCGATAACGCCCCGCTAATTGAATTTCATTTTTACCTAAGTTATCGCTATGAAAATGTTGAGAAATCAACCTCAATTTATTCATGGGATTCAAGAACGGGGTATCATGTGCATGCTAATCAAGAGATAAATGTTTGAACTCTTCTCATGAATGGAGCGAGGCATTAAGGGTAGTGTGATTTATCTGGAATGTGAATGAAGATGAGCTTTGATGAATGACTGTTATTTATGGATTGAATGACTGTTATTTATGGATTAAAATTTACACAGACCGTAACACGTTCACCACGTTTCCACGGTTGTTAAAGGTTGGTTTGGTTATGTTGTAAGTAGCAGAATTGGGAAATCGATTTTATTGTTCAAATACATTTTCATCCCTCCTAAGAAATGTTAAATTTTCAATTGAATGATACATTTCACCTCGTATGATAAAAGCTATTTTTTTAAATTTTTTTTTAGAATGAAAATATAAGTTATTTTTGACGGTTCAAAAAAGTTATTTATTAAAATGTGATGAAAGTTATTTTTTGAATAAGGTCGCGAAATAGATAATATGTCATTCACATGTACCGGTAGGTGTATCAACATGTTACCGAATGGTTCACATGTGTCCCAATAGGCCAAAGGTTTTGAAGCAATCTGTCATCTACGAGTATACTAGCTAAATTCACTCGATGATATTTGAAAAACACGCTCGCGAAACTTGTAGCATTTCACTCATTAATAAATTGAATAAAAAACTTCATCCCATTTAACAAGTTCCTCGTTGTCATAAAAAATGTCGTTTTACAAGAACTTTGCGTACTTTCGTGTAGGAAGTATCTGCGATCGGCGAGGTGAATATCGTTTATTTGGTATAATTATTATAATTTTTTCATACCCATAATTTTTTTAGGCTTAATTATTTACATGTAATTATATATAGGCTCGTGGGTGTGAACGTTTTAAATATCATCGAAAAATTGACGAAAGAGAAAAAATTACTCTACTTTTGGCAATGCCTAGTTACAATTTGAAATTCTGAAGAGTAGATGTAAATACGAATATGAATAGATAATAGACAGATATGAATAGATAAAAATAGATAAATATTTCATTTTTTTTGTTCCCGAGAAAAGAGTGAAAAAAAGAGAAAGAGAGATTTGGAAAGAGAAAGATTAACCCGTTAAAAGAGTATCGTGATGTAGCACAAACACGTGAGCACACAACCTGTGTACTCGTACATTCCAAAATTAGAAGAAAATACCTCTTGAAACACAAGTGTACATATATTAAAACCACTGTGCTTTCAATACAACCTATTCAGCGCTGCACAAGTAGCATTTGTTATTTTCAATAAATCTGTGAAAAAATTCAGATAAAGAGACATAACATCTTTCACTAATTCAGCTGCCGGATTTCAATAATCACCGGGTGAAATACGGAGTAGTATTTTCGAAGGCTTAACGATTTCAAGTCAAATTTTCGACAATTTCTCAATTTACTCCTGCATCTAACTTTCGGTGCTTTGCCTAGTACGTAAAAATGCGTCACAACCCATAGACCAACCCATCGTAGTCAAACCTCCTGGTCAGCCCCTGCGTATGTCTGTCATGTGTGTTGGGGTTGTGTTGTGGGGTGCAGTGTTTCACGGTCGGGGTTCAGGGCTCAGGTCTGGTAGGGTTAAGGGTTAGGTTCATGGCTCAGGTCTGGTAGGGTTAAGGGCTAGGTTCAGGGCTCAGGTCTGGTAGGGTTAAGGGTTAGGTCCTACGCCTGGCAGGGTTAAGTTCACGTTAAGTTCTACATATTCAAGAATGTTTTGATAGAAACCGTAGAAATGCTCCTGATAAAACCTCGATCACCTCTATTATCCCATCGATCAGTTTTCTTATTTTTTGGGATTAAGTTCAAGTCATTTTTCAAGACTTTACATTTGAATTTTCCGTAAATTTTCAAGATTGTCTGATGGAAACCACAGAAATTTCGGGAACAAAAATCGCATAAATGCACGTGAAAAAAACCTCGATGACCGCTATTATCCCATCGACTAGTTATCTCCTATCTACAGGATCATGGACACCGCAATTAGCGAGTAATTCAACAAATTAACAGCCACAATCCAGTAGGCTGTGCACCATCATTTCGGTGGCCTCAAATTACACGGTGGGTGCCGGCTGGGTGGTCCGGAGCTTGCTGTGGAGGTACTGAGGATTTGCTATTTTCGAGATCTATTAACGGGCTAGTCATTTTCGAGTACTTTTTTTCTGTTTTTCAGTTCTATAGTAACATCTTAGGCATGGCCATTTTTATACATTAATTTTGTTGTGTCATTTATGAGAAAATTTTCGATTTGCCATTTTCGAGTACTGTTTTTCTATTTTACAGTTCTCTAGTAACATTTTAGGCATTGCAATTTTTGTACACTAATTTTGTTTTGTCATTTATGAGGAAATTTTCGATTTGCCATTTTCGAGTAGAATTTTCGGGCTACATATTTTCGAGTACTGTTTTTCTATTTTACAGTTCTCGAGTAAGATTTTCGATTTTGATATTTTCAACAAGGGTTTTTGGGCTAGACATTTTCGGGTACAGTTTTTCGATTTGGCAGTTCTCGAGTAACATTTTTAGTTTTGCCATATTCAAGCACAATTTTTGGTCTTGCCATTTTCGATTGGAATTTTCGTTATTGCCATTTTCGTGTACTGTTTTTCTATTTTGCAGATCTCGAGCAACGGCTTCGATTTTGACATTTTCGACAAGAATTTTCGGGCTAGACGTTTTCGGGTACTGCAATTCTATTTTGCAGTTCTCGAGTGCCATTTTCGGTCATACCATTTTCGAGTTCAACTTTCCTATTTGCAGTTCTTGAGTGACATTTTCGGTATTGCCGTTTCCATGCGCGATTTGGTTTTTGACATTTTTTCGAACAATTTTTATTTTGCCATTCTATGTTGCGTTGCTCATTTCAAAATGAATTCAAGTGCGACAAGGTTAATTATGCACACAAATTTTAAGTTTCGGAGTGAATTAATTAAGAAAATCTTGACTCAATGTTACCCTATGTTAAAATAATACGATACACGCGTCAGGAGATTTTCAACTTTGGTTAAACTTGGGCTAAAGTTATTTTCAATAAGGTAAATACAAAAAAGTTAATCTAAAATTAACCTAAATTAAAAAATTTCTAAATCTCTCATTATAAATGGACGTGAATGAAATCCGACACGGGGAGATAATGCATTTTGAAAAAAGTTATTGAAGTGAATAGGCATTAAAAACACAAATCAATTTCTCTATTTCGCTCGCTTTGCGTTTTTTAAACACATTACAGTCTAGTGGCACCCAAAATGCCATTCTATTTTTGTCCTTAAATTAAATTTTATAATTCACCTAGTTCCAGGAAAATAGATTTATAACTAAAACTCAACATCAACGACCAGCCCGAGTGTTGCCATGTATAAATGGTGAGTATAATATTGATATTTAAATTTTATCGGCAAGTGAAATTCGTTACATAAACGGCAAGCTTTCTGAATCGGGACATTCTGGACATAGAAAATAGATAACGAACAGAAAGTAATAAATAAAAATAACAAAATTTCACCCGTTGAATAGAAATGATTAAATTTTTGTGACAAAAAATTGCACTTTTAAATTTCCACTTCTGCAATTAATGACACTTTTCAACTTCTGTTACCTCAATGTTATTTTGATCTTTTATATTCTAATTTATATTAAATTTTGGCATTCTCTCTTAGGCTTGTTTTTTTCACTTTGTATCCAGCAAGTATGACGATCCAGTCAACCGTAGAATAAAAAATTAATTTCAATACGAAAAATTCTACGCCCCTTTCACGTCACCTAGAAAGCCAACGAACAAATAATTACAAAACCCTCATTGAAATGCATTCAAACTGGAAGCACGCTTTCGAAAGCAATTACGCGGATTGATTGTTTTCAGCGTACAATCATTCATGACAACCCTGCTTCTTAGTAGTATTGTGCGGGGCACAACGGGTTCATTCATGTGTTGGCGTCCATTCATGTCATTCTCATTCATGCCACCGCGTACGAGCGTTGTGATAATAGTACTCCACACGCGGCCAAGCAGCTTGTTCTTTGAGCTCAAAAAATTTTGTCGAAATATCATACGATCCCTCATTAATGCGAATTTTCTTTAAAATATTGTCAATGACTTCTCAAGATAGTTGGGAAGAATTTTCTTTGAAATATTGTGAATGAGTTCGTAAAATAATTCAAATTAATTTTCTGAAAATATTGTAAATAAGCTCAAAAGAAAGTTAAATATAATTTTCTTTGAAGTATTGTAAATGAGATCTTAAAATAATTTTTTATGATTTTTTTTCGAAGTATTGTAAATGTGTTTTTAACATAATTAAAAAATAGTGTCTTTTTTCCCGGAAATTTGTAGAAAATGAGTTAGATACGCGCACATTGATGATGAAGTCATAGTTCACACAATTGCGCGATACCCAGTTCAACTTTTTTCCTGAAGCCTCATTGATTTTTAGCCACCCCTCCAAACGCAATCGTTGGGTGGCTAAAATCATAGATGCCCAGGCGCAGTAGTATGGCTGGGCAACGGAAATGAAAGATGCCTGGGCACAAAAACTATACTTGGGCGGCTAAAATCACGCATGATTTGGCTCATAAGCTATACTCGGGCGGCTAAAATCGTGGCTGGTTTGGCTCAAAAGCTATACTTGGGCGGCGAAAATCAGGGCTGATTTGGCTCAAAAGCTATACACGGGCGGCTAAAATAATGGTTGATTCGGCGCAAAAGCTATACACGGGCGGTGAAAATAATGGCTGATTCGACGCAAAAGCTATACTTGGGCAGCGAAAATCGTAGATGCCTTAACGCAAAAGCTTTACTGGGCGGCTAAAATCATAGATGCCTCAGCACAAAAGCAAGACCATGCAACGAACACTAAGGAGACAGCTTGGTGCCGCGTTTGGTCGGAAGGAGAAGCGAGAGTTTTTGTGGTCATCTCTGCCGTACGGCGGCGGCTGGGCTGCCATAAAGCACCTATTACTCGGTAGCGCTGATGAAGATGGAGGGCTTCAGCGAGCGCTGAAAGACCGCGCAAAAAAGCATGCAAAAGGACTAGGGTTTTTTTGCATGCTTCTTCTTAAGACCAGGAAGAGACGTTGCTGAATAGAGATGGAGGGAGGTTTTTTGTAATTTGAGTTTCAAGGTCATCTTTAATTACGAAAGACGATAGGACTTTGCGAAATGGTCATAGAGATGTTTTTTAGGAAATGCGTTTGTGTGTGTGTCTTTGTGTGAGTGTGTGCGCGCTTATGTGTGCGTGTTCCTCCAGGAACATGGAAAAGATATCGTTGAGTTCGTTAAATAGATGAAGTTTTTGAATAAAGTGTTTCCAGACCCATTATCAATAAAATAACTGTTGAAAAAATGAATGAAAAAGCCCCGTATGATGTTAATGGGAATTTACAGTATATTCTCCTTAAACTAAATAAGACGTCTTGGACTTAGCTAAAGTGAGCGAGGTTTTAAAATTTGAATATCAAAAACTCTTTTAATTCGGAGTACTGAAACTGAAAAAAATTACAAAACTCTCATAATGTTATTAGTACGAGTAGACTTTTCGAAGATCATGAAAGAATATCGTTGCTTTTAATGAAAAACGTCAACTCTTTAAAATTGAGTTCCAAGTTTGATGATTTTAAAAAGTATTAAAAATACCATTGGAAATGTGCATTGATTTTGTGTATTCTTCAAAGTACGCAAAATAATTTTCCCAATGTACTATCTATCCTGAATTTCAAACACTACCAGTAGTCAAATGGTTTTACAATTCTAACGGAGAACATCATTGCAATCTTACCTATTTAATAATACGCGTGGTGTGTTGATTATTTATAAATCTATATACACACATACTTATTTACTTGATGTCCGCTTCTTAAGAAACGGCTTCTTAGATTTGATTTGAACGATGCTTAGTGACCGTATCTGTGATACGAGTTTCACCAGTGCACAAGTACAAGAATATTTTAATGGCGGGTACTGTTGGGATGGATATATTTGTTGGGCATCCACATCTGGAGACTTATTTGAGCAAAATATTGAATCCCCCATTTTTGACTAGCCTTGTCAATTAATTTTAAATTATCACTTAGAATGCATTAGCTCATGGTAGGTAATTCATGGCTATGTGAAATTATATGCATACTACTAGAAGAGTTATTAGGTGTTGAGTTGTTTATTAAGTTGAATTATGTTAGTTTTCAGCAATTTATTTTCCAAATTTTGGGCACGTCTCATGTTGAAGTTGCGGTGGAAATCCTTGCGGTGAAATTTGTTGCATGAAATTCATTCGTCCTTAATTTCGAGTGATGAAAATAAGTATACAAGAATTCCGGCTGAAATGGGGATGGCAATATTAGCATGCATATTTTAGCAAATCTGAATACATTACCTGAATATGATTTACGTGAAATTGTCTAATTGGATAACCGCTTTTGTGTAGTTACATTTAACACATTTCAATCGATTGGGCGAGAATTAATTTCTTAAATTCATTCATCTACAGTATTCTGCACTAAAATTGAGTGAAATTGCTCCTTATGTGACTATGCACAATAAAAATTTTCCAGTTTTGTGCAAAACTCTTCAACATTCAACGTCTAATTTTTGCACTCAGGTCAAGTTTCAGAATAAAAAGAAAAACTAAGCAATTTTAAACTTTAAATATTTTAAATATCATTAATTAGCGCAAGGTTTCGAGGCAATTATAAAATTCACTTTTGATATCACATGCCAGTCTAACTTTTTCGTCGTTGCATCTGTAATTTTCGCCGCCATATTCCATCAAAGTTACAATTGAGCCACTAAAAATCATAGATGCCCGGCGAAAAAGTTAGACTGGAGTGTTTAAAATCTACACTATAATAAGAGCCGCGTCCGTCTGCCTGTCTGTCTGTCTGCTCGAGACCAGCCAAAAGTGTGTGATGAGCGTATCTGTGATACGAGCTCCAGTCCCAATATTTTGACGCGGCCTTATCAACTCTCGAGAGATTTAATTTTTTTATTTCTCACGGCCTGCCTTTCATTTCGCCTTTTTTCTTATTTCAAAAAAATGGGGGTGGACCAGTATCCTCTAAAATTTCACAGAATGATCTGAAAAAATCAAAATTAAAACTGTACAAGCGATCCAATCTCACAAGATGCTCTGGTCATGACCATTAGTATCAGAGAAAATGATCATGAAACACGACCCTTCTTTCATCGCTTGCACAGCACGCGCGTCGTAAAATGAAGTTTGTCCACGGTAGAGGAAACAAGGTAGGGTCATATTTTTGGGGGAAAATACACCTCCTTTTGTTCAACTAGCCAATAGAAAGGCTTTATTTCATACAAACTTTATGACGTCAACAAAACGCCGTGACGTCAGGCCAATAGTGGAGCCAGATTTGGGGTAGCAGGGCTACCAGATGCTATGAGGGCTGCCATTGGTTCGTTGCCGTGACGTTAGCAAACCCACACAGTCTAGAAAAAAAAGACTGGTGTGACCCTACCTTGTTTCCTCTACCTTGAGTTCGTCCACTCTGCATTGCGCAACCTTGCAGAAGTCGTGTAGTGTTGGCCGAGCTTTCTTGCACAATTGGTAAAAAATATTGTATGAAATAGCCATTGATTCGGAAACGGGGCCCTTTTAGGTATTGGGTAACTTTGGGAATTAGGTGTGGGGGAAATGTGTGACAAATTGCATAGACGTTTGTTAAAATTGGGTGGAACGTACGGTGGATTACATGGATGCTGTCAAAATTGGGTGGAACGTATGTTGGATTACATGGATGCTGTCAAAATTGGGTGGAACGTATGTTGGATAACATGGATGCTGTTAAAATTGGGTGGAACGTATGGTGGATTACATGGATGATGTCTAAATTGGGTGGAACGTACAGTGAATTACATGAATGCTGTTAAAATTGGGTGTGGGTTGAACGTATGGTGGATTACATGGATGTTTACTAAAATTGGATGTGTGTAAAATGTACATGCTGTATAGCGAACTGCATTGATGTTTGTTGATACGTTCCCCGCGTATTGGAACATATGTGTTCTACTAGTTAAATTGCTCATTCACGTACCGGTATAAATGAATGACATTTCTTATGTTTTCCAACGTTAAAACAAAAATTATCATCCGGGGTGAAATGTTTTCGGGCAATTGTATTTTTTTGAATTTCGTAGGAAAGATAGAAATGCATTCGGGTAGTTTAAGTCAATTCCCCAATTCTGCCACCTCCAACATAACTAAACTAACCGTTAACAACTGCGGGAATGCGGTGAACTGGCTAAAGTTGAGTGTTTGTTGAACGTATGGTGCACTGTATGCATTTTGGTTAAAATTCGACGTGGGTGAAATGTGAGGTGAATTGTATTGAGGTTGGTTAGAATTGGGTGTGGCTAAAACGTACGGCGTATTATTTGGAAGTTGGTTAAAGTTGGATGTAGACTAAATGTAAGGCGAATTAGATGGATGTTCATTTGCGATAAAGAACATTTATTTAGGTGGTATTTTTATTTTAAGCAATATATTTCACTTAATTTGAATATTTTATAATTGGTTGGCTAATCGAAGCTAAGAATGCAAAAATTAGGCTAATGCTCCACAAAGATGGCTTGATAAAAAGATTCTCTTTCTTTCTACCGGCTGGAGTGAGTTTGTAGAAAGTTTTTACATACGTCATCTGAAATGAAAAAAATTATTTACTGGATACACCAGTGACAACAAGTTTGTAAACAATTTCCCACGTGTAATGCAAAATACCAAAATAATAGATGCAAAATAATAAACAAATATATGTAAAAACATACCAACGGCAGCACATTTGCACAAGTTTTTTCACACTGTTGCGTAAAATTATAAAATAAAAAATAAAAAATACCAAAAGCCGAAAAATGGCAAAAAAACCATACACGTGCATTTATAATAAAACGATGCACAGGAAATATCAACAGAAGGAAATTAGTGTGAAATGAGCAAACGCGTCCCTTAAAATAACAAGACGGTACCCGAGAATTTTCAACTGCACTAATTTCGTGAACAAAAGTTCCACTCTCATTAGATAAAATAAAATTGAAGTAATAAATTAATATTATTGATTGAAGATAATTATTTGAAATTACTACTTAGTGTCGGTAGGTCGAAGGCTGGCAAATATTAAATAATTTTAACTTATTTAATTCAAGTTAGGAATAAATATACCCGTTGAATTATACCATATACTAGCGTTTTATTTGGATTTCTTGATATTTATGTAAAAATTTTTGTAAGAATATATACTTCGCTTTAAATTATTCAAGTTGTGTCATTTCAATTTGATAGATAGATTTTAAGAATTTTTGTTATTATACAGTACATCTTGTAAAAGTTATTTGAGAATTAAGCATAGATACACAATTTTTAAAATCCTTTCCTCGTAAAAATTAGTCTTTTATAAACTATGAGCAAAAATTCATTAAATAATAAATCACACACACACACATACACACACGAGTTAATGAGCCTGGTTAGACGTATAATTTTATTTGAAGCCATTATATGAACATCATCTTTTTGCACATCCATCTTTCGTTCATCATTTTGTCTTGTCTTCTTATCTTTTTAGTTTCATCTTCTCTGCATTTCTTAATTTCTCTTCCTCTTTATCCCAAGGTAATTTTTTCCTCGTCCTTCATCCTTCTTCTCCTGGGACTTCATCATACCCCTCTTATTCCTTCCTATCCTCTCGAACTTTATCTTCTTTTTCATTCTATGTTTCCTCTCCCTGGTCTCCCTTTTCCTCCTCTCCCCATACCTTCTGTTTCTTTTCATTACCCTTTCCCCCTCTCCCCATACCTTCTGTTCCCTCTCCCCCCTCCCCCCACCCCCAGAGACAGCGCCGCCTGTTGCTAACAGTACACGATCTGCGGAAGATTCGGGCAACTTGGAGCGGGCACGACGGGACCTGCGGCGTCTACCTGTCGTAATCACGCAGCCTTCGGTCAAACACCCAGACAGTGCGCGACCGCCAGGCGTGAGAGGAGGGTGTGCGGTGCCGTCACTCAGGCGCCCGAACTCGGCCCCTTTAATAACGGGTGTGTTGTGCGCAGACGTAACTAGAACTGTTGCTGCAAGTTTAAATTCCACGAGGAATGATTGTTCCGCGGTCATTGAATTATGGGTTTCAGCTCTACATGTTGCAGGAAAGTGTCTAAAAGAAAGATGTGTTGGCTTGAAATAAATGGAAAAAGACTTTTTTGGGGCTTACGCATTTCAGAAAAAAAATGCGGGCTTTGTGTTAAAGAAACTTGGGATTTTTTTTTTGGAGTAAATTGCAAAAGATTATTTTTATGGGTATGAAGTGCATTTTTTGATCGGAAAATGGACAGCTTTGTTGAGTGTGGGCGATGTGAGAAGTGTTTGGTTTTAATTGAAAGTAATGCCGTAGAAAATAAAGGTTTTTGAAAATCTTAAAAAAAATTTCTGTGAATTTTGCAATGTTTGCCACGTGTTTGATGGAATGGAAGTTTGTAAAGAAAATTCATGAACAGAATAACTTTTTTTTCACTATCGATATAATAAAAAAGTTTCACAAGGTTTTCGAAGTTTTAACGCCGATCGTAAGTAAAAAACAAGTTTAAAAAAAGTTTTCTTCATCTCTCAATGCAAAAAGGCATTGGATACAAATACTTAACGGTTTTTCAATTGTATGTAATTTAAAAATAAATATAATTTATTAATTTTAGAGTATAACAAAGGTTGTTGCCTCGTGTGTGTTGTTCGAATATTTAAAAATATATTAAAAAAAAACACTTACGAATTTTGTTAATTCCTATCTACTCTATCTATTGTATTCATTTTTTTTTATTCCGTCTTTTCTTTGTATTCCATTCGTTCAATTTATTCTATCTATTCCATTTAATTGATTCACTCAATTTATTTTATTAAATCGATTTGCTTTTTTATTCTACTTATTTCATTCAATCGATTTATTCTGTTCATTCTATTCATTCAATTAATTCAGCTACTCTTTTTGGACTATTAAATAGTTTTTGTACATTTACTCCGTTATAAAAAGTGAACGCCGAGTTTGTGGAAATTTTCTAATATATTCTACCAATTTGCAATATTTTAATTGTGATTCTTAGTTAAAATTATTAGTGTAATTTTGAGTGTATTATTATTAATACAATCCTGGCGAGAATGATACTATTTTCAGTGCTCATATCATTCATTAAGATGATGATAATTTTAAATCTACAAAGATTTTTTGTATTTTATTATCAAACAGTTTTTTCACGAGATTTGAGTATGCATTTTACGAGTATAGTTACTAGATTTTATCAGTACATAGAGTACATTGTATCAGTACATAGAGTACATTGTATCAGTACATAGAGTACATTGTATCAGTACATAGAGTACATTGTATCAGTACATAGAGTACATTGTATCAGTACATAGAGTACATTGTATCAGTACATAGAGTACATTGTATCAGTACATAGAGTACATTGTATCAGTACATAGAGTACATTGTATCAGTACATAGAGTACATTGTATCAGTACATAGAGTACATTGTATCAGTACATAGAGTACATTGTATCAGTACATAGAGTAGATTGTATCAGTACATAGAGTACATTGTATCAGTACATAGAGTAGATTGTATCAGTACATAGAGTACATTGTATCAGTACATAGAGTACATTGTATCAGTACATAGAGTACATTGTATCAGGACATAGAGTACATTGTATCAGTACATAGAGTGCATTGTATCAGGACATAGAGTACATTGTATCAGTACATAGAGTACATTGTATCAGTACATAGAGTACATTGTATCAGTACATAGAGTACATTGTATCAGGACATAGAGTACATTGTATCAGTACATAGAGTACATTGTATCAGTACATAGAGTACATTGTATCAGTACATAGAGTACATTGTATCAGTACATAGAGTACATTGCATCAGTACATAGAGTACATTGTATCAGTACATAGAGTACATTGTATCAGTACATAGAGTACATTGTATCAGTACATAGAGTACATTTGAAAACTACACTTAGTACATTTCAGAAGTACTCTCACCATGTTTCAGCGACAAATTTAGCGGGCTTCCAAAGCATAGGTACATTTAATTCGTTGTAATAGTGCATTTAGATCATCTCAGGTACACATTTAGTCAATTTCAGCGGTACAATAACTGCATTTCAGTGATTCATTAGGTAAATTTAAAAATTACATTTCGAACATTTATACAATACATTTGCTTCATTTAAATAATACATTCATTACAATTAAACACTACATTCAGAACATTTAAACAGCATATATAATATGTTCCAAAAGTACATTATATGTATTTCGACAGTAGGCTTTCCCTACTGTTGGTACTCTCAAATACATTTCAACATTGCTTTAAGTAAATTTCAACAGTACATAGAATGAAATCCCAAGAGCACATTCAGTACATTACAACAGTACACAAAGTGCATCTCAAGAGTACACTCAGCATATTTCAACAGTACATAGCGTGCATCTCAAGAGTACATTCAGTACATATCAACAGTACCTAGATTGCATCTTAAGACTACATTCAGTACATTTCAACAGTACGGCTTCAAAGCTTAGTGATTTTGACACCCATGTATCTCAGCAACCAATGGAGGCATTTTGACCATTTTACAATTATCTTTCGTACGTAAGACGGAGGAAGGTTTGGACAGAGAGGTTCCCCAAACCTTCCCCAGACAGAGGAAGGCTTGGGGATGACAGTGGTGGACTCATTGTTGTTGCCGTTGTCGTTGTTGTCGTTGTCGTTGTTGTTGCCGTTGTCGTTGTCGTCGTCGTCAACTCGTTGTCGCTATACATGGCACTTGGTACCGAATAATTCTAGGTGCCTCACACGTACAGTGTTCAGTGTGCAAACCATACACTGGTCTACAGGACCGTACGTTTTAAAGCAATGCAGAAAATCTCGACAAACTCGATGTAATGGTGAATATAAAAGTACAAAAATTCCAACTAACACAATATACGGTAAACATGAAAATGCAAAAAATCCCTCCAAACTTCATTTACTGATAGACACAAAAATATAAAGTCAATTACAGCTTTCATTATTCTATTTCCTGCACATTAAAAGTTTTTTTGTATTTTCACTTCGAAATAAACAAAAACTGAAAAAACGAAATTTGTTCAGATCGAAATGAGAAGCATTTCGTTCTTAGCATTTAACGCGCGCTACAGTACATTTTTTCATACGCTTGAGTACGTTAATACATTAAGGGTTTGTTTATTTCATTTTAAACTGTATATCTCGACCTCAATTATATTAAAACTGAAAATTCATATTTTAATTGTTTTGTTGAGATATGAATAAAATTCATTCATCACAAGCATGCACAATAAAGCTCATGCGACGCAGCAAAATATTATTTAATTAATTAATAAGTGCCGAATAAAAGTCAAGCATACTCGATGATTAGCAATTTTTTTACGTGAAATTTCATTTGATAATTTCTGAAATTTCATTTAATAATTTCTGAAATTTCATTTTGCAATTTATGAAATTTCATTTAATATTTTCTGAAATTTCATTTAATAATTTCTGAAATTTCAGTTAATGATTTCTGAAATTTCATTTAGTAATTTATGAAATTTCATTTTATATTTTCTGAAATTTCATTTAATATTTTCTGAAATTTCATTTAATGATTTCTGAAATTTCATTTAATGATTTCTGAAATTTCATTTAGTAATTTATGAAATTTCATTTAATATTTTCTGAAATTTCATTTAATATTTTCTGAAATTTCATTTAATAATTTCTGAAATTTCATTTAATGATTTCTGAAATTTCATTTAATAATTTCTGAAATTTCATTTAATGATTTCTGAAATTTCATTTAATGATTTCTGAAATTTCATTTAGTAATTTATGAAATTTCATTTAATATTTTCTAAAATTTCATTTAATAATTTCTGAAATTTCATTTAATAATTTCTGAAATTTCTTTTAATATTTTCTGAAATTTCATTTAATAATTTCTGAAATTTCATTTAATGATTTCTGAAATTTCATTTAGTAATTTATGAAATTTAATTTAATATTTTCTGAAATTTCATTTAATATTTTCTGAAATTTCATTTAATAATTTTTCAAATTCCATTTAATAATTTCTGAAATTTCGTTTAATAATTTTAGAAATTTCTAAATTAACTATAGAAGTTAACTGCAGTGTGGGCTGCCGTAACCGTCACCTTATGTTGGTGAGGGTGGGGGGATGAAATTGCACTAGTTCAGCATCGCTGTGAGGAAGAAATAAAAAATAGAACGCGTATTGGACTTCGTGCACCAGAAAACTTTCCTGAATAGGAGTCCAGCCGAACTTATTTAGGAGAGGTATTACGTGATCACTTCTTTTGAATTTACCTTTGCATACCACCTTGGCTGAAAAATTCATACATTTTTGTAACCCTTTTTGAAGATATTGAGGTATATCTTTCCATACTAGGCTACAATAGTCAAGACGTGATAAAACTCATGACCGAATGACCAATAATCTAAATTTTTTGTCGAGCATATTTTTGATACGATGACAAAACATTAATGTTCCCTAAATTTTGTTGCAAGTTTTCTCAACGTGGGATTTCGAGAACATGTTTCTATCGAACCAAATACCTGTTTTTTTCTGATGGCCTAATTTCATTATTCCCTGCCGTGGGAGTAAGATTTGGGATTTTTTGATAGCGTCTTTGAACCCAAAAATAACGGATTGAGTTTTACTCGCAATTAGCTTGAGATCATTTTGGTCATACCATGATTTTAGGCTAATCAATAGGACTTCAGCCTCAAATTGCGTCTCTAGTATTTCTGATACAGAGCTTGTCATTGCTATTTGAACATCATTTGCATACATAGAGAATCGGGTGTTAGAAGGCTTAAGAGGGAAAACGTTAATTAAAATAGGAAACAACAGCGGGCCATGAATGGATCCTTGAGGAACACCAAAATTGTTTTGAATGAATGGGGACAACTTGCTATCTAAAATCACTGCATGCAACCGATTTGATAGGATAGCTTTTAAATTATTGCATATTAACTCCCAAGTTCAATTTTTTCCGTAGGAGTCGATCATGTTCGACGCTATCGAACAAGTGCGTTACATTTTTTGATCGATATCACTGTATATTTCATCAGTGATATTGAGCAGAGCGTGTTGAGTGCTAGTGTTCCTCCTATTTGCATATTGATTTCGATGAAGTAAATTTGACTCGTCACAGGGGGGCAACACCTACACAGAGGACAACACCTACAGAGGGGGGGCAAAGTCTACACAGACTACACATAACTCAAAAAAAGTTTCCCCTGGAAGGTATTATGCAAACACGATCGATCGAACGGAGATATTTCGTTTCAGGATCCCTAAGAAAAAGCAGGGGATCGTTCAAAATTCCATCAGTGAAATTTACGACCGCTTATAAATCATGGTTTTTATAGACTAATTTGCATAGCAGGTGGCGGGCTGTCACGCGTTACCTTCTGCTGCCTTGGCGAAACTTGTGCGTGTTTTATGCGTTTTGGTGTCGCTGAGTTGAATGGTTTGTTGCGTACGCGTTAAAGCAATTTTTAAGTGCAAATTTTGTTGTTTTTTCCGATCTCATTTAATTATTTGCATTTAATTATTACATGCATTTGCTTATTCATTACGAGTATATTATGGCGTCTCTGAGTTTAATTGATTTTGAAGTGGGTACTTCGTTATTTTTTATTTTGAACTGGGTACTTTTTTATTTTCAATGGGCGTAATTAATTATTTTTTGCGTGTGTGTTCCGTTGTTTTTGGGTTTATTTATTTGTGCCGCGCGTATTTAATTTTTTTGTAGGGGTATTTAATTATCTGTCGCGAGTACATTTTGTCATTGAAGTGTTTAATTGCTCCTGACGTGTGTATTTCATTATTCTTGCGAGTGTATTTTTTATTAGTACTTTTATCTACTTGTGACGTGCGAATTTAGCAATTTTTTGCTCGTGTATTCGTTATTTACGAGGTGTGTGCACAAGCGTTTGTTGTGCAGGTATTTCCAATTTTCCACACTCAAATTAAATTGTTTTTCCTTTGCGATTAATGCATTGTGGAGTGTGGTTTTCCATTTTTTAAAGTGCAAAAGATATTATTCCAAAGTGCATATTTTCAACATTGTTTAAGACAATCGACTTTAAATTTGAGTTGAATATTAAACATCCGTTTTGCCTGCCGCAGTCATGGGAATAAAGGTATATGTTGCCTGAGTGCATAAAATCATTCAGCGGAATACTTGTTGCGCACATTATTCTTCAATGTTTAAACTGCTTACTTTCAATTCAATTAAATGGAAGAAATTTCTCAAACTGATGCATCAATAATAACCGAGTTACAATCCACCTGCAATTATGATTAAAGTCATTTGAAGCCTCTCTATGATTTACCTGTACCTCTTCTTAAGACATTGAGCTTCTATAATTCAAAGCTGGCTCTATTGCATGACTCATCGATACGTGGAAGCTGCAAATAAACGTCGTAAATAACAGAAAAAATACCGAAAATAAACCCCCGTCGATTCCAGTTTAGCCCTACAAGAAGCAAGTCGAGTTTTATAATAAAAAACGAATGGGTTTCATTTAATAAAACAAATGGACGCTATTCCTTATTAGCTAGTAGCACTGAACACCGGCCTCTGCCCAAACCAGTTCCTCGTAGCAATTAGGAAAGATTATTTCTTCTGTCTACGACTTCAAACAATCCTGAAAAAAGACGGTGGGCAATCTTGTAATCCTAAAAAAAGACGGCAGGCAATCGTGTATGAACGTCAAGATGGACAGGAGATTGCATCTCAAGTCGTGATTGTCGATACCGAAAGTATTTGGTTGGGATGCCCCTCATGATATCTTGCGACCGACGCTCTGTAATTTTAGCTAAAAAACAAATAATGTTTCCAGTTGAGTTGTGTGTTCGCAGCTATGATTATTTTGAGGGAGGATTTTCAATAAATAAACAGTAGAAAGTTATTTTGAGATTATTTTGAGGGAGGATTCTTGTTAAATAAAAGTAGAAGGTGTTTCGTCATTATTTTGATTGAGGATTCTCAACAAATAAACAGTAGAAGGTTATTTTGAGATTATTTTGAGAGAGGATTCTTGTTAAATAAAAGTAGAAGGTGTTTCGTCATTATTTTGATTGAGGATTCTCAATAAATAAATAGTAGAAGGTTATTTTGAGATTATTTTGAGGGAGGATTCTTGTTAAATAAAAGTAGAAGGTGTTTCGTCATTATTTTGAGGGAGGATTCTCAATAAATAAATAGTAGAAGGGGGTTTTGAGATTATTTTGAGGGAGGATTCTTGTTAAATAAAAGTAGAAGGTGTTTCGTCATTATTTTGATGGAGGATTCTCAATAAATAAATAGTAGAAGGGGGTTTTGAGATTATTTTGAGAGAGGATTCTTGTTAAATAAAAGTAGAAGGTGTTTCATCATTATTTTGAGAGAGGATTCTTGTTAAATAAAAGTAGAAGGTGTTTCATCATTATTTTGAGAGAGGATTCTTGTTAAATAAAAGTAGAAGGTGTTTCATCATTATTTTGAGGGAGGATTCTCAATAAATAAATAGAAGAAGGGGGTTTTGAGATTATTTTGCAGGAGGATTCGCAATGAATATATAGTAAAAGGTGGTTTTAAGATTATTTTGGGATTATTTTGGAATGTTGGGGAGCAGAGTGTCGAATAGTGGGGAATGGAGAGGGGAATAGTGGGGAGTAGAGTGGGGAATGGTGGGGAGTAGAGTGGCGAATGGTGGGGAGTAGAGTGGGGAATGGTGGGGAGTAGAGTGGCGAATGGTGGGGAGTAGAGTGGGGAATGGTGGGGAGTAGAGTGGGGATGGTGGGGAGTAGAGGGGGGAATGGTGGGGAGTAGAGTGGGGAATGGTGGGGAGTAGAGTGGGGAATGGTGGGGAGTAAAGTGGGGAATGGTGGGGAGTAGAGTGGGGAATGGTGGGGAGTAGAGTGGGGAATGGTGGGGAGTAGAGTGGCGAATGGTGGGGAGCAGCGCCCACTCGTTGTGTTCCCCACAAATCCCTCACAGCAGCACGGTTGTTAATGGGGATTTGGCCGTGCTTTTCCCCAAGGGATACTGGTATCCTAATCAGCGTTCCCCTCACTCCCCACACTTCCCCTTCTGAGCTTCCCAACCCCCACTCCTTCCTGCTACCATTATACCCACACGAACCTTTTCTATGAGGTAAAACCTTTTCTTCTGAGGTAAAACCTTTGCTATTAAGGTAAAACCTTTTTTATTGAGGTAAAACCTTTTCTACTGAGGTAATAACTTTGTTATTGAGGTAACATCTTTTCTGTTGGGTTAAAACCATTTTTATTGAGTTAAAACCTTTTTTATTGAGGTAAAACCTTTTTATTGAGGTTAAATTTTTTAATTGAGGTAAAACCTTTTTTGTTGGGATAAAGCCTTTTTTTTATTAATTTTGAACCATCTTTATTGTGGTAAAACTATGTCTTTCGAGGTAAAACCTTTTCTATTCTATTTCCATTGAAAGTTAACCATCCGATAGTTTAATCTACTCCCCCAAGAAAGTACAAACAAATTTTCATGATTTTATTTAATTGTTTGATATTTTCCATAGCGTATATCTTATTTTTTGTGCACCATTCGATCGAAAATTTATATTTTTTCCTTTTCAACCGGAGTCCTACGCTAACCTAAAGTATCAACAGAGGTAATTTTCAGTTATTTTTCAAGGTTATCAAAGTCATTCCTAATGGTTGTATTGCCTAATGGTAGCCCTCTTAATCGTAGCAGACTTTCCTAATGGTAGCCCTCTTAATCGTAGCAGACTTTCCTACTGGTATCCCTCCCAACGGTAGCAGACTTTCCTAATGGTATCCCTTCCAATGGTAGCAGACTTTCCTAAAGGTATCCCTTCCAATGGTAGCAGACTTTCCTAATGGTATCCCTCCCAATGGTAGCAGACTTTCCTAATGGTAGCCCTCTTAATCGTAGCAGACTTTCCTAATGGTATCCCTCCCAATGGTAGCAGACTTTCCTAATGGTATCCCTCCCAATGGTAGCAGACTTTCCTAATGGTATCCCTTCCAATGGTAGCAGACTTTCCTAATGGTATCCCTTCCAATGGTAGCAGACTTTCCTAATGGTATCCCTTCCAATGGTAGCAGACTTTCCTAATGGTATCCCTTCCAATGGTAGCAGACTTTCCTAATGGTATCCCTTCCAATGGTAGCAGACTTTCCTAAAGGTATCCCTTCCAATGGTAGCAGACTTTCCTGAAGGTATCCCTTCCAATGGAAGCAGATCTTACTAATGGTATCCCTCCTAATGGTAGTAGACCTTCATAATGGTATTGCTGCCAATGGTAGCAGACTTTTCTAATGGTATCCCTTCCAATGGAAGCAGACTTTCCTAATGGTGACAGACATTCCTAATAGTGCTCTTTCATACATAATGGTAGCGTTACTAATGGTAGCCCTATTCATTGTAGGATGCCGCACTTTCTCAGGCCCTGGTACATTCGATGGCCTATCTTTGCCTTAGGGGGTCAATGAGGCGCTGTAATTTGTCTTATTGGGTCCTGTTTTGTGACGTACTGCATCCTGCCCGCCTCTATGGCCCGGATGTTGACATGAGTCGAGTTATTCCGCTACGCCGGACCGACACTGACGGAATCGCTCCGGGATATGTTTTGCCCGAGTTCTGTATTGAAAAGGTACTGTGTAGAAAGAAGTTTTGTGTATAATATACGTTCTGTAATGAAATGTTCAGTGTAGAATAAAAGTTCTCTGCGGAAAAAAGTTTTGCGTAGAAAAAAGTTCTGTATAGAAAACAGTTCTGTGTAAAATACAAAGTTCTAAATTCAATAACTTGAAGTTCCGTATCGAAAAAAGTTCTGGGTAAAAGTCAAAAGTTCTACATAAAATACAAGATTTCTGTTTAAAAAACAAAAGTTCTAAGCTCATGAGCTTAAGTTCTGTAAAGAAAAAAGTCTTGTCTAAAAGACAAAAGTTCCAAACTCGAGCGCCTAAAGTTCTCTACAAAAAAGTTTTGCGTAAAAGACGAGCGTGCCCTTATTGATCCGTGTAACGGTCTTCTTTCAAACTCAAGAGCTTGAAGTTAATTTGTTTAATGAAGGGGTGAAAATTTTCACGATTGTTTTTCAGGTTATTAGTTTGAATGCGTGTCCTTTTTTCAAATTTTTGTGCTTCAATATTCAGAGAGCATATGCATTAATTACAATCGAGAAGAATGAATTAAAGTTTAATAGTTTTTAAAACTAAAACTTGCAGTGATTCTGTATTGTTCATGTTCCTGGTTTACCACATGATGTATATGATTGTTCATGTTCCTGATTTACCGCATGATTTGCATGATTGTTCATGTTCCTGATTTACCGCATGATTTGCATGATTGTTCATGTTACTGATTTATCCCATGATTTACATGATTGTTCATGTTCCTGATTTACCGCATGATTTGCATGATTGTTCATGTTCCTGATTTATCCCATGATCTACATGGTTGTTCATGTTCCTGATTTACCACATGATCTACTGATTGTTCATGTTCCTGATTTCTGTATTGTTCATGTTCCTGTACAAGACATCAGTTTAAAGGCGCACTAACCCAGCAAAAAACATGCAAGGAAACAAGTAAGCAAACTTACAGAAAATCAAAGGAGAAAACAAACAGGTTTGTAAAAAAGCAAGCAAACAATCGCTCTAGCTGCCAAGCAATCAAACCAACAAGCAAGCAAGAAACCAACGAACCAAGCAAGTTGTTAGTCATCCAAGCAAGCAAGCGAACAACCAGCCAAACAACAAGTATGCAACGAACCAATAGTGGATTATTATACAGATGTATGCAGTAGCTACACTGCTGCACACACAGACGTCGAACAATGTCGTCACGTTTCCATTCCATTACTCTGAGTGAAACAGCTGAGGCTTAATTACGCTAATTTCCGAGCCGGTTTATACAGTGTAATGTTTACGGTGATTTCAAATACAAGGCAATTTTCATATTCAGGGTATCAAAGTAGCCTTAAAATATATTGGAGTTGCAAATCAACTCTACGACGTCGGGATAAAAATAAATTTCCAAAGATGTTTCAAAAAACTTTCATTGCCATACATGATCTCTAAGCCATTTTTAAAGTCCATTCTGGGGATTTGGCGAATCTAAATATATGTTCCACTTTTCCAACACAGTTTCTTCCTTTTTTCATTTTTCACAGTGATAATATTCCCCAGTATATGCTCCACTTTTCAGCAGTTTCTTTCCTATTTCGCTTTCACAGTGTAAGGGGGGTGGAGCCCTCCAACGAGGCTAAGGTTTCTTTCAACTCCCGCGTACAGGAGAGTATAACTCAAGATAGGGCTCCATAGGGTGCAGGTGTGCTCATAAGTAAGGTAGGAAAGGGATGTTCGCGCAGCAGGCTCCGGTACGGTCTCGTTAGGTCGTCGTGCGCGTTGTGCGTTCTTTAAAAACGCGCATAAACTTCACATGATGTAGCGTGCTTTCGCTTGGTGGTGAGTTCAGGCTTCAAAGCTGGCCTTTTCTGGCCAAATCTGTACAATAGGGAGTTTCTATAAATAACTCTGACCATAAGTTAACCGTTTAGTTAAAACAAATTTTTATAAATAAATTTAACTATAAGTTTTCCGCTTAGTGAAAATAAATTTTTACAAATAAGTCAAACCATGGGTTAATCGTTTAGTAAAACTAATTTAACCCTGAATCTCCCAGCGAGTTCAAATTTTATCACTTCGGGTAGAAAAGGGTAATCTGTCCAGGTTTAAAATTGAATATAAATCGTTAAAGGCAAAGGAATACTATGCCGAATTTTACTACTTCGGCCAGAAAAAAGGTATCTGTCCGAGTTTGGGAAGGTGAGAAGTTTTCGCTTGCTATCGGCGCCGAGCACTTCATGACTTGCTGACATAAGTCATGGTTGTGGTCACAACATTGACCGCTAGTCTGCTTGTTTGTCACACAAGGTGGTGCTGATACGAAATCAACACTGCAGGAGCCAATGATTTTTTTGACATAGTGATCGTTCGCAAGAGCTAAGGATCAACGCACCATGTTGGCGCGTACATAGAGCATTGGTGCTTCAAATGTTTTGAATTAGGGTAATGAAGCTATGATTGTTTTTCGCGAGCAAGCCGGCGGTACTCATTTAGAACACCGTTTCGGATGAGGAATTTTAGCTACGTATGCTTATTCAGGCGTTTCTCTTTTCTAAAAAAGCTAGAATGGCATTACCGGGAATCGAACCGATGACAGGCTTGCGCTCCCATCCACTAGGCTACAAGGATCCTGTGTGATATGAATTTTGCAAGAGCGTTTGAAATTATTTAGAAATAATTTATTATTATCTAAAAATTGTTTCCAATTCAAAGTTCAGGAATTGTCGCAGTTCAAAGAGTAAATTAAATATCAAGAATTGTCGTTGTTCAAAAAGTTGATCAATGGTTAAGTGTTGCCCTAGGGTTGTTGATAATTCACAGGGTAACAGCCAAAAAATCGTCAGGAGTTTCTCAGCAGATTTAGACTAATTATTGTGTTCTGAGTCCGAATATCACATTGATTTTGATCTGTCAGGTCAACTTTTTGAGATACAGCCATAGACCTGAAGAGAGACAACCCAGCAGCTGCTTACACACGGGAATCGAAGAGAACTGAATTAATTTGGATGCGTTGACTTCTATTTCTTAAGGAAAACGGAAAAGATCGTCACGGTTTTTTTTTTAATTTCTGTAGCAAAAAATCCTGACCTGATTGAGCAAAACCAAGGTCATTTTCGGACTCAGAACATCAAAATTAGTCTAATTCAGTTGGAAAACCCTGGACGATTTTTAAAACATATTTTTTCTGTTACCCAGTGTAATCTGATACGGAATTCAACGTAAACGGTTAACAAGAAGTCAAATTTATGCACCACACAAATCAAGTGTCGTATTTATTGGTTTAAAGTGTTATTTGTATAATAAGTGTTTTAATTTATTTAATCGCTGACACTAATGTTTACCCTCGCAAATTAAGATTCGAATGAGATGCTGCAAAACTCGACAACCTGCTGTAAGATTGTTTTATACTGAACACAATCAATTCATATAAGATAATAAAATAAATTGTTAAACTTTTTGTCAATATTGCCGAGTAGTAGTAGAATAATCATTTACTAGTGCAGAAAGTGTCACACTTGCCTGGAGATAAATCAATATTTGCCAAATAATATTTATTATCAATATTTGCTCAACCAATATCAATAGTAGCTTAATTATGTGAAATTATGAGAATGATTTTAACGCTTCTTCCTTCTGATATAATTCATCAATTCCATACTGAATTACTGTCACTTTTCTTCCGAATGATAGGCTAATAAAAATGACGACTGAGGTAATTATCTATACAAATTTCAATTACTTTCACTTTTCTTCTTATAATATTCCAATAAAATGGCGACTGAGGTAACAACACTCAAGTACTTTCACTTTTCTTCTAAAAAATTAGCTAATAAGCATGGAAACTCGACTTCTGCCGCTAGGATCGGTCAATATAAATTCTTCAGAGTTTCAGAAATTATTTTTTAGCTTTTTCTAATCTCGCACAATGCAGAGCAAAAACATGAAGTTAATGTTAACTATCTCTTGATATTTTGTTATGTTGAATATCGTTTGGAGGATCAGGATTTCTTTAAAATCTTAACGGCACCTGAACAGTGAATTGTTTCAGCCCTATTGAAATATTTATTATAGAATTGTTTTATAGAATGAATGCTCCGGCCTTCTACACATATTTTATACATGGCCTACAAGAAAATAAAAATATCTTTTTGCTCAGGCATTCTACACATATTTTATACATAGCCCACAAGGAAATAAAAATATCCTTTTGTTTAATTATTATTATTCTTATCTACATATAACCTTGTTCAGGTTAGGGCAATTAATTTACAAATAATTCTAAATGGACCCAATTCCTTGAAATAAACAACTAAATGAAGGAAATGGCGCGATTAATTACGTTGAACAAAAAAAGCATTTAAAAGTAATATTAAACGCCTTAACTTACAGCATATTCATATGAATAATTAATTTCATTCGCTAAATGTGTGTAGTATGAGGTTAGGCATAAAAATGTGTCAGGTGACAGTATTTCAGTAGAGTTGTCTAATTATTTTATGCCGGTGAAAAGCAATTTCCATCATAAGTTTAAATAGGAGTCGAAATAATTTAAAATACTTATTTCATTTTGTCTTGTCATTTTATGTTGATAAAAACCATTTCATCTTCAGTTCAATTGGATTCAGAATAACTGTCAACAATGAATTCATTTTGTGATAAATTTTTTTGCATAAAATGGTATTAGTTTGATGTTAAACGATCTTTTATAATTTTGATTTTGTTTGAGCCATTCGCACATCATCAGTGTATTTCGCTTTGAAAAGCATTCACTCAATATTTTAATTCAACTTAAACTGAATCATATTGATATTTTTAATTGAATTTCGATAAATCCTCATACATTTCGATATAAACAACCTTAATTATCATTTCAGTTCGATTTAAAAACTTTCATTCAAAATTTTAATTCGATGTAAATCAATTTCTGTTAATCATTTTAATTCGATTAATGAAATCTCTTCCCAAAAATAATCCACTTAAATTACTTTAATTATTTCGAAACAGTCGCCCAAATCAATCATTTTAATGGGTTTAAAGCCGTCTTTACTGATTAATTTGTTGCAACCGAAACAAGCTCTAATTAAATCACTCTAATTCGATTAAAACATCCCTATTAATTTTTTTTCAACTGGTTTAAAACAGACTTTTTTCTCTTTTTGAATTCCATACAAACGTTTTCTAATTAGATAATTCCAATTCGATTTAAGACATTCCCTCTACCCATTATTTCAATTGGCTTAAACAACTCTTTTTTTTCTCTATTTGAATTCGATGTAAACATGCTATAATTAAATAATTAGCTTGAAAAACAGTATTCTTGTGTATTTGAATTCGTTGTAAACATTCTCTAATGAAAAATTCGTTTAAAAAACTATCTTCTTCTCTATTTGAATTCGTTGTAAACATTCTCTAATAAAAAATTAGTTCGAAAAACTGTCTTCTTCTCTATTTGAATTCGATGTAAGCATTCTCTAGTTAAACTATTAGTTTGAAAAACAGTCTTCTTCTCTATTTGAATTCGTTGTAAACATTCTCTAATGAAATCATTATAGCTCGATTTAATGCTAAAAAATGCACGATTCTCGTATCCAAGATACGAGCAGGAAATGCGTGGGTATTATTATTGTCCGCCAACTTAAAGTCGGACCAATTAGAAGATGTCTGCGGAATTTAGCTCCGCTAAACACAACGTACATCAAATGATAATTGCACCTGCGTCCCATATTTTAGCGGCCGAGAAATGGCGCAAGGAATTGCATCTTTCAATTGCTTCTTCTGAGACGTCCGTTTACAAGCGCTTCTGCTTCTTCTTTGCTCAAACGCTTCCTTAACTACGCGAAATTTTATAGGTATCGAGAATAAATTTAAGTGCATGTTTGGTTTGGACAGTTACTCCTACGTAGGACTGGGTGAAGTTTGGTATGATTTGCACTTAAATAAAAATGGCTGTTTGTTTTTTTCATTGTTGTTCTTGCGATATTACTGCACGAAACTTTGGTATACAATTATATGAATAAAGATGGCTGTTTATTTTTTGACTTTTTATATTCACGATGCGAAAGCTTAGCCATAATTGTCGGCACAAGTTAGTTAGATAACTAGACAATTTCACCATTTAGGTTTTGGATATTAGGTGGGCGAAATGCTCCGGTGTTTTCATTCACCGTTCGAAAAAAAATCGTGGTTTCCATGTCACGAAAGTGACGTAAGTCTCTTTGATTCATAGGAAGGAAATATCTAAATAATCGCTCTTCGCCATTTGAAGATATGTCCGCAGTATCTTTATTTTTCGCAACAAGAAAGTGTCTCAAAATACCTAAAATATTTTTGTTTTCACTTCTAAATAACATCATTGTTATTCATGAACACTATCTGGACGAAATTGCTATCATTTGTTCAATTCTCATTTCTGATAAATTTTGTTTTCCACTCGACGTAGGATTTAAGATTCAATGATCATAATTTGAGTGCGAGCACCATTCCTCACAACACATAATTGATGGAAAAATTAAAAAATTGATGAATGTGCTTGATTATTGGTTATTTTTGAAACAGTCCCTCTAATCAATCATTTTAATCGTTTCAAAGCCAACAAATGAAGATTTCTGTGATTAAAAAATATTTTAATGATCAGTCTACCTCTTTTCGATTGATCATTTGGTAAATCAAACCAACAGAACTACCACAGTACTCGTAGAACCCAAAATTAGATACGTCGAACCCTTATCAAATAATTACAACGGTACTACATAGGATAACCCAAAATAAGAAACGTCGAAATCTTATAAAAGTACAACGGTACTTGTTAAACCCAACATTAGAATCGTAAAGCGTTTCTAGAATAACTACAACGGTACTCGTAGAACCCAAAATTAGAAACGTCGAGCTCCTATGAAAGAAAAAAACAGTACTCATAGAACTTAAAATTAAAAACGTCTGGCCCAAATAACATAACTACAACGGTAAACGTAGAGTTCAAAATCACAAACATCCAGCCCTTATAAAATAACTACAACGCTACTAGAAGAGTCCAAAATTAGAAACGTCGAACCCATATGGAACTACAACGGCACACCTAGAGTACAAAATTAAAAACGTCCAGCCCTTATAAAATAACTACAACGCTACTAGAAGAGCCCAAAATTAGAAACGTCGAACCCTTATGGAACTACAACGGCACACCTATAGAGTACAAAATAAAAAACGTCCAGCCCTTATAAAATAACTACAACGCTAGTAGAATAGTTCAAAATTAAAAACGTCGAGCCCTTGTAGCAGAACAACTGCAGTCAGTCAGTGAAGTTAATCCCTGCCGTTCACTTTTGGTCATTTGTCTAAAAGGAGTCTGACGTCGGAGTCACGACTCACGGAGAGGCAAAGTGTGTCACGTCGTGCTTCTATCTGCCCTCATCCATCGCAGCAATGAAAGATCGCAGCTTCGAAAGATAATTGCTTGCTCTTCTGCAAAGATAAATGATGCCTTCACTTCGATACTCGGACTCTTGATAAATCTCAGCCTTGAGAAACGAGCTGCGCAACATCATGCAAAAAGCGACGCTGCCTTTCGGAGATTCGTTCACGCTTGCTTGCCTTTGCCCTTCTGAACAGTAATGGCTTTTAGGTCAACTTGTAAGAAAAAATATAAGCTGCCCAACACGCGTCTGTTCTTAGAGAAGATTATGGTTCTGGTCAACGAGTATATATTTGAACGTGCGGTTTTTTGAGTTCATTTTAACGAACTCTTTTTGATTTATTTGAACGAGTAGGTATTTATTACCGGGTTTGAATAATTCTCTACGTTTAAGTTTGATGAGGAGTGCTGTATCAAATGGATGTTTCATTTTGTATTTATTAATTTTACGTGCGGTCTAACGCTAGGCACCCTGAACTGTGGCTTTTTTTGGGATATTAAACTGTTCGCTTTCGATATTTTGTCGTTTTAAGTCTTTTTTAATGTTAGAGTCACTTTTTATGCGTTTGGTGGGATGATACATTGAACTTAACTCCGATGGTTTACTTTGAACATAAATAATTAACCTGCCAAAAATCAAAGAAACTTGCAACAAGCTAGAGAGTAAAACGCTGTTAAGCTGACTAGGTGTGTTTTCAACCCTTTTTACGTTCGACAAACAAATTAACAACTAGCGCATGAACGTACATAGTAAACCCATATACCATATTTCCTCTCTACACATTAATATAAAACCTTTTGAGACGACAAATAAAGGGCTTGGCGTTCATTCAAAGATCAAAACTTTTGATATTGGAGCAAGTTCTTCGATTTTTGAAGTTCAAAAAGAAAAAACTTTCAAAAATTCAGAGTCAGCACAGCGTTCACTCGTAATTCAAAGCTGCAAATTACATCATCAAGGCTTCAGTTCCATCAACGCAGTTTCTCTTATGATGCTGTTCCATCAACTCGGCTGTTGTTTTGTCATTAGCGTGAGCATCTCGAAAGAAGCGATTACGTATCTTGATGAAAACATTACAGCATCTTGATGAAAGTGGTTCTAAATTTTTATGAAACCGATTTAGTGACTTGATGAAAGCTATTCAAAATTTTGATGGAAGCGATTCAGCGGCTTGATGATGTCAATTCAACGGTTTCATGAAAACAATTTAGCGCCTTGATGAAAACAATTCAGCGCCTTGATGAAAGCGATTCAGCGGCTTGATGAAGACAATTCAACGGCTTGATGAAGACAATTTAGCGCCTTGATGAAGACAATTCAGCGCCTTGATGAAAGCGATTCAGTGGCTTGATGAAGACAATTCAGCGGCTTGATGAAGACAATTCAGCGGCTTGATGCAGACAATTCAGCAACTTGATGAACACAATTCAGCGGCTTGATGAAGACAATTCAGCGGCAACGACCGAGAGCACCTCAGCTCTGCGCTGGACGCAGCTGAGGTCAAGGTTCAGCTTAACTTTCTCCTGCGGTTTTTATTTTGCTGAAATTTTCTCTAATCAACTCAGAGATGGAAAAAACCCTGGGTTTTAAAAAAAAACAACCACGTGGGTTTTTTTGGGTTAAATTTTTTTTGGGGGGTTTTATTGTTTTTTTTTGGGGGGCTTTATTGTTTTTTTTGTAATACCTTTTTTTGTTTAAAAGAGTTATTCACATAGCTCCAGTTGCCTCTTTTCCAGATTTATATACACATACTGAGTAAATATTGTTATTTGATTACTTTATTTTCAACATTATATTATATCATTATATGAATTATTACATTCTATGAACAATATATGAATTAAGTTTGTCCATCACAATTACCACTTACCAATTACCATATGCATAGGGACATAGCTGTGCAGTCTGTAAAGATATAAGATGTGCAAAGAGAATTGCTATGCTTGTCAATTCATAGTAAGTTGTTTTAGCAGAAAACAGACGCAAGTCATGTGAGAGGGAAGCACCATGCAGATCATAAGTAACCACCACAAGCAACTTGAAGCAAGACATCTGCACATCACTTAACAGTCATGCTGTTAACCACTTAACATATGTATTGTGTGAGCTGGAGGGCTTAGCAGTGCAAGCCAAGTCAGTCAACCACACTGTTACATGGTACGACATGTAGTGACATGCCAAAATTTTTTTTAAAAATTTGTCAAAAAAATCACTTCTCGCGGTACAGGATAGCAATAAACACTAAAATGATTGGAAGTAAATGCTCTAACAGATTCCATCGTCAAATTTGTTCCAGTGCAGCTTGAATGCTCACCATAGGCCAGTCGTTTATTTACTTTCTTACCCCATGATGGCTGCGGTCGTGTCTTGCCCCATCTGACTATAATTGTTAGACTTATTTCCGGCAAAGCTCTCACAGGAGACAGATATTGAAGAGTGGTTGGCTGAGTACAATCCGGAGTTAATCGGTGCGATTTATTTGTATAAATTGAAGGACTCCAACATCTTCCCAAAACACATGTTCAACATGAATATCACTAAGACAACGACTCCTCGTTGATGGTGGGATATTCAAGACATGAAACAGCAGAAAATGCAGATTCTTAAAAAAACACTGGCAGAGGGTTTCTGCAAGTTTATAAGCAATCATCATTCTTGCTTCGCAAGTTCAGGATTCGTTGAGAGAATTTTCTAAACATTTGGAATTGTGCGGAATAAATTGAGAAATAGATTAGGATCGGAACGCGCACAGAAATTGGTCTCATTATATCGGCACCTCACAAATGATCATGATGTGGATGACAACGATAAAATGGCAGTGGATGTAGAAAGAGAAATAAAGTAGTACTGTAGTAGCGGTCTAGTCTAGAAGACAGAGAAAGAATTCAGAAGTCTCTTTACTCTCAAATAGTCAAACTGCATTTGTTTCTTAGTTTTTGTTTTTTATTTTGGAAATGGAACTCATGGAAATATACTAGCCCCTCGAGTTTTTTTTGTAATTAGGGTTTTTCTTATTATATTTTTATAGTGGTATTTTTTTCCAATATTTATTGTCATAGTCATGCAAGTGCCTTGGACAAATTTTTGACAATATAAATATTTAGCTCATTTTGATTCTATAAGCTTGAAAACAAGTGAAATTCAAATCGCACCAATACAACCCAAAAAAGCCCCCAAAAAGCATTATTTAGTGGGTTTTTTAATGTGTTTTTTTGGGCATTTTTGGGTGTTTTTTTGGGGTGGGTTTTTTATGTGCCAACCCTGAATCAAGTCCACGCGTCTGGTCAAGTTCAGTTTCAAAAATATTTTTTTGAAATCATTATTGAGGTAATGTTGACGTTATTTAAAAAAATTTCCTTGACGCAACTTCGGCAAAAAAATTATGTTTCAGGGTCGGAATATTGATGTTTTTCGCATATATTCTCCTAGGCATAATATCGATGTTCTTGAAATTATTTTTATAGTCGTCATTTTGATGCAACGATGTCGTTGAACAAAATATTTTAATTCAATTAGAATTCATATTACTAAAAAATAATTTTTATTGACGTAATATTGATGGCATGAAAAATATTTTTACTGAAGTAATTATGACGTTCTTTTTAATATTTATTTTTAAAAACATTTTTATTTACCTAATATTTATGTTATTATTATAAAGCGTTATCTTAATCACTTTAACAGTGATACGTTATTCATTCTCTATTTAAGAACCCACTTCATTCACTAAGGTTGAAGTAGTTTAATTCATGATGTAGAGCATTTTTTTTTCATCAAGGTTAAGACGTCTAATTTTTAATTTTTTTGTATTTATTAATTCAGCTTCGTGTTATCAAACGCATTGCTGTATTCACTTGTTTATTGTTTTCTCGTTAGAACTGCTTCCTTGATATTATATTTTCTAATTCAATTTGTTTTACGGATAAAAAAAATTATCGATGGTTCAAATCAACAATGTCGGGAATTTTCTTATCTCCGTTTTTTTTCTAAATATAACAAAAGCCTAAATTCTGCGTGAAAATAAAATTGAAGAACATTGAAGTGTTTTAGTGAAATCGTTTGTGCTAACTTCAATTAAGAGCTTTTTCTTATCACGAATTAATGCCATTTATCAATAAACAGCGTCGGAATTTTGGTGATCATTATCATCTATCATGAAACAATATCATGAGTTCGAATAATTTCATCCGATGAAAATGATACTTTCAACCACAAAAATAATACCGTCTATCAGAAAAAACACTGCCGTTTAAAAAATTCCTTCTCATGGTAGAGTACGGTTCTACCAATTCCTTCTCATGGTAGAGTACGGTTCTACCAATTCCTTCTCATGGTAGAGTACGGTTCTACCAATTTTGGCTCGGAATTTCGCTGCACAAACATCGAAACGTCAATTCAGCAACATGATAAATATGTTCTCCCAACCGAGTTTGGTAAGGAAGTATTGAAGTCAGTATACGTTTCTAAAATGTGTTCCTTAACACGTTTCCTGTGAAGGGACCCACCGGTGGTCACTGAGGGGATTTTCATAATGCTGCTGACCGACCTGCAGTTCAGGAACTCAATTTTTGTGAATACTTAACCAAAGCTAAATGAAGGCACGATCCAGTTCATGGTTGTTATTTTCAAAATAGTTTACTGCAATTGACTTTCAATTTGAGTTTGGCATTGAACTTAATATTTAGAAGTCGCAGTCAAAGTGTTAAATATCAGATGCCTTTGGGAAATCCCAAATATCAGACGCTTTTGGGATATCTAACCAAAATTTAGTCAAAAGTTGAAAATAATATCATACGTTTTTGGAAGATCCAATCAAAATGATGGCAAAAGTTGAAAACAATATCATACGTCTTTTGGAGATCTAATGAAAGGTACTAAGACAACGCAGGTAACTCAGCAACTCATCATTCCGGAGCGAAAAAATATTCGGAGTCTGAAATTCAATATCAGGCCATCTATCTCGCCAGCACAGCAATCACCTGTTGCAGGGATCATACAACGCCAACATTTACGAGCTTGTATCCGTGCCCGTCAATACGTGTCGAGTCTAAAAGCGAAACTTCTTTTCTCCCTGAAAAATAAGTTCCTTTTCCAAGAATACACATCAAATCTAAAAAACTTATATTCTCTCTGGAAAATACGTTCTTATTCTGTGAATACTCGCTGTCGCCCAAGAATAAGCCTTGTTTTCTCCTTGGAAAATTACCTTATTTTCCGTGAATACATTTCAATTCTAAAAGAAAACGCTATTTGCTCCCTAAAAATACGTTCTTCTTCCGTGAATACACGTTGTCGCTCAACTCTAAACCTTCTTTTCTGATGGAAAATACGTTATTTTCCGTCAACTTTCCCCGGTTTGCGTGGTCTGACCCGAAGAGGAGGCTTGACCGGGACAAGTTTTTTAGTCCCTCCCGCTCAGTGATGCGAAAAATGACCTAAGGTGAGCACGCTCTTTACAGTTCGGCAGCATTGGACTCTCGAGCTGAGAAAAAATCGACCGAGAAGTCGAGACGATTTGCAGTTAACATCAAGAGCTGATCAGCCTGTCAATAATGCAGTTTGGGGAGACGATGTGTAAATTCTCTTGGAGTATGGCTTATCTGATCGTTTTTCTAACAGTTAAGTCCATCTCGAAAATTCATCAACGAGAAATGAGAGAATGGTGTAGCCTTTGGATAAAAATTAAACCCAAATAGAGAGCTATAGTTTTCGGTGACATGGGTTACTGAAAATCAGTGGCGATCAATTTAAACTTAGATCATTAATTTAGAAGAAGTATGATTGGTGTCACAATTTCGGTCCACTTAGATTATAGTCCGAGTTTATTGATGAGATTAACATTAAATTTCTCCCAGAATCATACTTCATTCTTATAGATTTGGTCCGTTTAGATTTCAATCCGAGTTTAATATTCGGGTTAACATTAAGCACCTCTCAGTTATAACGCGTGTTATTCAACGTTCCTCAAAAAATAACCGTACGAAGGATGAGAGACGCAAACTGGGACGCAGATTTTCGTGGGTATGTATTTGTTCGAGACGAGGAACTTCCCACTTTCTAAAGGCTGAGGTTCCATATTCCTCATTTATTTCCTTAACGGATTCGAGTCACAGGAACGCATTCCGCGTGTAAACAAAAGGAGAGTTTTGGATGGAGCTCGCGTCGGTAGAAAATGGGTACAAAATGGTATGAGTTTGAGTTGAAATATCAAAAGTTTCCTAAATTTGCACGTGAGTTTCAACAGGTTGTAGATTTGTGAAAATTACCGATGATTATAATCAAATTATTGATCATTATTTGATCTCGAATCAAATCATTAAGTTTAAAAATTTCAGCCAGATAAAAACAAATTATAATAATCATTGAATGTCCTGGTAAATGGGAAGCTTGGAGTATTTAAATTACATACATTTATGTGTATGATATATTTTACGTTTTTATTTTGTAGGCAGTAACTTTAATGCCTACGACTAACTTTTATTCATCGCTTAATTTTCAACTTACTCGCGTTTTCTTTTTTTTTTGTGAGTGATTTGCATCTTTAAAGAATTAAAGTTATAAATGAAAGGTCTTGCTTCAAACGACATATTGTTGGTTCACAGGAAGAAGCCCATGTTTCTGCAACATTTAATTTTGCGAGTAAGAAATATCATTCAATTTGCGAAGCAAACTTTTTCTAGAAAACCATTTTATTGCCTGAATTAAAAAATATCTCTATTCCAGCCATCGTAACTCATCAATTTCTTCAATATGACATTAACCTTCCAGTATGGAATTCGAAGTTGAAACGCAACTAAAGCGGAGGTAGGCTTAGGCCTCTATGATGCCTAAAGTCAGCAAGAATGTCAAAAAACGGTTTTCAGTAACCTGAATTTTGAGGACAAATATGACCAGTCCAGCTTGTAGCACAAGATCTAATAATAGATCGTATGGAATATTTTTTTAAATTGGAAACCACTCAACCCACCGCAAACACCAACACACTCTCCAGTAGACAAAAGAAGAGATAAATTTATTTGTCATGAATTTTCAGGTAAAATATTACCAGTCTAGCCTGACGAACAAGATCTAATGAAGGATCGTTTGAAATATATATTGAATTTGAAACCACTCAACCCACCGCAAACACCAAAACACTCTCCAGCAGACGAAGGAAGCCATAAATTTCTCACCAGCGACATTCCACAGACCACAGAGACAATCAAAATTCTGATGCTCAACAGTTCATGAACTCGCCGGGACAATCCTCGAGGTTTCAATAACCATCCCATGGTTGTTTACGGCAGAGCTCAAGGTACGACGGTGCCATGGTTTGATGAATTTTACATGAGGACCGAGGTATTTCCGTGAAGGAGTTCCGTGTTCTGCGGACAGCGCATGGTGGTGCCGTGGTCCGAAAGTGAGAGTCGTGTTGTGCGGCAGCGGCGGCTGTGAGAAAGTGGGTAGACCTCGAGTGTCTGGTGCTGCTACAGCGTGAGGTCTACCGCGCTATAGCGTGAGGTCTACAGCACTGTAGCGTGAGGTCTACCGCACTGTAGCGTGAGGTCTACCGCACTGTAGCGTGAGGTCTACAGCACTGTAGCGTGAGGTCTACAGCACTGTAGCGTGAGGTCTACCGCACTGTAGCGTGAGGTCTACTGCACTATAGCGTGAGGTCTACCGCATTGTAGCGTGAGGTTTTCCGCACTATAGCATGAGATCTACCTCTAGCTAGTACTATAGCGCGAGGTAAGGTTAGGTTACCAATGGATATTACTCATTTCCACACATTCAATTTAGCGATAAACACTTAATTTGTTCATCTCAAACTGCACCTGGGTTGGCGATATATGGCGGTAGACCTCACGATATAGCAGCACGGGTAGGCGATATATGGCAGTAGACCTCACGATATAGCAGCACCCTTCAAAAGTCTGGTGCTGTTGTCGAACAACTTTTGCCGTGGCAGCGTAACTTCTGCAAAGTGAACTTGCGCTCTCAGTTGAACCGCTACGACGTTTTGGGTTGTTTTTGAAAATGCGGGGTTCCAGTCATGCGAAACCGTAATCATAAGGACTAAGTGTTCAATGTGATGTTTGCCTCCTATGTTCAATGTATTCAATGTTCAATGTATTCAATGTTCAATGTGTTCAATGTTTAATGCATTCAATGTTCAATGTATTCAATGTTTATTCAATTCAGGAATCATTAATGTTGACAAAGCGAAATACGAGGTTGTCTGGTTGTCTGACCCGAGTATCATACTCTGGTGGAGGCTTTCAAGTTTAACTTAGTTTCTTCAAAATTGTCCTGAAAGTGCTCTAAGTCACAAAAATTAGCAAAATATCTTGAAAATGTCGTCAAGAACTTTAAAAATGGCAAAATATCGTGAAAGAGCTCGTAACAGTCTAAAAACGGTAAAATATTGTACAAAATGGTCAGGTGACCATAATCCCTCAAAAAAAGCGGAATATCCTTAAAGCGTTCATAATACTCTAAATATGATAAAATATCCTGATAGTGCACTCAAGAATACCCAAAAATGGCAGAATATCCTGAAAGTGTTATCAACAACCCAAAAAATGGCAGAATATCCTGAAAGTGTTATCAACTACTCAAAAATGGAAAAAATACCCTGAAAGTGCCCTCAACAACTTATATATGTTGAGAAAAGTAATTGTAGAGCTCTCCAGAACCTGAAAAATGGGTAAAATATCATGAAAGTTCTCTAATCCACCAAAAAAAGGCAAAATATCATGAAAGTGCTGTCAACAACTTAAAAACTGGCAAAATTAGAGTGCAGCTCAGATATTTAGAAAGTTGGAAACGTACGAAGTGAAAACCTCAACTCAAACCGGAGAGCCATCAGTGAAGATTAAAGCAGAACCATCACACATGATGTGAAGTGCTATTGATTTACCTAGAGCTTGTGTCGGCGTCCAGGAACTTGTGTGGTAAAGGCCGAAGGTTAAAAAAGACTATCGAAGTTTTGCATCTTTTGGAAAATTGTCCCGCACACCTGGCTGGCTCACTGGAAGTTTTTCGCGGTTTTTAAAAATGTTTTTTTTTTGGTTGGAAATATTGCGGCGAGGCGGTGTACTCGTGTATTTACATGTTTATTATCGTATATGCCTGTGAAAGTAAACGTCAGTAAAAGTACGGGCTTTTTATCAGAGCACATTTGAGTAGAGTCATGGATAACAGTTGAACTTGGGTTTTCAATTTTGATGAAATGATATCGACGCAATTAAAAAGAAAATGATGTCGAGCGAGGTTTTTTTTGAAGTTGAGTGTCATAACGCTTTCACTACCTTCCTGCAGTTGTTACGGTCGGTTAGTCAAGTTGGAAGTAGCAGAATTCAAAAGCCGTCTGTAATCGCTCGATTACATTTTTATCCTTCCTAACAAGCAGGGAACTATTTGTATATATACAATTATATATATGTATATAATTGCGCGATAAAATTTTAACTTGAATGCCCCACATAGTTTAATTTAAATAAAGGTAGTGAAATCAGTGAAAGAGTAGCCTTTGATACTGGTATTTAAATGAGTAATTTACCAAGTGGTACGCATACATATGTACCACCCATTCATAATGAATGTGTTAAAACTAAACATCGTACAATCTCAAGTGCTTGTTTTTCTTTCAAGCGCAGTTGAATGAATGTTATGCGCTTCACGTAATGGAAAATAGTATTTTTGATACCTTTATTGCTTGGTTGTTTTAAATAGGATTTTTAATTTTTTCTTATCTTCGGTGAAAACTTTGTTTTAGTTTGATGCTTATGCGATGCTTGTTTTCGTTTCGTAAAATGAAAATTACAGAACTGGGGAAAAAAGAGTATTGAATTCTGATGAACGATTCTGATGTTAAATTGATGATGTTGATAGTTCAATTCTGATGGACAATTTTCAAGCTTTGGTATCAGTGAATCATTCCTGAACAATTAGATATATTATTCAGATACAAAAACAGCCAGCGGAATGAAGATTATGAATTCACGAAAAAAATAAGAGATGATGTCCATTTGTTAAAACCCTGAATTTAATCAAAGATGATAACTGTGATTACGTAAGCAGATCAGACACTACTTCTCTGACTATCTTTTGTTCCACCTAATATTCATATACCTAACTGTAAACAATGGTTCCCGTAACAGTTGTAAGCAACCATCATTTGCTGAAGCGGGAAGTTAGGTCGAAGGTAATAGTAGTAGAAGTAGTAGTAATAACATGGGTTTGCTACCGCTTCAGTAACTCAAACTGTATCGCACCGAAGGTCATATAATCTAAAAAACATCATAGTTTTCCAATTTACCACATGAGATAAGTATCAAAATTATCTAGTCGTAGATAGCGACTCTGATTTCGTTACAGAGTCAAATAATGGTGGTGGTTGTAATGGTGGTGGTTGTAATGGTGGTGGTTGTAATGGTGGTGGTTGTAATGGCGGTGGTTGTAATCGCGGTGGTTGTAATGGCGGTGGTTGTAATGGCGGTGATTGTAATGGCGGTGGTTGTAATGGCGGTGGTTGTAATGGCGGTGGTTGCAATGGCGGTGGTTGTAATGGCGGTGGTTGTAATGGCGGTGGTTGTAATGGTGGTGGTTGTAATGGTGGTGGTTGTAATGGCGGTGGTTGTAATGGCGGTGGTTGTAATGGCGGTGGTTGTAATGGCTGGGGTTGTAATGGCTGTGGTTGTAATGGCGGTGGTTGTAATGGCGGTGGTTGTAATGGCGGTGGTTGTAATGGCGGTGGTTGTAATGGCTGTGGTTGTAACAGCAGTGGTTGTGATAAAGGTAATATGACTTCACAAATCCTGACGTTATAAAGTTAATCAAATCAACCAGACCTAGGCACGGCAGGCTCGGATGCCATGTCTAGGTTTCATCAATCTCAGAGACAGAAAAAATCGAGCCCCCTTCCCCATGCATAATTTCATGCAAATATCTGACTTGTGTCTACCAATTTTTGCGCTTCATATGCAGGCTTTCGTGCCGGAGAGTCAGGTCGGCTTGATGAAAGGGTGAATGTGACCCGTGATGAAGTTAGTGATGTTTTTTGATCAGTTATTTATTCGTGTCAGCGGATTTTGTTGAAGTTATTGGTGGTTTTCATTAAATTTTTAATTGTGCACGTTATCTTTGAAGAAGTTAGCTGTTTTTAATTATTTATTATTGCCAGTTTTTGTGTTGCAGCTATTGGTGGTTTTTAATGAATAATTTATTTTTTAATGCATGTTATCCGTTACTGGTGGTTTTAATTAAACTTTTAGTAATACTGGCAATCCTTGATGAAGTTAGTCTTGGTTTTTGTTATCAAAGTTTTCATTTTATTGCAATTGGTTATGAAATCACCGGTTAGTTTCATTTAACTTTAAATTTTGCCGTTAATCCGTGATGAAGAAACTGGTAGATTTATATAGTTCATGCTGGGAATCCATGATGTAGTCATAGATATTTTTCGTTAAGCCTTCCTTGGTTTGGTTACTTGTATGCAAACATCCGACGATAATAGATTTTATTGAATCAGAACTCCCTTTTCTTGGGATGCACGTGCAAAACTGATTACACTTTTGAAAAGAATATCGATAGAAATTTACCACAGTACTTCCTCTCTCCTGCATTGCCCTCTTCAGCTTGACAGCTGTTCAACATATCGATCGCGTTACTGATTAACGAACACTGGTCTGATAATTTATTTATGGCGTTTGGCTCACCTGAACACTTGTGGAAAGCACATTCTTGTGCGATAAATTGTAATAAAATTAAATGCACTTGTAGTTGAAAATACTGGTGCTTGTGATGTTAAAGTAATTATGCAAATGTGCGCTGCTAAAGAGAAAATTATTTATTTTTTAATATCTAGCATACCTAATGACTAAATCCCTCATATCATTGGGCACTAGTGTTGTTATGGTTGATACCTAATGAATGGCAAAGTCATTTATATCAATGCGTATGACAAAGCCACTTATATCATTGAACGCTAGTTTGTTATGGTAGATACCCAATGAATGACAGTCATTCATATCCAAGGGTATGACACAGCCACTCGTATCATTCGGTATTATTTTGTTGTGGATGATACCAAATGAATGACTCAGTCACTCATAGCGTTGGGCACTAGTTTTGCGTGATGAACACCTAATGAATGACTAAGTCACTCATAGCGTTGTGCACTAATTTTTTGTGATTAATACCTAACGAACGATTCGGTCACTCATATCGATGTTGTGGTGGATACCTAATGAATAACAAAGCCACTCACATCGTCGGGCACCAGTTAGTTGCGGCGGCCACCAGCAAAATAAGAAGCTCATTTCTCGATCGCACTCCCGGTCTGCGGACGTGTATAAAACAGGGCACAGATTCCGCTTGTATCTTGAGTGAAATTCCGTTGCAAGATCTCGGTCCCTTATACGGAGCACCGAAGCCTCAGCGACATCGCTCCTGTGCTTAATTGCGCCACGCAGCCTCTTTCGGGCGAAAGTTTCTGTCGGGGCAAAGAGTGAACCACACTTTACAGACTGGTCTAGTGAGCACAGGAGGGAATACATCTCTTGTCCAGTGGGCAAATGTTCGCTTCAGTTTACGAGTACAGAGTTAAAGGCTACTATACATGTGGACTGAAACTTGGATCAAGAGGGAATACATCTCTTGTCCAGTGGGTAAATGTTCGCTTCAGTTTACGGCTACAGAGTTAAGAGAGCTTAGACAACTGGAAGTTTATGTTTGCAAATGTTCGCTATCGTTAATGACGACAGAGCTGAGAGATCCTAAACATCACGAAGTTTATGTTTACTCGCTTCCAAACAATTGGGAGTTTAGGTTTGCAAATGTTCACTTTCGTGAACGATTACAGAGTTAAAAAAGTCCTAAACAACTGGAAGTGTATGTTCCCAAATGTTTATTTTCGCTTGCGACTACAGAGTTAAAAAAGTCCTAAACGTGTGGAAGTGTATGTTCACAAATGTTAACTTTCGTTTGAGACTACAGAGTTAAAAAAGTCCTAAACAGTTTGAAGTGCATGTTCGCAAATGTTCGCTTTCGTTTGCGACTACAGAGTTAAGAGTCCCCTAAACAACTGTAAGTTTTTGCTTGCCCAGTATCCCAACGTTGTATATGGTCTACTATATACCCGAGAAAGCCAACGTTAATTTTCGTTAACCACAAGTGAAGGAGGAAAGTGTTTTACCTTAACAGACTACTGTGTGTACATTTTTTTTGTTGCCAAATCTCCTCTAATCAAAGAAAGAAAAGTTGCTGAGTGAGAATGAAAGGCATGTTTAGGAAGAGACATTAATTTTCAAAAAGTATTTTTTAGGTTTACTTTGAGGTATTTTCTTGAGCTGTTGAAGTGAAGAAGCAGTCAGTATTTCGGTTGGCGTTTTTTCGTTTGCGTGGTTGTGATTTTTAAAACACAGAAGAAAATTACAAAGTACCCTCACCCACTTTACTTAAATATGTAATATTAAGATAAAAACAGTATTTTAAGTGGACAAAGGTAAGATAAAAAATTATTCCTAGACGTAGGTGATGAAAAGTGATGAAATTTAGAAATTTGATGATTAAATACTTAATTTTTGAGTGTAGGAAACTGATATTCTTCAGTTTAGCTAAAGCACCATTATGCTTCACGGGTCTCAAAATATTCACTAAGTTTATTGAAATGGATAACATAGACCCAAATATATATATATATATCTAAAACCTAAAATATACATATGTTTATTAATGGCAGGAAATGAAGAAAGACAACGTCCGTGAAACTTACTGTACTCATATATATAGCTTACCAATTGCTTGAATTACAGCTTATTTTGTCATCTAGCGTCATTTTTAGCAGTTACGTTGGTTATTTAAGCGCAGTATCTGACGTTAAAGAAAATGATGTATGTACACCACCGCAACGACAAAATTTTGACTACTTTCCATGTCACGAAACTTTGCACAGTGTAGCGTACGTAGCGCTGATCAGGCGCCTACACTGTGTTAGTTCGAATGGAGGACTCGAAACCTCCTAGTAAAAGAGGAAATGAGAAACACAGAGCGGAAAACACAGAAAGAGGAAATGGTAGAACAGTTGGAAAATAGAGAAAGTAACTACTGATCTGCTCACCCACACCAATACCTCAGTTCAACATGGGAAATGAAACACTCAGTTAATGATACATTATTGATTACTTTATTTTAAGTTAAATAATGAACACGTGATTGGCATGAGACATTCTCGGCAAGCAAAGAAATTTGTGACACACAATATTAGCGAAAGTTACTGGCGCGCGTACCTTGTAACGCCAGCACAAAAAAACCAGCAAGAGACATATCCTACACAATCCTAGGCAATCGCAGCGCGCGCGGAAGAAAAAGCACAGTCACCTATGGCCTATTATCCATGATTTCTCTTGATCGTTCCGAACGATGCATTTCAAAGGCATAACCCCGAGATCCTCTTAAATTTCTTGTAGCCTGCCAACCTGCTACGTTTAGTTCCTTGTGTGAAACTTCCCTTACAGTGCGAAGAATTTGCGGTATAGGCAATGACGCCTCAGCTTGGTGACCGCCATTTTTGTAAGGCTGCGCTGCAGCCCGGAGTTGCTTGGCCCACATCGTCAAGCATTCCAAGCCGCCGAATTCAAGCACCCGACCCTCCTGGGAACAAGGATCATATTAAGTGACTACACTCCACTTGAATCTTTATTCCTTGCAATGCCCCTACCTCAAACCGAATTGATTGAATTTTACCCCCCTTTAATCCCCAAATCAATCATAAAATTTATTTATTTTCCCTCTAACAAATCACAAGCATTCTGTTTCGGAATAAAAATGAAAACCATTTAGCCTACACTTCAATAGTTCAATAAGACACGAATGTTCTGATTTCCCTCTAAGAAATAATGTAATAATTCTTTCATTCCCCACATTAAAGTGAAACTCCAAACACGAGAACAATTCGAGGATAATTTATATGAAAACCCAAAGAGCAAATTCCAATATTAACAATGAAAATTACTGCGCCCCATCTAGACAACAACTTCAATTGCAATAAAAATTGTCAACCATACCTACTTGAATCACTCCACACTTTTTATGAACACAAATTTAATGAGCTGTATGAGATTCTTCGAAGAACAAAGAACAAAATCTCACCTCCCCCTCGAAGAACTCGTATCCCTACATCCTGCACTGAGTCAGTGAATCGACGAAGTAGGCCGGCTCGCAAACTCTCTGCGTATTTATGGTCCCCTCGAACAAGGGATGCGCATCGGCTAAGCGGAATGCGCGCGAAAAATCCTCGCCCTCTAATTGGTTCGTTCTAAAGCGTCGCTTTCCTTGTGCTACGTGTCCCTTACTTCAAACTGAAATTACTCCGCGCTTTACTCTCAAATACCAACATTCCTTAGTCCCTTGCTCTTATATAATAATCTTTTTAAACCCACTATTTTCCTGTGCTATGTTGTTTATTTACAACAACTCCCGTATATGTGATGTATTTTGGACTAGCTCTCGAAATGGCCTCTAACCCCCCTTTACCTACTTCTCCCTGCTCCTGTACCCCCTATACCTCTCGGGCAGCCTAGCGTCGACCTGCCGGTTGTCGCGCCTGTCCTCTCTACGTATATAGATAACTTTTGTTGAATATATCGTTACACCATCTTAAAGTTACTCATCATTTTATGAAAATTTGAACGGATAAAAATTAGTCTCAATGATTCGTACCTTGAGCCAAACACCGTATCAGTAAAATACTTGGGACTATATTATATTTCGAGGAATACAATGTCGTGTACTGAGCAATATTATGTCGTATACCGTGAAATATTATGTCGTAGATTGAAGAATGTCATGTCGTATATCGAGGAATGTTGTGTCGTATACCGAAGAATATGTCGTATACCGAGGAATATTATGTCGTATATTGCGGAACATAATGTTATATACCGAGGAATATTATATCGTATATCGCGGAACATAATGTCGTATACCGAGGAATATTATGTCGTATATTGCGAAACATAATGTCGTATACGGAGGAATATAATATCGTATGTTGCGGAACATAATGTCGTATACCGAGGAATATTAGGTCGTATATCGCGGAACATAATGTCGTATACCGAGAAATATCATGTTGTGTACCGAGGAATCGAGTGTACCAACATTATTTAAGATAAAAGTACTTTTTCGTGCACATATCCAAAGGGTAAAGCAATGACATTTTCTGTTTCACTTAACACGTTATCCCGCGTATTGGGCATTATATACCGGACGGTAAATCATTCATTCCCGTACTGGTATAAATGAATGTGAGTGAAATGTATCGTGCAATTGTATGTGTCATATTTCTTAGGAAAGATAAAAATTTTTTCGAGTAGTAAAGTCGATTTTCCAATTCTGATACTGACAACTTGGCCAAACCAACCGTTTTCGACTGCGGAAACGCTGTGAACGTGTTAAATGTAGCACGCATGATAGCGAACACCCAGTTAAAACTAATGCACCTCTAGCACTTTAAAATAAGTACCTACCTTGCTTAAATACCACAAGAAGATCTCCAGACTTCACGCAATAACATTTCAGGCATTTCTATGCAAACGTTTAGTAAATATCACACCTCTAGCACCTCAAAATAAGTTCTTTGCTAATATAGATGATCTCGAAATTCATGCAATAACACTTTAGGCGTCTCCCTATGCAAACGTGTTGTAAATATTACACCTGTAACACCTCAAAATAAGTTCTTTGCTTATACACCACAAGGAGATTTCCAAACTCCATGCAATAACACTTCAGGCGTTTCCTATGCAAACGATCGCTCGGAATCAGCGAACGAGAGATTTTCGAGCTTCCAAATTAAAGCCCAAATTGGGTCAATATCTATAACGCCCGATGTTCAGCAGAGATCCCCAACACTGTTTTTAAAATGGGCTCGAGTTCAGGCGCGTATGTTGTTTTGGTCTTGATAAGGACCTCGTTTGAGCCTTTGTGGTTGGGTCCCTATCGCTCGGACGAGTTTTCCCATCTTTTATGTGGCAAATCCAGGCTATGTTTACAGAAGCCCGACGATACGTATAATTAGGCACTAAAGACGTACTGCGTATTTACAGCGATAACAGTTACTGTTTGTTTTATGGTCGACTGGATCGCCGAATCTCTGAATTGAGACGAGTTCCTTCGCACGAACTCCATCCCTTGTTTGCTGTAATCTTTTTCATCGAGACTGCGTACTTTCCTTGGTTTCTTTGTCCGGTTTACCAGTACATCAGTTAAAGCCATTGTTTACTGATCTCGGTGAAATGCAACACCCCCTCCACCAAATTAGGGAGAAAGTCAGTAGTAACTTGCTGGAGAAACTTACTGCGAAGATTGCAATGAAGATCAAATGTTTCCAAGAGACTTCGTGCTTCCTTGTTCTCAAGGTGATATTATTGAACCTAAATAATTCGATTATGATAAACGTCATCCAAGTGTTCGAGGTGAAGTTACTGAAGCTAAATAGTTCGGAGATAAAAAACATCATCTATGGTCTTGAGGTGAAATTACTGAACCTATACAAGTAATTGAAAAATGATGTACACAATCCAAGTTCTTTTGGTGAGATTACTAAAACTAAAAAAATTCGGGATGAAAAACACCATCTAAGGTTTTGAGGTGAAATTATTGAAGCTAAACAATTCGAAAACGGTAAAAATCATGTAAATTTATAAGATATCATAATTAAATTTAAATAATTTGAAATTGATGAACATCATCCAAGTTCTTAAGGTAAATTACTGAACCTAAAGAAAATCAAGATCGATACACACCTTCTAGGTTCTCACAGTGAAATTATTGACGTTAAAAAAATCGAAATGGAAAGTCATGACAAAGTTTCAGTACAAGAAAACCCTGTAAAACTTTGGCTCTACATGACTGGATCTTAATCTGTATATTGTTTCTTAAACTCTGTGGCAAAAATATGACTTAAACGTTACTTACATTCAAATTACAGTTGTTTCGAATGTACACACTTAATGCATTATAGAAAATGTCAATCTCTTGGGTTGAGAACAGAATCCCGGTGAAATTGTAGACTCATTTTACGTGTTATTTTGACTGGAAAGTTCGTTTGCACGAGAAAATTTCCCTGAGTATAACTTTTTTTGCAACAAAAAAACGCAACTGCCGTGAAAATCAACAACTTGGAATTAATTCACTTAAAACGTTCAAAAATCCACACAAAATGCCCAGTTTTTACTGGGCGTCATTTCAATTGCACTTGTTGCAGGATAAATAAAACAGCGTTCCATTCAAATTGACGAAACGAAAGTCATGGTTTTCAGTGGAACGCCACAGAATTGCCTTAACGATGAAGAACATTATTCCTTTGTAGAAACTACACACCATCGTGGCTATTGATTCTCGGCTCGCCCTATAAGGCATGGCCAGATGATTTTTCAGCTCTGCTATTTTTTTATTTTTTTTTTTGTTCGCGCCCTGATTTCACCTGCTGATTGTGGTGACCTTATAAGGTGGGAAGGTTGGCTGCTCTCGACGGCCATTAGAGCTACCGTGACAATCAAAGTTGTGCGCTGGAGATGCCCTTCTCGATGTTGACAGGCGCAATCTGCGCTTGGGATTGCAGGAAACATCTGGATGTTGACAGGCGCAATCTGTGCCTTGGGATTGTGGGAAACATCTGGATGTTGACAGGCGCAATCTGCGCCTTGGGATTGCGGGAAACATGTGGATGTTGACAGGCGCAATCTGCACCTTGGGATTGTGAGAAAAATCTGGATGTTGACAGGCGCAATCTCTGTCTTGGGATTGCTGGAAACATCTGGATGTTGACAGGCGCAATCTGCGCTTGGGATTGCAGGAAACATATGGATGTTGACAGACGCAATCTGCGCCTTAGGATTGTGAGAAACATCTGGATGTTGACAGGCGCAATCTGCAACTCAGGATTGCCGAAAACATTCGTTGAGCAACGCCAGGTGGTGTTCGGCTTCGATGTCTGAAAAGAACGTAGGTAAAAAAAGTGGGATGGCTTTTAGGTGAAGTTTGTTGGGATCTGGTAAACCGAAAGTGTTTTTGGAAGATTTTGAGCAACCGCAAGGTGAAGTTTCGGCTTCGATGCCAGAAAAAAACGTAGGTCAACAGGGTGCAACAGTTTTTGTTTGAGGTTTGTTGGGCTCTGGAAAAACAATGCTGTTCACGGGAGTTTTTTATTTGTTGTTGAAGATTTCCGGTAACGCCAAGGCAAAATTTCGGTTTCGTTGCCCAAAAAAATGTCGACCAAAAGGTGGAAATACGCCCAGCTTTTGAGCAAGATTTGTCACGAGGGTGGAGAAGTCTTTAGCCGATGTATATAGAAAGTAATGCCCAAATTTCAAATAGGTAAGAAATTCTTAAAAATAGGTATATATTGGCGAGAACTTACTCCCATTTAATAATGCCTCAGTTCCTTCAATTTCATTCCAAATTTGAAGAGAAATTTGGAATGAAATTTTATTTCTTTCAATTTCATTTTAAATTTGAAGAGAACGAAAGATAATGTGTTTATAATATTTATGTTGAGGGAAAATGATTATGTAATCTTAAACAAACAACATCGCGTATTTTTACCTGTACCTGATCAAAATTGGAAAAAGGGCTATTTACGGAAGCTGTTTTACTTAACATATGGAGTAACATGAAGTATTCAGTACAACTTACTTTCAAAATACGACACAATAAATTACAAGAGCTGCCATAAACAAAAGTTGTTACAACACAAACGCCAGGTATTTAATACTACTAACTTCCAAAACATTTCATATTGAACAGAAGCTGTTTAACACAGCACACACACCACATATTCAATACAACTTTCTTTCAAAATATTTGATATTAAATTTAAATAGTTGCTACAAACAGAAGCTGTTCCACACAACACATCACCATCACACAGCACAGTGTGCGTGCGCTGCTTTTAAATCGCTTGTTTTTGCCGCACAATTTGAGGTGTTTGATCAATTTTGTCAGTGATGGATAAGTCGCTGACGCCGCAAGCATCCGCCTAGTAATTACCTGGTGAAAGCTCAGAAAAAAACACGTGTGGCTTGCGCTGAACCTGAATGTGTTCCGAAGTGTTCGTTCTTTAGGAACACTTAAATGTTTGAAATGAGAGGAACTAGAGCGCTGGCATTGAGAAAATATTATTAGAGAAAATTAGAGTGAGGAAATAAATAAATAAATAAATTAGAGCGAGGAAGTAAATAAAAAATTAGAGCGTGGATATTGAGAAAATATTATTAAAGAAAATTAGAGCGTGGATACTGAGGAAATATTATTAGAACAAAATTAGAGCGAGTGCGTTTAAAGAAATATATTCGAAAATAAAAGCGTAGATATTGAGATAATATTGTTAGAGAAAATTAGAGGCTAGACATTGCGAAAATATCATTAGAGAAACTCAAAGCCTGGACATTGAGGAAATATTCTTAGAGGAAATTGGATCGTGGACATGGAAAATAAAAATTTTTGGAAAAAATTATAGATTTGAAATCAAGAAAATATTATTAGAGAAAATTAAAGCGCGCTACTCTACACCCCTAAATGATTTATAAATAAATTTTAGCAATATTCTACAAAGAAATGCAATGTGATGGAACTCCGCTATTTCGGTGCTGTAACTTTTGTTAATAAAGCCCACAGTTCCATAAAAACTATGCATATATCATTTCGAGCGAAGTCTCAGAAAGTTTGTATCTTTTAAAGCGGTGAACCAATAATGTATTTCGATCTTAAATTAGTTTAAAAAAAAGGTTAGCGGCTGTTAACACTAACATCTTACCTGTCGAATTATACATCTTATATTAAACGCTTTCATTATAGAACGGTTATCACAAAAAGATTCTTGCGATTAATAATGTATTTAGGTTTTAAATGCGTTTAAACACAGAAGGTTAGCTGCGGTCAACACTAACAGCTAACCTTTCGAATTATATAATTATATACCTTATGTTAACGCTTTCATTAAACGGAGACAAGCACATAATGATTGTTGCGGTTGACCCTGATTCTAAGTCTAGCTTAAATGAAGTCGTAACCCGCAATAAAAGCGACGAACAGAAGCAGTTTATCACCATTCTGACAATTCTCTAATTGTGACGCTCGAGGCACTCATACTTAAGACTTACATGAGCTGCTTCATAACTCAAACGAGCTTTCATTCTTCAATTGCACAAGAATGATTTACGGAGACGTTTGCTTTCTGAGCAATCGTTTGCATGCAGTTCTTGCGGCGTACTTTATTCGTAGGTACGCTTGCGTAGCTATATTTAGTACTTTAGTACTTGCGGCGTACTTTATTCGTAGGTACGTTTGCGTAGCTATATTTAGTACTTTAGTACTTGCAGCGTACTTTATTCGTAGGTACGTTTGCGTAGCTATATTTTGTACTTTAGTACTTGCAGCGTACTTTATTCGTAGGTACGCTTGCGTAGCTATATTTAGTACTTTAGTACTTGCAGCGTACTTTATTCGTAGGTACGTTTGCGTAGCTATATTTTGTACTTTAGTACTTGCAGCGTACTTTATTCGTAGGTACGTTTGCGTAGCTATATTTAGTACTTTAGTACTTGCAGCGTACTTTATTCGTAGGTACGTTTGCGTAGCTATATTTAGTACTTTAGTACTTGCAGCGTACTTTATTCGTAGGTACGTTTGCGTAGCTATATTTAGTACTTTAGTACTTGCAGCGTACTTTATTCGTAGGTACGTTTGCGTAGCTATATTTTGTACTTTAGTACTTGCAGCGTACTTTATTCGTAGGTACGTTTGCGTAGCTATATTTAGTACTTTAGTACTTGCGGCGTACTTTATTCGTAGGTACGCTTGCGTATCTATATTTAGTACTTTAGTACTTGCGGCGTACTTTATTCGTAGGTACGTTTGCGTAGCTATATTTAGTACTTTAGTACTTGCAGCGTACTTTATTCGTAGGTACGTTTGCGTAGCTATATTTAGTACTTTAGTACTTGCAGCGTACTTTATTCGTAGGTACGTTTGCGTATGTATATTTAGTACTTTAGGACTTGCGGCGTACTTTATTCGTAGGTACGTTTGTGCATGTATATTTAGTACTTTAGGACTTGCGGCGTACTTTATTCGTACGTACGTTTGTGCATGTATATTTAGTACTTTAGTACTTGCGGCGTACTTTATTCGTAGGTACGTTTGCGTAGCTATATTCAGTACTTTAGTACTTGCAGCGTACTTTATTCGTAGGTACGTTTGCGTATGTATATTTAGTACTTTAGGACTTGCGGCGTACTTTATTCGTAGGTACGTTTGCGTAGCTATATTTAGTACTTTAGTACTTGCAGCGTACTTTATTCGTAGGTACGTTTGTGCATGTATATTTAGTACTTTAGGACTTGCAGCGTACTTTATTCGTAGGTACGTTTGTGCATGTATATTTAGTACTTTAGGACTTGCGGCGTACTTTATTCGTAGGTACGTTTGTGCATGTATATTTAGTTCTTTAGTACTTGCGGCGTACTTTATTCGTAGGTACGTTTGTGCATGTATATTTAGTACTTTAGGACTTGCGGCGTACTTTATTCGTAGGTACGTTTGTGCATGTATATTTAGTACTTTAGGACTTGCAGCGTACTTTATTCGTAGGTACGTTTGTGCATGTATATTTAGTACTTTAGGACTTGCGGCGTACTTTATTCGTAGGTACGTTTGTGCATGTATATTTAGTACTTTAGTACTTGCGGCGTACTTTATTCGTAGGTACGTTTGTGCATGTATATTTAGTACTTTAGGACTTGCGGCGTACTTTATTCGTAGGTACGTTTGCGTATCAAAACTTAGGGTTGAAAGATTTTGAAAACATGTATGTGTCTCCCTGGTAACACTTCGTAAATAGGGTATTAGGGAGCTAAGTTTCAAAGTACTTCTTTTGTGTAGCCATTCTACGTATTCTTATCTGATGACTTTTTGTTTACGGTGCTTTTTTAAATTATACGAAATTATTTTATTTCAAAATGAACTTTTCCCGTTGGAAATTGGTTTCATTCATTTGAAACCTAAATCTTGAATCACATTAGCTGAACAACGACCGCTAATTTCCACAATTTTTGTTATTTTGTTCATTCTTCGTGGACACGTAGATCTACATATGTACATTTCGTTGTACGTTATTTTGAGATTCTGTGCAGGTTGTCGTTGAAAGTTTTTAGTCTAACTTTTTCGCCGTCTGCATGCATGTTTTTCGCCGCATAAGTAATTAAATCGCTTAGGCGGTGAAAAACATGCATGCTCCTGCGGAAAAATTTAATTGGGTTGGGATTGCACAATTATCAATATACCATATAATAAAACGTAAGGTGTCTCCTTAAATTTATCAATAAATGAATTAATATATTTTTTGTGCGTAATTCCTTCTGTGCCATTACAATGGGAGTCTCATAGTACACATCAAATTGGTTGGTGCGTGTGTCTGTGACGCTCAATGACCGTATCTGTGATACGAGTTTCACCAGTGCACAAGTACAAGAATATTTTAATGGCGGGTACTGTTGGGATGGATATATTTGTTGGGCATCCACATGAAGAATTTATTTAAGCAAAATATTAAATCCGGTCATTTGAGACGGGCCGTGTTCACTAGTTGTATATAAGACGTTTGCTCTCCGATTACACGAAGAACTGAAAATGAAATTAGTCTATATGCAACAGGATTTCTTTTTTCTCCTATTTCCACACAATAATTCTCCAGATGTGGACTTCAAACAAACTTATCAGATCTAATAATGCTAACGATACAACTATTTCTGAGCCCTTGGAGTGACAAAGATACACTTATTACACAGAACTGTTCGAGCATTGTTCAAGCTAAAACACACACACACATGTATATATTTATACATATATACAGGGTATCCACTGAAAATGTACCCTCTGATTTTTAGCATCCATGATACCATATGATTGTATAAAGCCCCATTTTGAAACGATAAAAGCTGAAAATATAAATTGAAGGAAAAGTGTTATACGGTGCCTTATATAAAAATATTAATATTTCTCGAAATTCATAAATACATTTTTCGTGGAAACCTTGTATGCCCGGGCGACAGTTGTTGTTACGATTGATTAAACTAAGCCATGATGATCGATGCTTCATACTGCATAGTTTTATCTGAAGGTCTTTTGATGTTAATGAGAGTAAATGTGTGAAAGTGAAGTGAACTTGAATGAGTGGAAGCACGCTCGGAATTTTCTAAGGGAATTGTTGGTGTAATTAAGAGGCTCAAATTACTCTCTCATTCAACTAACTTTGGTAACAGCTCTTTCAAGATAGATATTTGTGAAAGATCGTATCCACGATGCAGCACAAGGATATGCGTAATTTTACTTGTTGAAATTAATGAGTTGTTTGCCGAATTTTTCTCGATATCTAAGCCAAAACATAGCGTAGACTCTGGTAATTGAGAAAGAATGCCAATTTTTATGTATATAAACATGTTATCAAATTATTTGCGCGTATGTTATCATAGATGTACAAAACCGAAATATGAATAGCATCTGTACAATAATTCAGATACAGAGGTTAACAATGCCCATATTTGTGATAATAATACGCTTATGAAAATAAGTCATGGTCAAGTCTCAATGTCTTGAGCAATTTAGCTCAGCATTTCTCTTTCGATCATATCTAAATCTAATGAGAGGTGATTAGGAGTCGAACAAGAATTCATTACGGGTGAGATAGAGAAGCCCATTCGCATTTACTCCGATCACGCGCGAGCGAATTTCGAGCATAAAAAATGCATAAAAACTCGCTTCAGTTCAGGTCTAGGCCGTGCGTTGTATTGTGTGGGTGAATGAATACTACAAAAAAAATAATAAAGAAAAAAAATGTTCGAGGTTTCGATGAAGCAAACTCTGTTGCGAAGTTGCTTGGCTGTGACGTGCAATCTGGGCAGTGGCAATATACAGTGCCCACGAAAGTGTGTCCACTGACTTTAAATTATGTTAATGTGTATCCATGATAATGTTGGATTGTTTAATACAGATCTATTTATTCAATTTATATCTCTTTTAAGTGTAGCTTGATTAAAAATGTGAAAAAAAATAATGAGTCATAGATTCTTAATCAGTGGATACACTTTTCGTTGACACTCTGTATATTAGTTTTACATTAAAGTTTACGTGGCAGTTTTAGAAAATGGCAAAAAAAGTATTGGTAGAAGTAGCAGAAGCTAATTTTGTGAATTTGTACCTGCTATTCAACCTTGAAAACTGGTTTCAAATAGGCTGTTTAAATGCAGACGGGATTCGATATTTTCTTTAGAAAAATTCTTCAGATGTGGATGCTCAATAAATATATCTATCTCAACAGTACTCGCGACGTAATAAATGTTGCAGACTGTGGATGCTCAACAAATATATACATCCCAACAGTACCCGCCATTAAAATATTATTGTACTTGTGCACTGGTGAAACTCGTATCACAGATACGGTCATTGAGCGTCCATGTGAGCATCAAAGACACACGCAACAAGCGGACACCAAACAAATCAAAACTATATAATAAGCCGCCAAGGGACTACTTAAATTTGTAAAATAAGTATATTTTTTTTTTGTGCGTAATTTCTCTAGAGTTATTATATTACAATGGGATCTCATTGAACACATTAAATTGGTTGGTCCGTCTCTCTTTCACGCTCTTAAAGGACGCTCAATGACCGTATCTATGATACGAGTTTCACCAGTGCACAAGTACAAGAATATTTTAATGGCGGGTACTGTTGGGATGGATATATTTGTTGGGCATCCACGTCTGCAAGATTTATTTAATGGCGGGTACTGTTGGGATGGATATATTTGTTGGGCATCCACATCTGCAAGATTTATTCACGAAAAATATTGAATCCCGTCATTTTTTACGGGTCGTGTACACTAGTCAAGAATATCAATTAATATCAAGTATTGACAATAAATATGAAGTATTAACGGTAAATATCAAGGATTAAAATTAATTAGCAAGTTATAGAGGTAAATATTAAGCATTAATAGTAAATATCATGTATTAAAAGTAAATATCAAGTATTAATGTTAATTATCAAGTTATAATGGGAAATATCAATCATTATTAGTAAATATCAAGTATTAATACTACATATCAAGGATATCAAGTAATATCAAGTTTTAATATTAAAACCAGATAATAGTTCATTTCATCATTTTGATATTCTTTCATAGTTGAACAAATCTTTTTCCTGAGCCAGAGCCCAGAAATTTTAGGTCTAATAAATTTCGTACACATTTAACGTCCGTTCACAAGCAATCTTTTCGGTCGAGCATCGAGTCGATAAAAACCTGTTATTTCTCTTCATTCTCTGTAGATGCAGGCATGATTGCGGGAAAGTAAGTATGCGTACTGAAGTATGCGTACTGAAGTATGCGTATGGAAGTATGCGTATGGAAGTATGCGTTTTGAAGTGTGGGTAATGAAGACGGTACTTGGACGTACGTATATTTATATTTATACTCATACTTCAGTATGCGGATTGGAGTACGCGTATTGAAGTATGCGTGTTTGAGAATGCGGATTCGAGTATGCGCTATGAAGTATACGTATTGAAGTATGCAGATTGGAGTATGCGCTATGGAGTCTGCGTTTTCAAGCGTGTGTATTGAAGAATATGTTGCAGTAAGCGCATTTAAGCATGTTAATTGAATCATGCGTATTGAAGCATGCGTTGGAGTATGAGAAATGTTAGGATGCACCCTGGCGCCATGCTCTGCCTCTTCTACGTTTCTCACACTGAGTTAAGAATATAAAAAATTTGAAAAATAAAAATAAATAAAAACAATTAAAAAACTTATATCAAAAAACACAAGAAATGAACATTTGAAAATATGGCAGTAAAAAATGAAAATGTTGAAAATAAAACCAAAACTGTAAAGACAATTTAAAATCTAAAAATTGAAACAATAGAAAAACTAAAATTTCATAGTTGTTACCTGGCTTTGCTTCTCAATGAAACAGTAAAGTTCTAATTCCACATTATACTCATTCTATCACGATCATTTTTGGTCATTTACCCATCGAATTCAGCGGGCGTTATTCAGTTGGAAAAAAAGATAATACGATAACTTTCGCTTCCTGCAAAAGAAGACGATTCTTCACAACACTCATGTTATCTGTGTTGTTAACCGTCAGTCAATCATCAAGTCTATTAGTTTTTATACAGTTGTTTTACATGAATGTACAGTCAATTCGACAGTGTTAAATAGTGGTTAGACATGAAATTGCATCGAATTTAAGTGTAATACAGTTGTTTACATGGATTTATGCTGAATTAATTGGTGTTATACAGTTATCGCCGTATAGGGTTATATAGTATAGTGTTATAGTGCTGTATAGTAGTATAGTTATAGTATAGTATATTTATAGTATATTATAGATATAGTTATGGTATATTTATATAGTTATTAAATTTATCAGTATATAGTATAGAATAGTGTTATTCCACTAGCTTATGAAAGCTGTCGTATTCAAATATTCCACGTACAACATACAATGCGTAGGTTTTATTTACAGATTTCATCAAATAATTTTTGTAAACTAAGTATAGACTTATGTCTCCAACTTATATCTTACCTTTAAATTTTTTCCTCCGTTCAGAGTATGTATCAAACTTGACCATTTTTGGAAATTTCCGAAGATTAATTTTTGGGTTAAATTGTTTAATGCAACATTAAGTCGTGGCTGATTTACAGAATAAATTTTCAACACGCAACAATTTATTGCAGGATTTGAAAAAAATATAACCTTTAGTGCATCAATTTTTCCATTGATGATTCCTTGCAGCATTTGAAAGACATCAATTTGAATGCTTCAATTTTTCCATTAATGATTCCTTACAGCACTTGGGTTGTATTAATTTGAATACGTTAATTTTTTCATTATGGATTCCTTGTAGCTTTTGGTTGGTAAGGATGGTCACTAAAGGAGTGGATCTCATAGCACAAAACCTGCTGGCTTTAAAAGTCGCAACCTCCGCACCGGTGACCAACTCGAGTATGGCAACGCTCGTCATCCGATGAAGTCCATCAGACTTCTGCGATCTCTCTTCTTCCAGCCCCTACTTGGTCGCAAGAATGCCGAAAATTTAATTGTGTAACTCTGGCTCAGAGACTCCGTTGTCTCTGGGCCGTATATGAATGCTAATTATTGACCGGCTAAGGAATGGATTGCGAAGAAGAACCTCCGCCATTGATTGGTTTAGCTGCTTGGTCCATATTCTGCCCCGACTTTCATTTCTACGGATGTTGCAATACGGCTCTGGGTGATCATGGCTGAGACTTAAACCTTAACACTTTGACTGTAACGGGAGACACTGGTGGCCACGGAGGAGATTTTCATAACGCTGCTTACCGACCAGTAGTCACAAACTTAATTTTCATTAATATTTAGTTGAAGCTAAATGAAGGTGTGATACAGCTAATGTTTGACATTTCAAAATTACTAAAATTTACCTTCAATTTGAGTTGAATATTGAACTTTCACTTGGACCAGTTGCGGTCAAAGTGTTAAAGCCATGACCAACAGGCAGGAAAAAAATAGCAAACTTGATTTAAAATCTTAACGTCACTGTCACACACTTAGCAGCAAGATTTAAGAAGGTAACGTTTTTTCCCTATAGATTAACTAGGGGATATCTTCGGGATATAATTTTGCAATTTCTTTGTAGGTGGACCTGTCAAATCCATCAACTTTGATGGCTCTAAACTTACGCTGGTCTTGACCCGTGAATAATCCCCAAATTAGAAGAGCTTTGTACCTAAACGGACAACTTCAAGATTGGAGTTAAGTGAAAACTGATGCAGGGCGCGCGTTTGTTGAGGGTACGTAGACGTTTATTATCAATTTCTGATGAGATAATAAATACGTACTTAAATTATAAATGTCTGAAGAGAAAATTAATACGTACTTAAATTATGAATGTCTGATGAGATAATAGATACGTACTTAAGTTATGAATGTCTGAAGAAATAATAAATACGTACTTAAGTTATGAATGTCTGAAGAAATAATAAATACGTACTTAAATTATGAATGTCTGATGAGATAATAAATACGTATTTATATTATGAACGTATAAAGAGATAATTAAATGTTTAATATGAATACGTGCATGAAGACAAGCCCCACTGATTCATGCGAGTATGAGTATAGTGAGTAACTGATTAGGGTGAATGACTGACTATAGGCATAAATTAATACCTGTTAATGAATTACCGTAATGGCTCGCATGAAAACGACTTCCAAGGAATATGACATTTATCTTAATTCGAATGTTTAGAGTGGCCATGAATATTAGAATAAATGATAAAAATTTAAATCAATCTAACGACGAACTCTAATTTTAAGTTCAAACCAACCATCGAGATTTAAACGAAATTAATAAAAATTTAATAAAGAACCTGACGATCAATGACGTAGGTACGAATACTAAATAAAATGATTTTGAAAACTACCGCGAACCATACAAAGGATTGTAATACATGGGATTTCGTGAGTCCTACTGTTATAAAACAGAGCAGAATAGAACAGAATAGAACAGAATAGAACAGAATAGAATAGAATAGAACAGAATAGAACAGAATAGAACAGAATAGAACAGAATAGAACAGAATAGAACAGAATAGAACAGAATAGAACAGAATAGAACAGAATAGAACAGAATAGAATAGAATAGAACAGAATAGAACAGAATAGAACAGAATAGAATAGAATAGAACAGAATAGAACAGAATAGAACAGAATAGAACAGAATAGAACAGAATAGAACAGAATAGAATAGAATAGAACAGAATAGAACAGAATAGAACAGAATAGAATAGAATAGAACAGAATAGAACAGAATAGAATAGAATAGAACAGAATAGAACAGAATAGAACAGAATAGAACAGAATAGAACAGAATAGAACAGAATAGAATAGAATAGAACAGAATAGAACAGAATAGAACAGAATAGAATAGAATAGAACAGAATAGAACAGAATAGAATAGAATAGAACAGAATAGAACAGAATAGAACAGAATAGAACAGAATAGAACAGAATAGAACAGAATAGAACAGAATAGAACAGAATAGAATAGAATAGAACGGAATAGAACAGAATAGAACAGAATAGAACAGAATAGAACAGAATAGAACAGAATAGAACAGAATAGAACAGAATAGAACAGAATAGAACAGAATAGAACAGAATAGAACAGAATAGAACAGAATAGAACAGAATAGAACAGAATAGAACAGAATAGAAGAGAATAGAACAGAATAGAACAGAATAGGACAGAGTGAGGGATCGTGAATGAAAAAAATGCGTTGATGGAAAACGCAACCTTTTCTTGCACAAAAATTAGCTTAAATCTGAAGAAATATGAATAAATTAAATCTGATAAATTAGCAGGAATGTAGGCATGATTTTTTCCTACTTTTCTCTCAACATTTTTCCGATATTAGTCTTGATGTTCCTTTATCCGAACTCATTTAAGTTTTCGTGTATTTAGAAATTCTGTTGAATAATGAATTTTATTTCTCATTCCACTCAAGATATTTTCGTTTTTTATTAATTTTTCCTTTACCCGAAGTCATTTGTTTGCATGCAAGTAGGAATTCTATTGAAACTCCGTGTGTGTGTGTGTCTGTGTGTGTGTGTGTGTGTGTGTGTGCGTGGGATGTACCACTCTATCATTGCTATCCTCTTGCCCGAATTCATTTAAATTTAAGTTTCAGCTGGAATTCTATCGAAAATCTGTGTGCGCGTGTTATGCACATTTCCATGAGAGCGAATGTTCCAAGAACCACTGCATCGGTCGTTTGTTCAGTCACTGAGGCAAGTAGCCATTATTCAGCGTGATGAATTTAACTCCAGAATCAAGATAAAGCGCATAGCCGAAATGCTCGGGCTCACATTATGCAGATTGAAGCCGACATTTGTTGTTAGAAAGGCAAACAAGTCCATTTCATTACGCAATGAAGTGTACAAGCATCGCTGATTTCAGCAGACCTCAAGAATTGCAGGTCAGAATTCTTCTCAAGTCGTAATGCGATCCAAACCCTCAAATTATACACGCAATCTGCTACGAAGAAGTAGAAGAATCCGAACCTCCAATAATGAGTTTGCCCTCAACTTTCACGCAGACTTAAAAGCGATTTGCCTTTTTTCCTGCGCACCTGCTTTGTTCAGAAGCACCTAACCTAGAAAGGAGATCGGAGTCTAGGTATGCTAGCAACTAGCCTGATTATCTAGAATAATGCAACGCTCGCAAGTTTAGCGAGATTGCAAAGCGAACGAACTCTTCGAAGAATTTTAATGACGGATTCCAGCAGCTACACATATTAGGCTTCGATAAAGGGAGCTTAGAGACATCCGCTATTTTATTTCGGGTTGTGCTGTAGCTGGTGGTTGTGGTTCGAAGGAGGGTTGTTTGAGACATTTCTTATTTATTGTTGGTTAAACATGGGTTGGTTTGAGACATTTCTTACTCATTGTTGGTTGAAGGAGGGTTGGTTTGTGACAGTTCTTACTTATTATTGGTTGAAGGAGGGTTGGTTTGTGACATTTTTTACTTATTGTTGGATGAAGGAGGGTTGGTTTGTGACATTCCTTACTTATTGTTGGTTAAAAAAGGGTTGGTTTGTGACATTTCTAACTAATTGTTGGTTACAGAAAGATTCATTTTGACTATTTCTAACTGCTTGTTGGTTAAAGGAGGGTTGGTTTGAGACATATCTTAGCGCTTGTTAGGAAATGAAGGGTTGGTTTGCGCTATTTTTAACTGCTCGTTGGTTAAGAGAGGGCTCATTTTGACCATGAATTGCTGATTGTTTGTTACAGGATAGTTAGTCTGAACCATTTCTCACAGGCTGGTGGGTTGTAGAATGGTTTGTTTGAGTCATTTCTTCGTGATAGTTAAAAATGGGTTGATTTTGACCATTCGTTACTGGTTGGAGGTTATAGAAGAGTTGGTTTCAGACATCTCTTGTTCTTAGTGGTCGGAGAAGGTTTGATTTGTGCCATTCGTTGCTGATTTTAGGTTGAAGAAGTGTTGGTTTGTTGCATTTTCTTACTGCTTGTTGGTTAAGATGAGTTCATTTGACCATTAATTGAAGAACGGTTGCTTTCGCCCATTCCTTGTTGGTTGTTGGTTGAAGAGTAGCTTATTTTGATAATCTATAGCTGGTTGTTGGTTAAGAAAGGGCTGATTTTGAGGATATTTTGTTTGTTTTTAGTTATATACAGGTTGATGATGACAATTTGTTGCTCGATTTTGGTGGATTTTAAACATTAGTGGCTATTTAGTACTCGGAGATGGGTTAATTCTGAGCATTGGTTGTAGGTAATTTGCCAAGTAAAGGTACAGTTAGGGTATTGAAGCTTGATTTTGGCTTTTGTTTTGCATCAGCAAGTCGGAATGATGGCATTCTGGTGACTAAATCAACCCACTAAAAAAAACAAGAAAACCCAAGAATTTCTAAAAAAAGAAAACTTTAGACTGGCCTTCTCATTGATACACAACTTTTACTCTACTTTTCTACAACAATCATTATGATTAGTTAGAAATGTTGAGTTTTATTACGCTAATCTCATCTTATATCCAATTCGTTTAAAATAAAAAAATCAAATGAATTAACAGAATATAGTTTTGAAATGGATTAATCATTTTGAAAATGGTGCTGGGTTATGATAAGTCAAATTAAAGTTGACCGACTATGTTATCATCTCCTTTTTTGTTTACTTTTTCATAAAGTTGACGGTGACAGTTATACCATTTTATCATCTTTAATATCATCATTTTCATACAATCATCAATGGTATTATCATACCATCATCGACCTGTTTTACCCTTATTACTAAAATAAACGGACAAATCTCACAAAAATCGATAAAAGAATGAATATAATCGACATAATTTATCATTATGACTTTGAAATAAAATAAATCTCGCAAAGATATCAAGAGGAAGTAGGTTGTCATCGACTTTTTTTACAATTATGATATGAAAGCGATGAATGTTTGCAAATTAGAAAATGGAATAAAAGATGATTATTTATCATAATGACTTTATAATACGCAGAAAAACTGCAGTAAAATTGATAAAAAGATAATTGCAGCGAAGTCTGAGAGTTAATGGAAAACCAACACGAGCGTGTTTTGTTCATTAGAGTCGATAGCGCTAATGGCGTGACGATAAGCCTTGTAGCGATCCCGTTCTTTTGGTGCGCATGACGGCAATTATAATACAATGGAAACATAACTTTAAAAACATGAAAACATAAAACATTGATGGCAATCATAAATAATTGAATTTGAGTTTCCTTTGCACTGTAAAATAAATAATTGTATCAACTTGCCGTAGATTGTTTTGGTGGATTGTTGCCAACAGTTGTTCCAGTCAATTTCAAACTACAGAATAGGGCACAAATTAAAACAAGAAACACAATAATAAAACTGTTTTTTGTCAGAGGACTTTATTGTGCTCATGGGCCTTCAATGGTTAACTTAGTATTTACATTTTTTAATCATGTTTTTTATTTGTTTTCATAGGAAAATCAAACGAAAAATGTGTTTACATGGCGGAACAAAATCATCTCGAGAACATGAGATTGGCAAAAAACAATAACAACAGAGGTTACCATGGTAACTGTTGGCTCAATTTATTACTTGATACATTAATATTAATTTTTAATATAAATTTCTTTCATTAGGACCTGAAATTTGGTTTCGTTTGTTAGTGCATTTAATTTATGACTGGAAATGTTACAAGATCACAATCTCTTTGTCAAAGTTAGGCTTGGCTAATTTTAAAGATTAGCTAATCCATGGCTTGGCATTATCCTTATACCCTGCACAAATTTGCGTGACCATAATTTTGCACAAATATTTCACTTTAACTTTTAATTCCAGGGACTTCTAAATTATTCCATTGGACTTATAATTCTGCATAAACATTTTCCTAGACATGTATGCGACGTTTTCCGTTGTCATTGAAGGGGTTTTCAAACATAAATCGTTTTTCTTCCCTTATTTTGGGATTTTCAGACGTACACCGTTTTTTCTTCCCTAATTAAGGGGATTTTCAAACGTAAAGTTTTCTTCTTCCATAATTAAGAAAATTTCAAAGCGTAAAGTTTTTTCTTTCCTAATAAAGGGATTTTCAAACGTAAGAAAATATTTCTTACTTAATTTTAGATATTTTCAAATTACGACGTTTTTTCTTCTATATACAATTACATTAACCACATTGTTTGTTTCTGAGCAGGACAGATATTGCTGTTGAAGGTTAGAGTAAAAGTGCTTTTGTAAATGTACACGAAGAGAAAAAAAAAGCGTGCTGAGTCTTAGTGTCAGCACGAAGTGAACTTATTCAACATGAGACGAATATTTGTGGTCAATTTAAGCGTCGTTCTTATATGTGCCTTCACTGGTACTGGAGCTCTATATACTGGTGAGTTTTGAATAGGTTTTTAACGTATTTCGGATAGTACAAGTTTTCTAAATAGCATTGATTTTCAACAAAGTTCAATGAACACATTTCTAATGTAGGTAATTAAATATGAGTTTACGTGTATATTTTTTTATTCAAGTACGACATTCAGTATATTTATATGTATCAATTTAAGTACGACATACAGTATATTTATATGTATTAATTTAAGTTCGAAAGCTTTAGGTTAACTGTATTTTTTTTCAAATTCTAGGCTATCTGCAGCTTGAATATTTTAATGAGAACGAAAAAAAGAGCAAAATTTTTTGCGCATAGGGAGAAAAAAAATGAAAATTTCACTTGGTGTATATTTTTTCAAAATTGGTAACCAGAAGTTTAGAAAATTTCTGGAAACGTGAAAGAATGAGCTGTAGGTAAATTTAACGAGTTCACAAGCTTAGAAAAAAATTCAAACTCCAAAACAAAATGATAGAAGCCCAAAACAACCATGACGAATGACAACCACAGTCATTGTTAAATCATGGTTTCAGTAGACGTAGAAGATCATGGTAATCATAGTTTTACAAAATTATGGTAGTCGAAGTCTTAAGTAACCATAGTTTTACAAAATCATCCTTTCCATTGCCATGGAAAATTATGGCACCGAAAGTCTCACAAGGTCTATGGTAACCATAGACCTTGAAAAATCCAGATAGCCATAGCCATAAAAAACATAGCAGCCACAGCTTAGGAAAAAGACGGAAGTCATTGTAAAAACCGGACTTTTTCCATCATTCAGATTCAATAAAAATTGCAAAAATTAATCCTTGATTTCTTTTGACCACACAGCGAGATGTTCGAAAGCCCTCGGCATGGCAGACGGCACCATCCATGATCATCACCTCTCCTCATCCTCCAGCTATGACTCCGTGGTGCACGCCAAGTACGCCAGGTGGGTCATGGGGGTGCTGAGGTGACTTAGATGTACACCAGGTGGGTCATAGAGGTGATGAGGTGACTTAGATGTACGCCAGGTGGGTCATAGAGGTGCTGAGGTGTCTTAGATGTACGCCAGGTAGGTCACAGAGGTGCTGAGGTGACTTAGATGCACGCCAGGTGGGTCATAGAGGTGCTGAGGTGACTTAGATGTACGCCAGGTGGGTCATAGAGGTGATAAGGTGACTTAGATGTACACCAGGTGGGTCATAGAGGTGATAAGGTGACTTAGATGTACGCCAGGTGGGTCATAGAGGTGCTTAGGTGTCTTAGATGTACGCCAGGTGGGTCATAGAGGTGCTGAGGTGACTTAGATGCACGCCAGGGGGGTCATAGAGGTGCTGAGGTGACTTAGATGAACGCCAGGTGGGTCATAGAGGTGATAAGGTGACTTAGATGTACGCCAGGTGGGTCATAGAGGTGCTGAGGTGACTTAGATGTACGCCAGGTGGGTCATAGAGGTGATAAGGTGTCTTAGATGTACGCCAGGTGGGTCATAGAGGTGCTGAGGTGACTTAGATGTACGCCAGGTGGGTCATAGAGGTGATAAGGTGACTTAGATGTACGCCAGGTGGGTCATAGAGGTGCTGAGGTGACTTAGATGTACGCCAGGTGGGTCATAGAGGTGATAAGGTGACTTAGATGTACGCCAGGTGGGTCATAGAGGTGATAAGGGGACTTAGATGCACGCCAGGTGGGTCATAGAGGTGATGATGAGGTGAGTAGGAAATCGTAACTCTTAAAGCCAATATTATTAATTCCAAAATAACGCACTAATCTTAGAACAATTTTTTCAACGAAAAGATTGACATTTTTTCAATTTTTACTATAAAAATTGAAAACATTATTAAAAATCAGTAATCGGGACGAGAATGTGTGGTATTCATGGCCTCTTTTTATTTATTTTACCAATGAGACAAGTTTACAATGAACAACCAACGTCCTAATAAATATATTTACTGGTAAACGTTTTACAAATTCACGGACTCCGTCACCAATCCTGGAAACACGAAATAAAATATAAATCAAATGATGTTCAAGATAATGAAGTCAGATGTAAAAATGTAATAAGCTAAACAGTTCACATTATATTGTTTGTGAGAAATCGTTAAACGGCTTTTAAAAAATTACTTAACATCTAATAATAAATTATCGAATTGATTAAAATAAATTACTAAACAGGGTATACTAAATAGATTGTAAGAACTTACAGAGCCGCTCATAAGAAATTATTGAAAAGTCTTAAGAAATCAATGAACAGGCTTGAAATATAAATAAACAGCCTTAAGAAATTAATTAAATGCTTTAAGAAATTAATTAACCGCATTAAGAAATAAATTAAGTGCTTTAAGAAATTAATTAATAGCGCTAACAAATTAATTAACAGCTTTAAGAAATTAGTGCTCGGCTTTAAGAAATTAACACACAGCCTTAAGGAACAAGTCGCTCAATAAAATTTTTGTGAATATTATGTTGTATTTGCATAACATTCACTTTCGAGCGTACGTCAGTAAATGAAAGAGAGGAAAATGAATCCAAATGAACACCATATTCTGAGAAAGAACCGGGCATTAAAATGACCGAGCTGACTCGCATTGTTTATAACATGTACCAGGAATGTTATGAATTTAAATGAGCGCATTGTTAGCATTCGCCGCAGCTTGTAGGGGATCCCAAGTGCGGGGCAAGTCTAACTGGTTTCAGGCGCGGCAGCTGTACACTAACTCCCAAGTTTAATGAGCGTGCTTGTTCTGTCGCAAAGAGGGCAACGGAATACAAAGGTGCTCACCTAAAAAATGTAAGAAAATGTTAAATACAAGTGCGCCGTAATACAAGGTGCACGCCTAAAAATGGAAAAAATGTAAAATACAAGTGCGCCGTAATACAAGGTGCACGCCTAAAAATGGAAAAAATGCAAAATATAAGTTCGCAGGATTACAAGGTGCACACCTAAAAATGTAAGAAAATGCAAAATACAAGTGCGCCGTAATACAAGGTACACCTAAAAAATGTAAAATCTCAATGGATGTCAGGAAATTGTTCGTGGTCTGACATGCTCGTCGGAAGCCATTTCACGCTGTTCTCCTGCAACTTACAAGTGCAGTATTTTAAGTAGAAGAGGGCGTGATAGTTAATAATTAACAAGCAAAATATAGGAAGCGAGTTCATGAGGGATTTGGTCGAAAACCTAATCTTACCGCAAATAGGGCGCTAAAATGCAAGGTATACCCCTAAAAATGTTATTCTTTTGACTGCCGAGGACTCGTGTATTTATTTTTATGTACGTGTTTCTTGACATATCAATGAACACCTACGAGCTGCACTCACTCCTTTGACTGTCCAGTGTAATTTGTTTCGGTGTAGGTATTAATTGACGTATTTATGTATAAATACATATGAATTGATTAAGGTGTTTATTGATAAGAGTCTGATGAGTTAAATCAAAGACGATATCAAATTCAAGAAACAGTGCATTTTGTTTTGATGTAGATGTTTATTGGCACACATGCTAGTCAGATGTTGAGTTAAATCAAATGAGAGTAGATCAAATTCTAGGAAATTGAATGCGGTGGATGACAATTAAGTCGCACGTGAACAAAAAAACATGAATAATTATGAGTCTAAGAATGAGTATATTTTTTGAGACACCTTTTAGAGTCTTCGTGTCAACTGGCTTCGATTTTAATGAGTTGAATTATACTGATTTTCAAAATTTCTCATTCAAAACCGCTGTATTGTAGTAGGAGGAAAAATGTACTGGCCTAGAAAAAAACATTTCTGGTGTCCTTTAAGCTAACTCAGTTTTTAACTCAGGGTAGAGTAATTGATCGGCGATTTTTAAAATTGATCTTTTCTTATTAAAAACTGCGGAACTATCAATTTCTACTTTGTTTTTTTTTTCAGGCTGAAGATGATGCTAGTTACATCAAAACATAGTGTTTTTAAAGACTGACAGAGAAGTAGAATTTTAACGATTGACAATGGTTCAGTAAAAAATGATGAGTGATTATCTTTTTGTTTAATTTAACATTCGATGAATTCGGACTATTTTGTAGAGTTGAGAAGTTGGAAAAGTACTATAGCAGGTAAAAACACACTAGTCTCTCACAAAATTTTCAATAAAGTTTTTTTGTTTCTCTACAGCTCATCATCAGTAGACATCTGTGAAATAAAGGAGATCAGGGAACTGCTCGACTTAAAAAGCAAACATATTACTTTAAATTTGAAAAAACTCAAAATTAAATGCTCACTACTCAAAATAACTCAGCACGCGGAAATAAAATAACAAACATGATTTCCACGATAAATTATTTTCGAGTAAGCCAAGTAGAATTAGAGTCGAATTATAAGTAAAACAATTTTTTTTGTAACTCATATTGCTACCCAAAATATTGCACATTAAAATTGGTTTTTGAATTAGGAGTTCACGAGATGTAGTTTTCAATGTAGGCCACTTGAACTAGACTCCAAAATTTTATTTGGTAATTCCTGTTGTAACGCTTATATACCGTTACTCAGAATACAGTGCACGGATTTAGGAGTACACGAGACGCGATTTTCAATAATGAATGTAGACTAGGTGCAAGCAAATGAGGAATTCAATGGCATGTAAAATGCATTTCAAAGAACGATGTAAACATCGTGTAAGTGAATTTTTCTTTTTCATTCCAACAGACCACGTATATTTCATTCCAATAGACTAAGTTTAAGTGAATTTGGGTTTTTCATTCCAATAGACCACGTGTAACTGAACTTATATTTTCATTCCAATCCAGGGCGCACGGGAAAGTAGGATGAGGAAAGACTTGTAACGTGAAATTAATTTCGACGAACGATCTAAAACACGCGTAATTCAGTGCCCAGGTGAAATGGTATTCAAAGATCCCTCTATACCTCTTTTAATTGAACTTTTATTTTTCGTCCAATAGACCACGTGTAATTGAACTTTCCTATTTCACCCCACCCCAGAGCGCACGTGGAAGTAGGAGGAGGAGCTTGGTGTCCACGAGCTATGGTATTTGACGAGGGCATCGACTACTTGGAGGTCGACCTCGTGACAGACCACGTGATCACGAAAGTGGAAGTACAAGGGCGATTCGGCAACGGCCAGGGCCGAGAGTACGCAGAGAAGTACAAGCTGCAGTACTGGCGGGCGTCTATCAACCACTGGGTCACCTACAGAGATGGTCATGGTGAAGAGGTAGGTGTTCCATGGTAGCAAGTAACTAGCAGCAACTAGCGCACGAATGCCGGCAACTAACGTACGAATGGTGGTAAATACTGTAGCACACACGAACAGTACTGGACATCGTTTATCAATCAGGAATAGTCATGGTAATTGGGTGAGTGTTCGTTGATAGTAAGTAACTAGCATTAACTACCACACGAATGGTAGTAACTAGCCCACGAATGGCTGTAACTAGCGTACGAACAGCACTCGAGATCGCTTATCAATCATCGGGTCACCTACAGAAATGGTCATGGTGAAGAGGTGTGTAGAGATCAAGATCACTTGCTGAAATGGTCGTGGGGGAGTGATGAGTTCTTCCTATCAAGTGCACTTAGCATTACGTCCACGTGGAAGTGGACTTAGTCGCGGAAATTTTATGAACACGTTGTTTCGTATCTCATTAATCCCCACGTGGAAGTTGACTTAGTTGCTGAACTTTTATGAACATACTGTTTCGTATCTTATTAATCCCCACGTGGAAGTTGACTTAGTCGCTGAACTTTTATGAACATATTGTTTCGTATCTCATTAATCGCGGGGCGTAAGAGTATAAATTCGAATTTATCTTAAAGCAATAAATGGACTGATGCACCAAACTGAACTTTAACAAACAGTTGACTACCGTGAATCAAACTGCCTTAGCATACTACTTTTAACATACATGAGTGTGTAGTAACCTAGCTCATCACGCGTAAGTGTTGTGTTGAAAATAAAACAATTTTTTAGGCTGACCATAAAAAATATACATTTAGACTGACTATATGAACACACACATTAATTGTGTGGTGTAAAGAAGTGTTCAGTATCGCGTATTTTGTGTTAATTTAGTTATACTCGTAAATCAATTGAAGAAAACTAGAAACTTTTGAAACTATTATTACTATTTAAAAATTACAAGAAAAATGTTCAAACTAGGTTGCCTTACTGTTTTGTTTTAATATGAAAACTTAGATGATTTAACTTTAACGTAGATGAATTTGCTCTTTCATAGTAATTAAATGTTTCAGGGAAAAAGCCTCGCTTTTTCATTATTATTTCCGATTCGTGATGACAAAACTGCTGAACTTTTTCATTTTTTCCCAATTAAAAATTCATTTTCCCATTTCAGTTCCTTCAGTTCCTTGAATTCATAAAATTATAATGTAAAATATATAAAATCACTCCTTCATTTTTCTACAAATTATGGCTTCATTTCCTTCAATTCCTGGAATAAATAAAATCATAACGTAAAGTAGACAACCTTGCTTTTCATTTTTATATAAATGATGACTTTATTCCTCCTTTCTATTCTTTTTTTTCACGAGACATACAATGATTATGTAAAATAGACAACCTTGGTCTTCCATTTTTACATAAATTTTGTCTTTATTCTCCCCAGTTCCTATAACACATAAAATCATAATGTAAATTAGAACAAACTCACTTTTCATTTTTATATACATTTTTCCGTTATTCCCCCAGTTCCTGGAAGGCAACACGAACACCTACCTCTCCAAGACAACGCAACTCAAACCTCCTTTCGTGGCCTCCAAAATTCGGTTCGTGCCGTACAGCGACCACCCGCGTACTGTGTGTATGAGGGTGGAGATATACGGCTGCAAGTATACTGGTGAGTGCAGTGTAACTTGATCAACATTGATAATATGAATAACATAATCATAATCACCACTAATCAAGGTCATTTAACATGATCACAATTGATCATATGAATTTCCAATCAAGCCTGATACATATCACCTCGTGCATTTGTTTTCAAATGCCTTATAACTAACGCCAGGACGCCATGACGCTTTCCCCCGGTCAAGACCGGTACCCATTTTAGACACCTGGATAGAGTGGGGTATTGTGCTTAGAATTTCTCCCTTATACCCAACGGAGAAAATCGCCACCCAGCGCCGGGATTCGAACCCTCGATGCCCGCACGGAGGCAGGTCCTTAAACCACACGGCTATAACGAGCACGGAATGAATAGGAATTGAAACCAGTATACTATAGGTAGAAAATAACTCCAACAGATCTTCTGTATGTGGTCAAAACTTTTGATTTAAACTCAAATTAATAACTTTCTTACACCCTTTCTGGCGTAGACGGGCTAGTGTCGTACAGTATGGAAGACGGAGTGCTGCGCGGCAGCGACGACGGCCTGAGGGACCTGACGTACGATGGTACCCGCCGTGGGGACCAACTGTCCGGAGGCCTTGGCCAGCTCAGCGACGGGGAAACGGGCCATACAAACTACAGGGTGGATGCCCTAGGGAGGGAGAAAGGTGAGAGTTATTATTAGTTGCATTAACATTCTAATAGCCCCATGTTACATATATAACACACTCACGAAAAATGGTAGCTCCCTTTTTTTATCGTGAAATGTGAGAGTTATTGTTATTTTTATTAACCCTTTAATAGCCCCACGTTCCAAACATGGTACACTCACGAAAAATAGTAGCTCACTTTTTTCATCGTGATATATGACTTTGATTATGAAATATGAGCGTATAATATTAAAATAGGTCAGCATTTTGAAATCGGAAATATTCGTTTAAACACAATTTCTCGCAAAGAATTGAGGCATCACGTTGCGAACGATATCTACTTAGTGACTGAAACTCAATGTACTGGTACGCTGAAATTTGTTTCACGAAAGACCACTCATCAAAAAAGCATCCATAACAATAATACTGCTAATGCTACTTCTACTACAACTACTTTTACTACTAGTACTAAAAGTAATACTTCTAATATTATTGTATTACTATTACTGCTTAATGGTCCAAAATCATAGCACATCTTTTTCGCAGCTACAGTTCCATTTATAGCTGCATTACAACATCGAAGTATTCGTCATGATCATGACAAAGTGGGAAAATAGCGTAGAATTTATGCTTAATTCTCACATGGAACGTGCTACATATTGTACACCATAACAATGTATTTCAGTCACCCCTTATACCCCGAAATTAAAATTTCGCACTGATAGTTCGTCATAATAAGGTATTTCGGTTTCTCCTAGTATCCCAAAATACTGTTTTGCTACAGATTAATCAGCATCTTGCCAAACATTAAACAAGGTGTGTATTTTATATTTATACTGTATATTTTGTTTGGCGCCTGCTTCTTCCGTGTGTCTGTGACGCTCACAAGGACGCTCAATGACCGTATCTGTGATACGAGTTTCACCAGTGCACAAGTACAAGAATATTTTAATGGCGGGTACTGTTGGGATGGATATATTTGTTGGGCATCCACATCTGCAAGGTTTATTCAATCAAAATATAGAATCCCGTCATTTTCGACGGTCTGTGTACATTAGTAATGAGGTATTTCGGCTACTCTTCACAGGTTACGAGTGGGTGGGCTGGAGGAACTTGACTCGGGGACAAAGACCTGTCGAAATAACTTTCGACTTCGACACCCTGCGCAACTTCTCGGCAGTTCACCTGAACACCAACAACTTCTTCTCGCGGGACGTGCAGGTGACGTGATCGATACTGCAATACCTGGCGTAGATATATATATATATATATGTACTGCAGTATATATATATATATATATATGTATATATATGGTAGATAGAAGCCAGAATTTATGGATATGGCTGATTTTTGGTTTTGTGACCGGAACACAAATGGCTGGTTTTTGGTTTCGTAAATAGAATTTAAATTCCTGGATTGTGGTTCTGTGACAAGAATATAATTAGCAAATTTTTGGTTTCGTGGCCAGAATGTAAATGGCTGATTCACAGTTTTGGGACAATACTGGTTTTTGGTTTAGTTGAAACGTGAATATTTCTCCACGAACTTAATCTTTAGGAAGTTTTTGTGATTTTAATCCTTTACGTGTACATCACCTGAGGTACCTACGTTTAGTGTGCAAAAGTAGTAAAATATGATTTTCGGAGACTGCATGTTGATTTTTCATTTTTTTAATTTTTTTTCGTAGCCATCGTTTGATTTATAGCCATAATACAAAATGGACGTATACGTCATGATCGGGATAAAATGAAAAAATAGACTAAAATTCACATACTTAGAAGGAACATGCTTACCTTCAAGAATACTTACGAGAAACAATGTGGACCATGTACAGACACCTCTAATATTTCTTTTAACGTTTCTAATTACAGGTGTTTTCTCAAGCAAAGTTGTACTTCAGCATCGGGGGAAAATATTACTCGAAAAGTGTCACCTTCGAGTCCGAACCAGACCGGGTCTTCGAAAACTCCAGAAATGTAACCATCTTACTCGAGAACATGGCGGCCAAAAGAATCAAAATGATTCTCTTTTTCTCGCAAACATGGATAATGATCTCTGAAGTAACGTTTGATTCTGGTAAGTTTAATATATTCAAGAATTTTTTGCATGTTTTGGACCATTTATCATTTTCGACAATTTTGACAAGTTTTGGTTTGGGCCTGTCCCTTACGTATTTAACCCTTCACTTCCTTATTTGACCCTTCACTTCCTTATTTGACCCTTCACTTTCTTATTTGACCCTTCACTTCCTTATTTGACCCTTCACTTTCTCATTTGACTCTTCACTTTCTCATTTGACTCTTCACTCCTTATTTGCCCCTTCACTCCTTATTTGACCCTTCACTTCCTTATTTGACCCTTCACTTTCTCATTTGACTCTTCACTCCTTATTTGCCCCTTCACTCCTTATTTGACCCTTCATTTCCTTATTTGACCCTTCACTTCCTTATTTGACCCTTCACTTTCTCATTTGACTCTTCACTCCTTATTTGCCCCTTCACTCCTTATTTGACCCTTCATTTCCTTATTTGACCCTTCATTTCCTTATTTGACCCTTCACTTTCTATTTTGTCCCTCCATTATCTTATTTGGTCCTTCACTTTCCAATTTTTTTATTCGAATTTCCAGCTGTCACATGTTTTACACAAGCAACAGTAATATGAATGTCTCGGTGAAGAATATCTATAAGTTGCATTAATATAAAATAATTATATCTAAAAAATACGACAATTCTGGTTCAGCTTCATTTAAAGCACTTACTAGAAAAAAATAAGCGTAGAGGCCTATATACATCAGTAATCTATTTTACATAATTTCCTCGGTTCAAATAACAGCAATCACTATCTAAAAGCGAAAAAATGAGCCGTAATATTGCACTGATCAAGAGGAATTCGCTGCTGCCGTTCTGCTATTAAAGTGACACAAACATCCATTATTTTATAACATTTTTACTTTTTCCAGTGAAATGCAACTGCGAGATTCTTCCTGAGCAGCAACGTTGCTATGAACAAGAAGAACCTGCCACTGAATTTGTTCTACTATAAAATGAAACGAGCATCCACTATTTCATGTCTTTTTTACTCTTTTCAGTGAAATGCGACTGCGACATTCTGCCAGAGGACGGTCCAGTGCCTTTGGACGGCAACATAACGGCCTACAGACAGGCGGTTGTCCCCGCCGATAACACCCCGTCTGGCTGGTTGGTAGGGTGCCTAGTAACTCTAGGAGTGCTCTGTTGTTTGGTGCCGATCGTTCTCGTCACGCTCTACTACAAGGAAAAAATCTTGAACAACGACAAAACCGCTCCGCCTTTCGTGAAAAACGCGAAGAGGAAAGTCGCGCTCAACATGAACGACCTGCATTTCAACAACCGAACTGGAAGCGTTCCGAGGTCGAAGTGTCGATTTTACGGTGACACTCAACAAGATGATGAGTCATCAGCTATGTATCAAGAACCTTACAAAGGTCCTGTGAACAACCCTGGGTACTACACGCTAGCTCCTGGAAGTTCATCGTCAGATAAAGCCATGCAACCCATGCTTGGACCTCGCGATTCTTCTGACTATGCCATCCCGACCATGTCGACATCGCATCCACCTTCACTGCTGGATATCTACAAGATCCCTCCGCCCGTGCCAGCGCCACCTACATCCCTCATGGATATGAGCAGTGATCCAGAAGTGAAAGAACCGAAAAAAGATGGCACTGGTCCTTTTGGAGTGGATATCCGGGGTATGGTTGGGTCTTCTTTGTTCGCCATGCCCGAGTCTGCCACGCTGAGAAGCGAATTACCAGTGCTAGAAATCAAGCGAAGTGATTTCAAGTTGCTTGATCTTCTTGGGGAAAGTGCCTTCGGTATGGTGCATTTGTGCGCGCTCGAGCAAACCGCTCCTCAGGGTGGCATTGAGATTGAGAAGAACAAATGTCTGCACATTGTGAAGACTCTCAAGCACACCGTGTCTGAATTGAACAAGGAAGAGTTTAAAAATGAAATCCGAATTCTCAGTAACATCAGCAACCCGAATATCGCTGGGCTGGTTGGCATAGCCCCGTGTGACCCCCTGAGTGCTATATTCGAGTACTCTGAGTATGGAGACCTATACCAATTTTTGCGCTTCCACGACTACAACAACGAATCTGTGAGTCACAGCACCTTAAATTCAACGCTCGTTGAAAATCGTCCCACTCTTTCGTACGGAGCGCTTTTATACATAGCCTGTCAGATTGCATCAGGAATGAAATATCTAGAATCTAGAAACCTAGTGCACAGAGATCTTTCTGCACGGAACTGCCTAGTGGGCAAGCAGTTACGAATCAAGGTTTCTGACTTTGCTGTAACAAGATCACTTTACATGAGCGACTACTGGAACATCGAAGACAGAATTTTGCTGCCAATTAGATGGATGCCGCCCGAGTCTATCCTCCATGCACGGTTCAGCACTAAAAGCGACGTGTGGAGCTTCGGGGTAACTGTTTGGGAAATTTTGACTTTCGCTGCCGAGCGACCGTTAGATGATCTGAGCGACTCGGCAGTTGTCGAACACATCTGCAGGTCGTGCCAAACGCAGGATCCTTTGCCCCTCTTGAGACAACCACATCAGACTTGCAAGGAAGTCTACCAAATGATGATGTCATGTTGGAGACCAGCGGAGCGACAACGGCCTCCTTTCTGGGAGATCCTAATGTTCCTACAGCGTAAAAATTTGGGTTACGTCCTAGACTACGTGGAGTGAGGGCTTGTAATCGAACTTGTCGCAAATATCCTTTCCAAAGCACAACGAGTTTTGGATGAATGTCGGTGACTTCAACGAGTTGAGGATGAATGTGGGTGACTTTGACGAGTTAAGGATGAATGTGGGTGACTATAGCGAGTTAAGGATGAATGTAGGTGACTCTAGCGAGTTAAGGATGAATGGGGGTGACTTTAGCGAGTTAAGGATGAATGTAGGTAACTTTGACGAGTTAAGGATGAGTGTGGGTGACTTTAATGAATTATGGATGCCTATGGATGCAACAAGTTAATGATGTCTGTGAAGACTCGTATTATTATCAGGGTCACGTAAATTTTATTTTCTTGTTAACAAAACGAATTCTCATGGAGATGTTGCATTTAAAAATCTGTGCCAAATTTATTTTACCCCTTGTAGGCTACGTGTTTCTTGAAAATCATCGTTTAAGTAGATTTATGTTTTCTTGAATGTTGTATCGTGATTCGTGTACGTACTTGGCATTCGTTTCAATTAATTTTCCTTTACCTTTATTCCCAAAGAACATTTATTTTAGGGTAATTTCAGTGATCTCTTTATTACTGTACTTAATTTTATTTTGTGTCTGTTGTTTCGATCAAAAACCGGTTTTTCCTAAAAAGTTTTAGCTCAAAGTGGAAGCAGTGATGCATATTTATTACGTGTAACAATTACATGAGTATTTTGAACATTTTTCTGTATTTTCGACCGTATCATGGGTTATGAAGAATGGAATAAAAACAGTAAAAAACAATTTATTTACCTTCACATTTCTACAACAGTTTCTAGGACAATTGACACATTTCTAATACAACTTACACATTTCTACAGCAATTGATACATTTCGAGTACAATTGACACAGTTCTAGAACAATTGATACATTACTCGTTCAACTGATACATTTCTAGTACAATCGACACAGTTCTAGAACAATTGATACATTATTCGTTCAACTGATTCATTTCTAGTACAATTGACACAGTTCTAGAACAATTGATTCATTACTCGTTCAACTGATACATTTCTAGTACAATTGACCCAGTTCTAGAACAATTGATATATAAGTCATTCAACTGATACACTTCTAGTACAATTGCCGCATTTATAGTACGATTGACACGATACTATACACACTAACATTTTACGTAGTGAAACTTTTCAAAGAATGCACATCGTCATAACGGTACAGCTGGCAACGGAAGTTTTTCTGTCGATTTGTCTACGACGGAAATAGCAAACAGTTCGTCGCGTTTGATAAGTTGCAATAATAAAGGAGCAATTATATTTAAAAATAAGACAATTCTCGTTCGGCTTCATATAAAGCACTTACTAGAAAAAATAAAGGTAGGTAGAGATCTACATATATATCTGTTTTCTAACATCAGCCCCTCTGTTAGAAAAAACAGAAATTACTATCCTAAAGCGTTAAAACGAGCAGTAATATTGCAGCTGATCACAAAGAACATTCAATTACATACCGGCCGGTATGTAATTGAATGAAGAAAATGATGAAGAAAAAATAAACTCCCTCTGCCTGCGGTGTTGCTAGGACAACTGAAATTCTTTGAAAACCTTGGCCAGAATTTGATACTTTATGAGTAAAAGAGAAACAATTTAACTTTAGTCATATCACTTTTTTATTACGCATATTTTTTATATGTGCAAGCATTTAATGACGGGCTTCCACACTAGAAATTGAAAAATTTCCACTGAATAGAATTTTTAAATGTCGTTGCTTTGCTTTCAGATGAAATGAGTTTTCCGTAACTTAGGACGGTGATACTATGAGGGTTTTAAAAATATCCATTTACTATATACACCGTTTATTTACTTTACAAAGCCACCAACTAAAACATTCTTCACGATTAAACATCAGTGAAATCAAACAGTACTTCCATCTTAATGTAAATGATGAAATGGACATCATAATCGAGTTTTAATAATAATAATAATAATAAACGTCGAGTTTCAAAACTTAAGGCAATTTTAATGAACTCAAACACTTCGTGGATGAAAAATATGTGTACTAAAAAGGACAAAAGCGGGAAAAAAGGCGGTAGTCAGGTATGTGCGCCACATATGCTGTATATGGGAACCATAGAACGAACAAAGTTATAATGTTACATTTCTGTAACATTATTCGGTATTGGTATTGTGTTAGAATTGATCTAACGCGTTATTTTAATGTGTAACTTGTGTGACTCGTTAGATATTATCTAACGCAACATTAGGAAAGGCGTTAACACAAAATGGTGATAAAGTTAACAAAGCGAGTTAAAGTTAACAAAGTGGTGATAAAGTTAACACAAAGTGGTGATGTACCACTTGGTCACTACTTGCTGTACCACTTGGTCACTACTTGCTGTACCACTTGGTCACTACTTGCTGTACCACTTGGTCACTACTTGCTGTACCACTTGGTCACTACTTGCTGTACCACTTGGTCACTACTTGCTGTACCACTTGGTCACTACTTGCTGTACCACTTGTCACTACAATTCCTAACAAAGTTGGGAGTAATTGGAATATAACACAATCACTTGAAGCTCTACTGGTATTCACTCTTTCGTCTTTCCTTTTCTCTTGGCTGTATTTATTATCGTTTAGAAACTTTGAATTATTGCGGATTGAAAATGTGAGTTTCGATTGCCATGTTTTATTTGCTGTTAGAGGGACATTTAGCCTTTTTTTATATAAGAAGGATTAAAATAAATTCACGGCATCATAGCGGTGTAGCTCGCAACGTAAGTTATTGTAAGTCGACTTAGAGACGCCATGCGCTGTATCGAATTTACCTTTTTTCGCAATATCTCATTGAGCTAAGCGTTGCTAAGTAGACTTAAATGAATTTACGCTGCGAAATTCACAACTAAGACGACGTAAAGTGATTTATATCCGGTCTTTAGTGTAAATTTTGTTCATTTTGGAACCTCGTATTGGAATATAGTTACCAGCTTCGGATTTAGGTTAGTGGTTCTGGCATTTAGTTTTTTGTAAATATTATTGTTATTTTATGTATTTATGAGCCAATGTACGTACTGCTTCCTGCGATGTCGGAACTCTGTGGTGTATGTAGAGTAATCTTCCCTTGCGGTTGCATCAGGAAAAATATACTTGTAGATCAGTTAGTTCAAGTTCAATTAGAAATCAGGGAATAATATTCCTTATCGAGGAAAGTTTCATATATTTTTGAAGCTTCTAGTTCATTATGCATTAATTTATTGTTTTTGACCATTGGGCGACTGAATAATGTCATTTATTGCGAGATTTTTTAATATATTTTCTTTAGGTATGCGGTATAACGTGGGTGGAAATGAACCTTGGTGCCTGTGTCTCACGTAGCAGTTACAAATTCTAAACACGTTCTTAAATTGTGATGCTTGTATATATGTGGATTAACTCTGTGATGATTAACCAAAAAAGTGAGGTCCACCAAAATTTAAATGTGAGGATCACGAACATTCAAAGCTCCTCAAAAATGACCTCGAAAATTTAAAGTCACCCAAAAATGTGAGGTCAACGAAATTTTTGAGTTGCCCATATATGAGAGGTCCTCGAAAATTTCAAGTGACTCAAAAATGTGAGGTTAACAAAAATTTTAGGACTGCCGAAATGTCGCCCTCGACAACTTACCCTATCTCAAGAAAACTGAAAAATCATGCTTGTGAAATACTAAAAAACTTCATAAATTTTCGCGCTTAAGACAAAACAGAATTCAAATTATTATGTTGAAAGTGTTTAAATGGAAAAAAAAACTTGCGCTGTCGTTCCGAAAGTCTTTATGTTTTTTCATTCATTGATTCCGAAGCTTATTACTTTTAATGATCTAAAAAGATTGTATTTATTTATTTTTAAGAAAACCTTGTTTCATCTGTGATTTCGCGATATCCTACTTTCAGTACCAAAACTTGTTTAAATATTCTCCGATTTAGGCAATATTCCATTTTTCCTGCAGTGAATATTTTTTTAACGATTTACATATAAATTTTAGTGACCCAGAAACCAAGTAAATTATTTGCATTCCTCGTATTCAAAAAATTAAAATTTAAAAGTTAAATTGAATGCTGTTTTCTTTCATCAGTGACCTATTATTTTATTCATGTGCATTGCATGTAAGGTATGGCTTTCTCGAAATAATTCTGTATAATTCATACGAATTACTTTCCTTTATTTGTACGCAAGTTTGGAAGCCGGTATGTATTTAAATAGATGCCAGTTATGCACTTGTGTACCATTCAGTGCAAAAAATATTTGCAATGGTACATCTTCAACACAATTGAAATTAATATTTGCACAGATGCATTTAACTGACCACCTTAATTTAATAATATGTAATTGAATAGATATCAGTTATCAGTGTAATTACATACTGCAGCTTAATTTTCAGAGTGTAAATAAAATTATATTGATTACGTTATACTTTCTTTCTCCTTCAAGTAGATGTTTAAAAGCAGGATGAGAAATTAGTTGTTATAGGAAATAGCAAATTAAATGTCAATAAATTTGTTTTCTAGGTAGGTAATACTTAACAATTTGAGCAATTGAAAGCCTAAAATCACTGAACGAAATAAGCAAAACAAACAGAATTGAACTTTTTAAATTTTTTTCATATTTTTCTCTTATGTTTTTTTGCACGTCAATTTGTCTCTCGTTTGTTTGTTATGTAAGCAGAATAGGACAAATTAAACGGTTTTCAGGTGTGATTTTACCCTCATGTTAAAGAAAATAACTAGCGTTATTCTCTTCTAAAAAATTATTCTAAAAAATATTATTCTAAAAAAGCATTTCGCAAACGAAAACAAAACCCACGACCGCCTCACGCACAAGTCACTACTGATTTTAACTGTACTATGACATGAATTAAACAGATAATGTGGTGATGATAACGCTATATAATATGCAGAAGGATGATTAAACAGAGAATATGAAAGTTATAATAACGCACTTATATTTCCGGATTGGTGATTATATCGAGAATATGAAAATGATAATAACTCACTTTAATAGGCGAATTGGATGATTAAACAGAAAAGACAATAATGATACTATTATATTTCATAATGCGGAAGAGTAATCAAACAAGCATTATAATAAGTATAATAACGTGTTTAAATGATATTTCACGTTGATAATATTGAGTAAGCACACGAAAATGTATGTTCTCTTTGAAAATGTGCCCAAATTGTATTTTGTAATTCATAAAGCTTGGAAATTACCGAAATGCTTCTCTATGTTAAGTTTATCGAAATTTACATTTGAGAATTATTTGGAAGCTTTGAAAAATTGTCAAGATTCATATTTCTCTTGAATTTATGTAAGTTAACCCTCGTACATTATACAGAAACCCAGAAAAATTATCTAAAAGTTTTGTTGTAGAATTCATTTGAAAACAACTGCTTACTCGAGACGTTTCTTGTAAAAAAATTGTACCCATCGATTCCAAATTCATTACGATTGTCGTTCACTCGACTTCAAAATAAACGATTTTACAAAAAAATTTGAGGGCACATATGCAGAGTAGCCTTATCCACAAATCAGAGGTCACAACTGGGGAGTGGATTAAGTGATAATTTCACCTCATAGCGGCGTAGATGTCTTTCAGGCAGAGAGGCCTAGTTCCTAGTTCAGTTCCTAGCAGGGTTGGCACATAAAAAACCCACCCAAAAAAACCCACCCAAAAAAGCCCAAAAAAACCCACGTAAAAAAACCCATCAAATTAGTGGGTTTTTTGGGCTTTTTTGGGTTTTATTAGTGCTATTTGAATTTCACTTGTTTTCAAGGTTATAGAATCAAAATGAGCTAAATATTTATATTGTCAAAAATTTGTCCAAAGCATTTGCATGACAACACTATGACAATAAATATTAAAAAAACACTATGAAAATAAAATAAGAAAAACTCTAATCACAAAAAAAAACTCGAGGGGCTAGTATATTTTGATGAGTTCCATTTCCCAAGTAAAAAACAAAAATTAAGAAACAAATGCAGTTTGACTATTTGAGAGTAAAGAGACTTCTGAATTCTTCCTCTGTCTTCTAGACTATGTAGACCGCTACTACAGTACTACTGTATTTCTCTTTCTACATCCACTGCCATTTTATCGTTGTCATCCACATCATGATCATTTGCGAGGTGGGGATAGAATGAAACCAATTTCTGTGCGCATTCCGATCCTAATCTATTTCTCAATTTATTCCGCACAGTTCCAAATGTTTAGAAAATGCTCTCAACGGATCCTGAACTTGCAAAGCAAGAATGAAGATTGCTTATAAACTTGCAGAAACCCTCTGCCAGTGTTTTTTTTAAGAATCTGCATTTTCTGCTGTTTCATGTCTTGAATATCCCTCCATCAACGAGTAGTCATTGTCTTAGTGATATTCTTGTTGAACACGTGTTTTGGGAAGATGTTGGAGTCCTTCAATTTATACAAATAAATCGCACCGATCAACTCCGGATTGTACTCAGCCAACCACTCTTCAATATCTGTCTCCTGTGAGAGCTTTGCCTGAAATAAGTCTAACAATTATAGTCAGATGGGGTAAGACACAACCGCAGCCATCATGGGGTAAGAAAGTAAATAAACGACTGGCCTATGGTGAGCATTCAAGGTGCACTGGAACAAATTTGACGATGGAATCTGTTAGAGCATTTATTTCTAATCATTTTAGCGTTTGTTGCTATCCTGAACTGCAAAAAGTGATTTTGTTGACAAATTTTTAAAAAAATTTTTTGGCATGTCACTACATGTTGTAACATGTAACAGTGTGGCTGACTGACTTGGCTTGCGCTGCTAAGCCCTCCAGCTCACACAATACACATGTTAAGTTGTTAACAGCATGACTGTTAAGTGATGTGCAGCTGTCTTGCTTCAAGTTGCTTGTGGTGGTTACTTATGATCTGCATGGTGCTTCCCGCTCACATGACTTGCGTCTGTCAGCTGCTAAAAACAACTTACTATGAATTGACAAGCATAGCAATTCTCTTTGCACATCTTATATCTTTACAGACTGCACAGCTATGTCCCTATGCATATGGTAATTTGTAAGTGGTAATTGTGATGGACAAACTTAATTCATATATGGTTCAAATAATGTAATAATTCATATAATAATGTAATATAATGTTGGAAATAAAGTTATCAAATAATATTTACTCAATAAGTGTATATAAATCTGGAAAAGAGGCAACTGGAGCTATGTGAATAACTCTTTCAAACAAAAACATGTGTTACAAAAAACCCAATAAAGCCCAAAAAAACCCAATAAAACCCAAAAAAACCCAATTTAACCCAAAAAAAACCCACGTGGGTTGGGTTTTTTTAAAAAACCCAGGGTTTTTTCCATCCCTGGTTCCTAGTTAGTAACTTGGCTAGGAAAAGCTAGTTGAGCAACCCTGCGATGAACACCACGCCTCTAACTTGAGTGTCCTAAAGTTCTGTGTTTTTTGGGTTATGACACTCTGCATATTTGCCCTCCAATTGTTATGAGTCGAGTCATCTCCTAACGTTCTACATGTTCGACATAAACCATCATGTTCAAATAAGGCATAACAACACGATCTTATTGACTCTAAGTGTGAAGGACTATCTTTGACGCGTTAGATTATCTTTGATATGCAGAATTATCTTTGAAAGAGTAAGCTTATCCTCGATGTGGGGAGCATATTTTTGATGCTCCACGTATTTCCAGAATTCTTTCCTGTTAGGCCGTAAACTTTGGATAGAGTTCAGCTGGTTTCACTTCCCTGTTAAAAATGGAGTAGCAAGTTTTTACTGACGTCATTAAAGTTTATAATATTCAAGTTTTACTCAACGGTACCTTAAATAATAACTTGAAACCTTTATGCCATGAACATATGATAAATCATATCATGGGACAATTTTTGACCTGAACTACGGATGACTTTTCTATCATGTGAATGATTAATGAAATATTAGAGTGAGAAGAAAAAATATCACGATGACAAAGATAAAAATATGATAGTGAGTATACGAATTGCGTCGCACACCTTTATGAAATGATAATGCGAGATACGTTGATCGCGTATTAATAGAGAGAAAATTACACGCAAAAATACCGTTACAATCGAATAAAAAAATATCAAATATCAAATATTAATATCATAGTTAAAATGAGTACATAACAGATTAATTTTATTCATTGTAACTGTTTCTATTTCTAATTGAATTTGAAGCCTGCAGGAGCTTGCTTCCGTGACTGTTAATAATTTCTTAATTTCATAGTGACCAACAAAATGTCTCTTTCATCGCAATTCATAATTTTTCCTTTTTATATTTTTTCTACTAATAATTACCAACGAAGAAAAATTCCTTATTCTACCAAAACCGCAATGCCCAAAATAAGAAAAAAGGAAAGGAGGTCATTACATATAAAGCTGATACATAAAACGTATTACAGCGGTTTCTAAAATGTCTTAGCGAAAAGACCTTTAGTTGGTGAGCATACAAATGTATGTATTATGGTAGCCGAGTAAAGAAGCCTCGCTTAATTAAATGACCTGAACCCTTTTTTCTCTACCCAGAAACAGCTTTTTCAACACAGAATTTTGTCCCCTGAAGCCTTCTTTTCCATCCAGAAGTCCCACTCCTTACTCAATCGAATAGCACTTCTTCTTTGTCTTTCCCCACCGATCTCCACCCATCATCACCCTTCTCTCCCCTTCTCCACCCTTCTCCACTCGTTATCACCCCTCCCCTGTTCTCTACCCTCTACAGATCCTTCCCTAATCAGAAACATCTTTTTCAACCCAGAAAATTTTCTCCCGAAGTTTTCTTTTTTACCCAGATGTCCCACCCATTATTATCCCCCCTCATCCCCCCTCATCCCCCCTCATCCCCCCTCATCACCCTTCTCCATTCTTCTCTACCTCTCTCCACTCTTCACCCGTCTCCAGCCTTCTCCACTATTCTCCTCACATTTTTCCCTTCTCCACCCTTCTCCACCCATTTCCACCCTTCTCCACCCTTCTCTACCCTTTTCCGCCCTTCACCATCCATTTCCACCCTCCTCCACCCTTCTCCACTCTTCTCCACCCTTCTCTACCCTTTTCAGCCCTTCTCCCCCCATTTCCACCCTTCTCCACCCTTCTCCACCCTTCTCTACCCTTCTCTACCCTTTTCCGCCCTTCTCTATTCTTTTCCGCCTTTCTCCATCCATTTCCACCCTTCTCCACCCTTCTCCACCCTTCTCCACCCTTCTCAACCCTGCTCAACCCTTTTCCACCCTTCTCCACCCATTTCCAACCTTCTCCACCCTTCTCCACCCTTCTCTATTCTTTTCCGCCTTTCTCCATCCATTTCCACCCTTCTCCACCCTTCTCCACCCTTCTCCACCCTTCTCAACCCTGCTCAACCCTTTTCCACCCTTCTCCACCCATTTCCACCCTTCTCCACCCTTCTCCACCCTTCTCAACTCTGCTCTACCCTTTTCCACCCTTCTCCACCCCTTTCCACCCTTCTCCACCCTTCTCCACCCTGCTCCACCCTGCTCCACCCCCCACCAAGGTGCCCGGAGACAAAGACCGCCACATGGCCAGTGACAACAAACAGACGCAGGAGATGGCGGTAGGCTGTCGTTATGCCTCACGGCCAGAAGGATCTCATCAAATCCGTTCACACTGAAACGATTTCGGGTGTCGATCAAATTTGAAGTCTCCCAAGTTGGAGATGAAATGTCATTTTAGAAGTATGTTTTTGAATTTTTTTAAAGCATGTACAAAACGTCGGAGATGAAATGTCATTTTAGAAGTATGCTTTTGAATAATTTTTTTAATGATTTTAAAAAGTCGGGAATGAAATGTGATTTTAAAAATTTCTTTTGAATTTTTTTGATTATAAAAACGTAGGAGATAAATTGTCCTTTCAGAAATAAGCTTTTGGAATATTTTTTGCATATATATAAATTTTCCTAAGGACTGTGAAGTTCGCAAGTCGTAATTTATGCGAAGAGGAAGTTTATTCTGGGAGGTATAATGGATTTAAATATTTTTAATAAGTCCTAAGCAATGGGTAATTTTTTAGAAAAGACGATGTACACGAAAAAGTACAATCAAATAATATGAAACTTTGTTTTTCTTTTGACACGTCCTAAAGAACAGGAACTTAGGAAAAATTTTCTATGTACACAAAAAATACATCAGAATAATGTGATATTTTTTTATAGAAGCACATGATCAGCATCAGCGAAGAAAGTGATCTTAGAACAATCGGAGCTTCATTTATATTTACAGTCCTTTAAGAAATGTCTAACTAATTATTTTCATTTACTCATTACTGTTATTGATTCAATTATTTCTGGATGGATAAAGATTAACTTTTGTAATCTAGCATTTTCGATGAGTTCCGATAATCACCGTTCACACACTCACAACATTTTTTACATTTTGCGCCTTTCTTAACACATAAATATTCTTTTACCGAAAAAATGTCATCACAATTATCAAAAATACTTCAAGAGTTTGTGACAAACGGAATTGAATTCTTTATTAAATCAATACCGATGTAATGAAGAAAATTCCTAATGTTTCAACAGGAAAATAAACAATTTCACGAAGAAACATAACAAAAACATGAACTAGATCGAACTCAAAGTGTTTAAAAGTCTTTTTTTAGGGAAACCTGACATCCAAATCCAAAATTCGAAATACCAATTGAACACCTCTCTCTTTAATCCAAAATATGTGCAAATACAAAACGTCACTCACACTTCTCTAGTAAGACATGTTACGTTAGTAGAAAGTCCGGATAAACGTTATTATACGTCATGGTGTAAACAAAGAAAACCATTATGCATCAAGGTAAGAACAAAAAAAACGTTATCCATCAATGTAAAAACAAAAAAAGCATTATACATCAAAGTGAAAACAAAAAAAAAGTATACATTGAGGTAAAAACAAAGAAAAACATTATACATCAAGGTAAAAATAGAATAAAACATTATTCGTCATGGTAAAACATATAAAAATCTTATACGTCACGGTGAAAACAGGTAAAACCATTATTATAGGTCATTGTGAAAAAAGATAAAACCGTTACTATAGGCCATGGTAAAACCAAACAAAAGCCAGCACAGGGTCTGATAACACGGAATAATCGAAAAAAGGCGAAATGATACCAGCAGACAACAGACCTAGGAATTAAGGGGCAAGTGTACGGAGCAAGTCTATCGTTACAGCCAGAATGACCTACAGATGGCAACACTTCGACGTCCTCAAAGAACGAGCGTAGAAAGTACGCGGCAATGATGATGATCAGTGACCGTAGCAGTGAAATAACGGTTACCTTTAGCAACTGCTGGCGTCGCCGGAGCAACTGCTGGCGTCGCCGGAGCAACTGCTGACGTCGCCGTAGCAACTGCTGACGTCGCCGTAGCAATTGCTAATGTCGCCGTAGCAACTGCTGACGCCGCCGTAGCAATTGCTAATGTCGCCGTAGCAACTGCTGGCGTCGCCGGAGCAACTGCTGACGTCGCCGTAGCAATTGCTAATGTCGCCGTAGCAACTGCTGGCGTCGCCGGAGCAACTGCTGACGTCGCCGTAGCAACTGCTGACGTCGCCGTAGCAACTGCTGACGTCGCCGTAGCAATTGCTAATGTCGCCGTAGCAACTGCTGACGTCGCCGTAGCAATTGCTAATGTCGCCGTAGCAACTGCTGGCGTCGCCGGAGCAACTGCTGACGTCGCCGTAGCAACTGCTGACGTCGCCGTAGCAACTGCTGACGTCGCCGTAGCAATTGCTAATGTCGCCGTAGCAACTGCTGACGCCGCCGTAGCAACTGCTGACGTCGCCGTAGCAACTGCTGATGTCGCCGTAGCAACTGCTGACGTCGCCGTAGCAACTGCTGACGTCGCCGTAGCAACTGCTGACGTCGCCGTAGCAATTGCTAATGTCGCCGTAGCAACTGCTGACGCCGCCGTAGCAACTGCTGACGTCGCCGTAGCAACTGCTGATGTCGCCGTAGCAACTGCTGACGTAGCCGTATCAACTGCTCACGTCGCCGTAGCAACTGCTGACGTCGCCGTAGCAACTGCTGACGTCGCTGTAGCAACTGCTGACGTCGCCGTAACAACTGCTGACGTCGCCGTAGCAACTGCTGACGCCGCAGTAGCAACTGCTGACGTCGCCGTAACAACTGCTGACGTCGCCGTAGCAACTGCTTACGCCGCCGTAGCAACTGCTGACGTCGCCGTAGCAACTGCTGATGTCGCCGTAGCAACTGCTGACGCCGCCGTAGCAACTGCTGACGTCGCCGTAGTAACTGCTGACGTCGCCGTAGCAACTGCTGACGTCGCCGTAGCAATTGCTGACGTCGCCGTAGCAACTGCTGACGCCGCCGTAGCAACTGCTGACGTAGCCGTATCAACTGCTCACGTCGCCGTAGCAACTGCTGACGTCGCCGTAGCAACTGCTGACGTCGCCGTAGCAACTGCTGACGTCGCCGTAGCAACTGCTGACGTCGCCGTAGCAACTGCTGACGTCGCCGTAGCAACTGCTGACGTCGCCGTAGAAACTGCTGACGCCGCCGTAGCAACTGCTGACATCGCTGTAGCAACTGTTGACGTCGCCGTAGCAACTGCTGACATCGCCGTAGCAACTGCTGACATCGCCGTAGCAACTGCTGACATCGCCGTAGCAACTGCTGACATCGCCGTAGCAACTGCTGACGTGGCCGTAGCAACTGCTGACGCCGCCGTTGCAACTGCTGACGCCGCCGTAGCAACTGCTGACGCCGGACGCCGCCGTTGCAACTGCTGACGCCACCGTAGCAACTGCTGACGCCGCCGTAGCAACTGCTGACGCCGCCGTTGCAACTGCTGACGCCGCCGTAGCAACTGCTCACGTCGCCGTAGCATATACTGGAATCAATATGCTATTAGGTGGAAATAATGTAGCAAGTACTCATATTGGTGTTGTAACTGGTTTTTTTGCTGTAAAAAGAGCCGGTCTCTCTAAAACAACTTATGGTATTTATGTAACAATAGCTAGTATGGGTGTTACAACTTCTGGTATCTATGTAAAAACTTCTGGTATCTATGTAACAACAACTAGTATCGATCTAATAACTTATAACATCTATTTAACAATAGCTAGTATCAATTCAACACCTGTTATCTATGCAACAATGGCAGGTACCTATGTAACAATTTCTGGTACCTACTCGTATGTAACAACAGCTGCTTCAGTATCAACGCTGAAAGTTGCTGGCACCGATGTAACTTTTTCTACAATAGATGAGACAACTGGTAGTTTTTGAAATCATTTTATAAGAAGCCTTGTTTTATTTTCGTCGATATAATATTCTACGGGAATATTTCTTTCAATAACGTTTTATTTCAATCTTAAAATAATTTCAATAAATTCGAACTGTGCGGTTTGAAAACCGGAACTTCTGAGAAATTTTGAAGAGTAATTTCACGAAATCTTCAGTTTTTTTAATTAACAAACATGTTCATGTGAAGTAGCTAGTTATAAATAAATGAAATAAGTACATAAACAAATGATATACATGTGAAGTGATGGAAATAAATTACTACATAAAAAATATATGAAATACTGCGTTCAAGGAAAATACCACCTATGAATCGGTAAGTTACTACCTATAAATAAATAATTTACTTCCTATGAATTGAGTTCAAAATAAGGAATTACTGAAACAAGTGTAAACAATGTTATATTTAAAATTTATTCAAACAATTAATTCAAACAAGTTCAAATAAGATTAATCTTTTGTTCATGAAATTTTATTTCGTGCTAACTGAAAATTCGAACAATTGAAAATTCGACCAATTTAGCTTGAGTTATTTAAAATTTAAATTATCGGATTAGCCAAAACCATTCTGACCGCTCATGCGTGATCAAGGAAGAATATTTTTTTTTCAAGTTTGTTCTGAAGGACTGTTTGATTTGTGAACGTAAGATTTGTGTATACAATTTTGAGAAATATACGTAGCGATTTTAAAAATGCAAAATGATGGTATGACTTAAGAACTTCATGTAGAATCACTTGTAAACTTTATGGAATGAGTTGAAAGTCACGGGATGACTTTTACGTTTCATGGAAAAGTCACGGGATGACTTATACGTTTCATGGAATAACTTATAAACTCCATGCTATACTTGTGAGGCTGAGTACTGCTAGTATTTTAATGTAAGTGCGCACTGAAAAGAGCATTTGCATCCTTTCGTAAATTATTTATATGAAATTATTTTGTGGTGCTGTGTTTTTTATTTTTTATTTTTTTACTTGTTTTTACATGGATCATTAAACTTATATTATCGCCGCAAAGGGGATTTATTTTTTCATGCCTCTCTCTCAATCATTTGTTTCGACAATCTGCTTGAGAATTATGATACTCATGAGTGAATACATATATCAATGAAGGATTTTGATGTGAAGACATTTTAAAGACCTATGTAGCTTGTACAATTTACTGGTCAACTTTATTGGAAATGACCTATTATTTTATTTCTTGGATTGAGTTATAAACTTCATAGAACAGCGCAAACACATTATGGAATGAGTTGAAAAATTCATGGAATAAGTTGAAAGCTACATGGAATGACTTTTAATTTTATTGAATTACCTTTAGACTTCGGGGAATGACTTTATAGGGAATAGATTAAAAAAAATAACCCTGATAGCTTGGGTAGCTAAACATAACGAAACCAATACACAAGTGAAAGTAAAATTAAAAAAAAAATTTCTGTCGAGCTAAAACTCTTAAATAATTTTTACAATCCCCAACTGCAAAGTGGACATAAAACCAAAAATAAGTATGTGTGACATTTAGGTGGAGTTCATGTAGCACATACTGCCATGCGCCCCGAGTTAGCAGGTGAACTGAAGCGAAAACACCGACTTTTAATCATAAGTACACTCTCGGGTGTGCAATTTTAGAGTCTTCAAGTTGCGCAAAGGTCTTTCTGCTCCACCGACGCTGCATGAATGCATATACATATAAGTCAAAGTTCTCTTTAACTTGAGAAGAAAACCTGACTAGAGAAGACAAGAAACTCCAACCTGAGAAGACAAAAACCTGAACAGAGAAGTCAAGAAAATCTGACCTAAGCAACGGTTCGACTTTAAAAATGTATTTTGTTTAGTGATTTAGTTTTAGAAATAAGTGAAACTTTGTGCCAAGTTTCAAACTTTGTGATGCATGTAAAATTTTGAGCTGAGTTTCAAACTTTGTGCTGGCACTTTAGGCACTTTTAGTTTCATCAAGAGGGGGCTTGAAGTTCAAAAATGTATAAGGACTCTAAAGCATTATTAATATGCCACTTTAAATGCATGATCCGATTCTAATACATTCTATATCATCATAAATAATCTCTAAAGAGAAGTAAAAGAAAGAAAAAGCAATTATGCTCGTGACACTATCGATATGATTGTAATTCGCTCGACTCAACGTCAATTTCCTTGAAAAGCTTTTAGACATTCAGTCATACTAGTCCAAAAGGATTAGCGTCCGGGATGCAGGCCAAAGCCGGTGCGAAACTTCAAACATCTGCGACACAAGCTCGGTAGAGGAAACAAGGTAGGGTCATTTCTAGGGAGAAAATACACCTCCTCTTGTTCGGCTAACCAATAGAAAGGCTTCATTTCAAACAAACTTTATGACGTTACCAAAACGCAATGTCGTTAGGCCAATAGTGTAGCCAGATTTGGGGGTAGCAGTGCTATGAGACGCAATATGAGCGCTGCTATTGGTTCGTTGCGGTGACGTCAGCAAACCCACACCGTCAACGATAAAAAGACTGGCTTGAACCTACCTTGTTTCCTCTACCGTGGACACAAGCCAGAAGCTCTTTCTTGGCCCGAGACGAAGATTAATCGACGTAAGTGGAAGGTGGGCCTCGAACACGAGTGGCATAATGTCGTGGCGCAGCGACGGTAACATACCGTAACGATCATAAAAGGGTTTACCGTGCCTTCGTAATACTGGATGACGCTCTTTTATTACGCATGATGGGAGCCGATCATTATTTGGATATGGATGAATATAAGTCTTACGTACGATGGGATCGGAAAATTATTTGGACGTGGATGAATGTAAGTCTTACGCACGATGGGATCGGAACGTTATTTGGACATGGATGAATATAAGTCTTACGCACGATGGGATCGGAACATTATTTGGATATGGATGAATATAAGTCTTACGCACGATGGGATCGGAACATTATTTGGACACGGATGAATATAAGTCTTACGCACGATTGGATCGGAACGTTATTTGGACATGGATGAATATAAATCTGACGCACGATGGGATCGGAACGTTATTTGGACATGGCTGAATATAAGTCTTACGCACGATGGGATCGGAACATTATTTGGATATTGATGAATATAAGTCTTACGCACGATGGGATCGGAACATTATTTGGACACGGATGAATATAAGTCTTACGCACGATGGGATCGGAACATTATTTGGACACGGATGAATATAAGTCTTACGCACGATTGGATCGGAACGTTATTTGGACATGGATGAATATAAGTCTTACGCGCGATGAGATCGGAACATTATTTGGACATGGATGAATATAAGTCTTACGCACGATGGGATCGGAACATTATTTGGACACGGATGAATATAAGTCTTACGCACGATTGGATCGGAACGTTATTTGGACATGGATGAATATAAGTCTTACGCGCGATGGGATCGGAACATTATTTGGACATGGATGAATATAAGTCTTACGCACGATGGGATCGGAACGTTATTTGGACATGGATGAATATAAGTCTTACGCACGATGGGATCGGAACATTATTTGGACATGGCTGAATAATAGTCTTATGCATGATGGGAGCCGAATCAGAGTTCAACGAAAATTCATAGAGAACGAAATCACGGTTCACTTTTGATTAAATCTATGATACATTTGTTCAGAGATAGAAAGAGAGAGAGCGAAATGACATTTCACGTCTAAATATCCAATATATTCAGGATGATACAAAGTGTAAGAATAAGAAGCAAATAATTTTTTGAGTTTTTGTAGCTACGAGTTTTCGATGAAAAAAATACAAGTAAAATAATACGCGTGGACTACCTGGAATCTCGCATATCCTTGAAAACAAAATCCATGAAAGTTAATGTAACCCGAGTGAAGCACACATATAAGTACACATCTAAATACACTTGTAAGTACACACGTAGGTACACATTGTCAGTACACACATAAGTACACATTGTCAGTACACATGTCAGTACACATATCAGTACACATGTCAGTACACATGTCAGTATACATGTCAGTACACATGTCAGTACACATGTCATTACACATGTCAGTACACATCTAAGCACGTGAGTAAGCGAGGTAATGTCAGGGAGTACTGGCGTGTAGATCACCGCAGTACGGTTACCTCAATGGAACAGTAATTAGTCAAAGTAATTAAAAAAATTAGTCAGAGTGATTAGTTAAAGGAATTTTTAAAAAAGTCCGCGTAAATTTTCCGGAGGCAATTCAAGTTTTTTCCGGAACTCGAATTAAATTGTTTGTCAACAGTGTCAAACTAACACGTGAGTCTAGAGCCGCAGACCATGAAATCTTATTTGTTTATAAAATGGTTTTCGAGAATTTCAAGACCATCATATTCTAACGATTATATAGTACTTTATAATTTTTCCCACATGAAGGTATATTCCAGCTATACATGAATTTTCCGACATATATAGCTGATGGTTGATTCTACTGATACAAATAACAGGGCCTTCTTTTCTCGTGTTTGTGCGCAAACGGTGATTTGACTTGTGAATCGGATAGTCATTCTAACTTACATTCCGAGCGCTGTCATTTGCTCTAGAAATAAATTTTGCTACCGTGGCATCGATTCATATCTCACTTCGTATTTACTATCGAATGCATTTTGCTACCATAGGTAACTGGATCGATTTATTTTTACCCCATTTCATATTTACTGCGAAGCTCGCGCTCAAAGTCCACATGGACTTTTGAAAAGAAGAGAAAGAAAAATACATATAAGAAGACGAAGAAAGAATACAATACAAAATAAAAAAGAAAAAACAAATAAAAAAAGGAGAGACAAAAAAAGAAAAGGGTGAAGACAACGAAGGAAAAAAAGGAAATGAAGAATAAGAAGAGAAAGACGAAGAATGTGAAGAAAATAAACCAGGGTAAAAAGATAAAAAAAAGAAAAAGAAAAAAGGAAATTGAAAAAAGTACACAATTTTTTCCTCACACCGTCCAGCCCCGAGTTTTTGTGACCAAAACCCTGTCTCCAAAGACACGTCAGCGTCGTCACAATTCTGAACCAAAAGATCATTTCCTCGCCTCCAGCCCGTGGTTGAGGGGAGTAGACAGTTCAACCGGTGCTGCTAGGGCGTGGGGTCTACCGCACTATAGCGTGAGGTCTACCGCGCTATAGCGTGAGGTCTACCGCACTATAGCGTGAGGTCTACCGCGCTATAGCGTGAGGTCTACCGCACTATAGCGTGAGGTCTACCGCACTATAGCGTGAGGTCTACCGCACTATAGCGTGAGGTCTACTGCACTATAGCGTGAGGTCTACCGCACTATAGCGTGAGGTCTACCGCACTATAGCGTGAGGTCTACTGCACTATAGCGTGAGGTCTACTGCACTATAGCGTGAGGTCTACCGCACTATAGCGTGAGGTCTACCGCACTATAGCGTGAGGTCTACCGACTATAGCGTGAGGTCTACCGCACTATAGCGTGAGGTCTACTGCACTATAGCGTGAGGTCTACCGCACTATAGCGTGAGGTCTACCGCACTATAGCGTGAGGTCTACTGCACTATAGCGTGAGGTCTACCGCACTACAGCGTGAGGTCTACCGCACTGTAGCGTGAGGTCTACCGCACTATAGCGTGAGGCCTACCACACTGTAGCGTGAGGTCTACGCACTATAGCGTGAGGTCTACCGCACTATAGCGTGAGGTCTACCGCACTATAGCGTGAGGTCTACCGCACTATAGCGTGAGGCCTACCACACTGTAGCGTGAGGTCTACGCACTATAGCGTGAGGCCTACCGCACTATAGCGTGAGGTCTACCGCACTACAGCGTGAGATCTACCGCACTATCTCGCCTACCCAGGTGCAGTTTGAGATGTAGAAATTAAGTGCTTATCGCTAAAGAAAATGTGTACGTCACTTTATAGTGCGGTAGACCTCACTTTATAGTGCGGTAGACCTCACGCTATAGTGTGGTAGACCTCACGCTACAGCAGCAGAAAGTTCAAGGAACCGAAAGGCTTTCGGTTGATGACGCAGAACCGGCGCGACCGGAGCCGAGGTGTGGAAACATCAAGGGCTTAAAGCAAACAATCCTTAAGTGAATTTGCGGATCGGTGTAAACTAGCGGTCTCTCTGAACCTCCAAATAAACACACACTGTACAAAAAAGTGTAAAAGAAATGAAAAACTCGCATTACTCCAAGCCGCAGTGGTGGCGGAAATCTGTGTGTAAGTCTTCGTGAATTTGCATCCATCGGGTTTATGGGATTTTATTTCTGGTAAAAACAATCGAATTTTGGGGGCATGTTTTTACTGCAGAATGTCTCTATTTTTTTGTTGCATGGGCATTATGAAACTCATTTTCATTCATTAGCTATGGATCTGCATTTATATCCTCTAGGTTTTTTGAGTAACATGGGCATTATAAGACCCTGTATTTTTATCAATTAAGGGTCTTTATAATGAGATATTTAGGCTCTTTGGCTGTTATGTGAGTCGTCGGTGCGCAAGGAGGGAATTTTCATAATGCTGTTGACCGATTATTATAATCCAGAACAATAAATTATGAAAAGCCTTGTCAATAACAGCCGTTAAGTTATTATCTAGATATACAGGTTATTATCTGTACGCACCTTATCAAAAATAACGGCAGTCAATAGTTTCCGCTAAAAAGCATAAAACATTTAGTCAAGTTGGTAGTAAAAAATAGCGTTATAAACATAATATAAACAACGTTATTCAAGTTAAAAATAACGTTATTAAAGTTGTCAACAAGGTAAACCATTCAATTTAGCTGGTAGCATACGATGGCGTTATGAACATTGTTAAACACGTTATAAACAACGTTAATCATTCAATTTGATTAGTCTCAAAAATTGCGTTACATGAAATATATCAACTTTATTCCATAAAAATTCCCAGTAAACTTCTAACTCTATGCCTAAAAAACTTCTAAGGCATCTCATTAAAACGTTAAAATATATGTGTACAATGATGTTCATTCAGTACACTCAACTTTATCACACAGTAAATGAATCAAATAATGGGCCGACACAGAATTTAAGGTTCAAGTGTAAAATATAATTAGTTTTTCCCTTTTAAGATTATTTTAACATGCGCATTCATTTTCCACGGACACTTTTTTATTTCGTCGGAAAATCGTTCATGTGTCCAGGTCAATGCCCAAAAAAGTGTGGTATTAACATACTGATGTATCATTCATACACGTAATTCGTACCTAAAATAGCGGTGTGTTATTAATACACCGATGCATCATGTACATACGTAATTCATACCTAAAATAGCTGTGTTATTAATACACCGATGCATCATATACTTACGTAATTCATCCCTGAAATAGCGGTGTGTTACTAATACATCAATACATCATGGTCCACGCTTAAAATAAAAGTGATACATACACACCAATATATCACACACACAAGTGCACCACTCCTAAAATAGCGACGTGTCACCAACACTCACACACTCGGTCCAATGGGGGTGTATCATTCACACACGGGACTCATACCTAAAATAGCGATGCGTCACCAACACATCTAAGGACAATTCACACACAAGTTTACACAGTCTTGGTCATAAAGTTCTGTCGTTTAAGTTCATTGGCACCTACCTGCTAGTTCCAGCCGTGACTGGCTGTGTTGGTTTGGTCGGGCCAACCTTAAAATCCGTTGACCGGGATGGGTTGAATTGATGTTTAATGTTAAATTCAAATTTAAAGTCAGTTGTGGTAATCAACTTTGAAAATAGTAAACATTGACTGGATCGGGTCTTTTTTAACTTTCATTAAGTATTAATAAAAAATGAGTTAGTGACTGCAGGTGGGTCAGCAGCATTATGAAAATCCCCTAAGTGACCACCGGTGGGTCACTTCGCAGGAAATGTGTTACAACACGTTGGCTGCGATGGGTTGAACTGAAGTTCAATATTCCACTCAAATTTGAAATAAAATTGGCAGCAATTTAATAAATACCTAATATTAACTGAGTCCAGTAAATACCATTTTATATTATGAAATATTCTGGAAATTTTTCTAACGACCAAAGAAACTTCGGAACTTCGAAAACGTTTTCGAACACTCGCCAAACTCGAAGTATGTTTTCCTAAATACACTTGGTTAGACTTTGGGAGGGAATCAAACCTTTACGAATTGCTACTTTTGAATTACATACTTTTAATTGCATAATTGTAATCATAATTGTATAGTTTTAAGATTATCATTGTATTGTTGTGTAATTATAACGGTTGAATAAAAGTTTAACAGTGCCACTTTCCATAATTATTTGTACGAAAAAAAGTTTCAAATGCAACTTCGTTGGTATTCGAACACAAAAACTTGAACTGGGATTTTTTACAGAAATTTGAAGGGAAAAGTAATTCTTACTAAGATACAAAGTAAATTCATTATTTTAAAACGCTTTTGAATTACGATGCTTCGTTTGTATGTATGCGAAAATAAATTTTGGCAGCAACTTTTTAGAAGCATTTTACAAATTGATCGATTTTCAAAAACGTAGATTCTGAGTTCCAGAAGAGTTACATTCGATCGAGTTGCAAATTGTCGTGTTACAGCGAGTTTATACCAGTGATATCACGTCTTCCGTGTCCAGTCCACCTGGTATATCTGTTGGTGTCCAGTCCACCTGGTATATCTGATGGTGTCCAGTCCACCTGGTATATCTGTTGGTGTCCAGTCCACCTGGTATATCTGATGGTGTCCAGTCCACCTGGTATATCTGTTGGTGTCCAGTCCACCTGGTATATCTGTTGGTGTCCAGTCCACCTGGTATATCTGATGGTGTCCAGTCCACCTGGTATATCTGTTGGTGTCCAGTCCACCTGGTATATCTGTTGGTGTCCAGTCCACCTGGTATATCTGATGGTGTCCAGTCCACCTGGTATATCTGTTGGTGTCCAGTCCACCTGGTATATCTGTTGGTGTCCAGTCCACCTGGTATATCTGATGGTGTCCAGTCCACCTGGTATATCTGTTGGTGTCCAGTCCCCCTGGTATATCTGTTGGTATCCAGTCCACCCGGTATATCTGTTGGTGTCCAGTCCACCTGGTATATCTGTTGGTGTCCAGTCCACCTGGTATATCTGTTGGTGTCCATTCCATTTCACGTGGCATATTAGAGCTCACTTGGTTTACCTGGTATATTAGAGTTCACTTTGTATACCTTAAAACCACCTTCGGTGCGACATAGAGGTTCCCTCTGAAGCGCTAGCAAGCTCCCTACTACTACTACTACTACTACTACTTATTATACCTGGTATGTTAGAGTTCACCCGGTATATCCATAACTTTTCCTCCCTTTTCCCCTATGCCTCAGTGCGCCGGATGCCCTAAGCTCTCTGTTGCCATGGATAAAAAATACCTTATCATGCGTCAACTGTCACTTGCTGGCTATGTTTGGCCAATTTCTAGGGTAAATATTCGATCTCGCAGGGCAACATTTGTGAGCGGGGCCGTTGTCATGGAGACGTGGCTCATCGTTGCGAATAGGACTGCAAAAACAACATTGCAGTTTGTTGCACTTTTGGAAAATGCTCCAAAAAAATTATGCTTGGTGATATTATGAATTGTGCTAGACTAAAGAAAAAATCTACTGTTGTTTTGCCTGGGCTAAATAAATTGCTTAAATTACTTTGCATTACTTTGCAGTCGTATAAGTGTAGTGAATGAATATTAGATTCTGTATCGCATATCTATCGCACCCATATACTTACATGATTTCCTCACTATTGATGGATGAAACAGCACATTTTATTTATTTTCAGCGTTTCACTATTGTTAAATAAAAACTCTGATGTAATGAGCTCGATAGTTCTTTATAGGTGCCTTCATAAAGACGCCGAACGCATAATTGCCTCACGTTCATTGATCGTATCATTCTATTTCCTACTTGCGCTTTGAAGGTGAAACGTAATCATTATCTAAACCTTGGCGCTAATTATATTAAATAAGAACTAGGTGAAATGTAAAACCTTGGCACTACTCCTATTGAATAAGAACCTAAAGAAGTGTGAAACCTTATATCTACTTCTATTAAATCAAACGTCATGAATTGTAAACCCTTATCACTAATCTTATTAAAATAGAATTTAATGAATTGCAAAGCCTTGGGACTGCTCTTATTAAATAAGAAGTTGAGGTAGGGTAAAATAATGTCGTACTAAATATGCGTAACCCTGAATAACGATATACGAAAACAGGTGTGAGTGTGAATGATTATTTACCAAGTATGAAGGCGGTGGAATTTTTCTGATGCGTCGGCAAACTTGTCTCTGAACTGCATGGAAATTTCCTAAAATTTGCATTTGTCGTCAATCAAATAATATGAGAGATATAATCTGATATCGCTTAGCAAGTATTCAAGCGATTAGGTTAGTCACTGAAGGGACTTTCGTTTGGGCAGAAAAGGACGTCCAGCAAGCTACAGCTTTCCAGGTTAGGGTTGGTTTTCGAGCTATACTCTTTGACCTTAATAATTTGTTAAACTGAAGTTAAATATTCAACTTACATTTAAAGACAATTGTAGAAAGCAACTTTGAAAACAGCAAACATTAACTTGATCTTGCTTGATGGGTCAATTCGCAAGAAATGTGAAATACTGTGACAGCTACCAAATAATTCCTCTGAGCATTTGAACTATAATTGAAAACTACGAAAAATCGTTTGAAAACGAAACGCTTTCCCTTCAATAAGTCACACTTGGAGGTGGACAGTTTGGACAGGAAGCCATGCCCTTATTTCTGTTCCGGTGTTGTTCTTTCCAGGGCTGGGGGATACAGTCCCTCCTCCTCCCTCCTCCTCCTCCCTCCTCCTCCCTCCTCTTCCTCCCTCCTCCTCACTCTCCCTCCTCCTCCCTCCTCCTCACTCCTCCTCCCTCCTCCCTCCTCCCTCCTCCCTCCTCCCTCCTCCTCCCTCCTTCCTCCCTCCTCCCTCCCTCCTCCTCCTCCTCCTCCCTCCTCATCCCTGCTCCTCCCTCCTCCTCCCTCCTCCTCCCTCCTCCTCCCTCCTCCTCCCTCCTCCTCCCTCCTCTTCCCTCCTCCTCCCTCCTCCTCCCTCCTCCTCCTCCCTCTTCCTCTTCCTCCTCCCTCCTCCTCCTTCCTCCTCCCTCCTCCTCCCTCCTCCTCCCTCCTCCTCCCTCCTCCTCCCTCCTCCTCCCTCCTCCTCCCTCCTCCTCCTCCCTCTTCCTCTTCCTCCTCCCTCCTCCTCCTTCCTCCTCCCTCCTCCTCCCTCCTCCTCCCTCCTCCTCCCTCCTCCTCCCTCCTCCTCCCTCCTCCTCTCTCCTCCTCCCTCCTCCTCCCTCCTCCTCTTCCTCCTCCCTCCTCCCTCCTCCTCCCTCCTCCTCCCTCCTCTTCCTCCCTCCTCCTCTTCCTCCTCCCTCCTCCTCCCTCCTCCTCCCTCCTCCTCCCTCCTCCCCCCTCCTCCTCCCTCCTCCTCCCTCCTCCCTCCTCCCTCCTCCTCCCTCCTCCGTCCTGACGCAGCACTTCACCAAAAAACTTTCACTTCTGCCCCATAACTTGAGCAGATAGGCCCAGTGAGGTAACGTTACAATGACCTCGGTAACATTAACTGCCTTCACCTTGGCGAGTGTCCAGAGACCGGGTCTGCGTGATGAGCCGAAATGTCATTTTGAGCAAAAAAATTCTGAGTAGTCTTTTTGAGCAAAAAATGCAGAGTTTTTAGGCCTGATGTGCATAGAACAGACAAAAGGAAGCCGTGAAATGTTTGAGATGCTACGAAATGGCGGTGGTGAGGGGCTTATTTGATTGGAAATTTGAAATTGATTTTCTATGACTATGCATGATTTGCGAGTATTAATACCAAGTGTATTAATACCAAGATTGCGACACATAAAACTAAAGTTGAATATACAATTCACATTTAAAGTGATATTCAGTAAGCAATGCTAAAACCACCAAACATCAACTGGATCGTGTTTTCGTGTAACTTTGATTTAGTATTTTTGAAATTGTTTTTTTTTTAACCGGATGATGAAAACTTCATCAGTGACCAAATATGGCCCACGTCGCAGTCAAAATGCTAAGCTTCTCAAATTGAAATTTCATGAGCTTTAATCCGATCGTCGTGGTAACTTTTTTAAGTGTAGCTTTGGGTCACACCTCACTACAGTTTCTGTTTTTTTTTACATATTGACTGCGATGGGTTAAACTGAAGTTCAATATTCAACTTAAATTTAAAGTCACAAGTGATTGGCTATTTTATGAACTGGATACAATAAATACCACTAATTTTTAAAAGATTGTAAGAATTTTTAAACAGCCCACCGGTAGGTCCCATCGTAAGCAACGGGTTAAATACCTGAGAAAACACTTTGTTGACGTGTGCCACACGTTCGTATGGATTAATTCCACGCTTATGGTCGAAAGCATCCTTTTCAAAACATTTGGTAGTTTACTTTCATACTTCCAAAAGAGTGTACGCACTTGGTATAATTACCTATAATACCAATTTCTTTGTAGGTATTAATTTCTTCACTAATTACTCAAGATACTTGTTCCTGTCCACTTCTGGTGGAAAATTAAGTATTTTGTACTAAATAAAGACGGTTACTTTTACTCAAGAACATTTGCGTGAATTTGTTTGTACCCTGATTTTCTGGGAATTAATCGTGCCACCGCACTTTTCTGTAATTCTTCAACAAACGTCAAACTTCTTGTTCAAATTACCATTCCTGACATCAAAAGTCCATTATTGAACAAGGTTCATTCGCTTTGCAGTTCACAGAAGCTAAAAAAATAAAGGAAAAAATCAATGAATAAATCCAAAAATGAAGAAACAAAAAGAGAAAGAAAAAAGTAAACAACCAAAGAAACAAACAAAAGAATGAAGAAAAACCGTTTTCTTCCAAAGAAAGAAAAGCGACCATTTTTTCTGGGTGACAGAGGCCGTGGAGCATTAAGCCCTCGGTGTCACAGGCATCTATGCATCACGCTTTGCTAATCCTGTTGGGCTAATCCAAGCAGACATCGTTTCGTTAAGATGACGGATCTTCTTTAGGCTTTAATCCGACCTGCGTTTGGTGACAACGGCGATGTCAAACGCAGGGTTATTGGCCATATTGGCCATTTCGTGGCCATTTTACACAAAATTGCCTATTTTATAACACCCTGGCCATGAGAAATTCACATCCCCATTTTAAAAACATAGCACGATTCTAGAAACAGAAGACCTGCAACATCTCGAGGAGGTTTTCTCGTCGTATTATTGTCAAAGTGAGTAAAAAGTTTATTAGTATTGTGATTTTTAAATGAAAAAATGTCTGTGAATTTTTTACTGGCTATTTTGGCCATCGTTTTTCGTAAAATGTGGCCATGAGCTGACTGATTCATCTGGCAACCCTGGCCAAATGCCGTCACTGCTGCTGCTCAATGCAGCCGAATAAACCAGAGGAACGAAAAAATGCTCCATGAGACAGCGGGTTTTGTCACTGGTGTCTGAATGAAGGAATGCTCTCCGGGTATTGAATGCGCTCCTTCTTTTCTCGTTTCATTTTCATTAATTTTTTTTAAATTTTCTATTACTGTTAATTTTTTGTCATTCGTTCCAGAAACGGAAAATGTTCTCCGGGTATTGAATGCGCTCCTTATTTTCTTGTTTTATTTTCATTTGTTTTCTTATATTTTCTTCCTTTTTTAGGGCTCGGCATTGGTGTATGAATGAAGAAATGTTCTCCGGGTATTGAACGCGCTCCCTTTGTCTTCTTTCTTTAATTTCCTCTTTTAAATTTCTTTCAGTTTTTTAAGGTGTCATTATGAAGTCATTTATGTCAGAATGAAGAAATGTTCTTCTGGTTTTGTGTGCGCCCTTTTTTAACATTTTCCATCTTATGTTTTTCAACTTATCTTTTTTATACTTTGATAATAATATCAGAATAAAAAAATGTTCTCCGGGCATTGCATGCGCTCCTTTTTCTTTTCTTTTACTTTTATCGATTTTCTGTTTTTTTCTTCAGGTGACAGAATTGGTGTCAGAACGGAAAAATGTTGATCGGATTTTGAATAGGCTCTCTTTTTTCTTTTTACCTTTATTCTCTTTTCTGTTCCCTTTTATTTTCCTTTGCTGGGTGCCTACTGTAGTTTGTAGACGTCAAAACCTTTGTTAAAGCAGGACTTTGCTTCTGAAGCTCCTGCGGTCTAATCCGTCAACTATTTTTTTTCGACCAGTAACATGGTATTACGCTACTCAAGTGTGTGTATCATACAAGTGTATTTTCCTTACTTTAATGTATTTTAAAAACCAATGATCTTTTGTACCTTCTCTATTGGAAATAAACTGTTTTTCTTTTTTTTAATGCTGTGCATTGTAGGCAGAGTTAGGCTGAAGCTTACGCGATCTTTTTCCTTAACAGAAGCAGAAACCAAGCCGTTTGTTGCCAGAAGCTCCGAAATGTTATTTCCAGATTTATTTTCAAATGTTATTTCCAGATTTTATTTTTCAGATGTTATTTCTAGATTTTATTTCCAGATTTAATTTCTAGATTTCATTTCAAGGTGTTATTTCTAGACGATAATTCCAGATGTTATTTCGAGATTTTACTTCTAGATCAGGAAAAGGAGTTTTGTTTGCACTGAATGATACAAGATCTTCTCATATTCTCCATGGGAGACTTAACCTTTGTAAGCTGAAAGATGAGCCTCCTTTTGACCTATTCCTGAGGATTTGCAAGCATCACAAGAAGCACGAACACCAAAATCAGCAGCAATGATATCAAATGACTTGAAAAGATCATTCCATCTGGTTCTTCAAATTTACACAGTTCTTTTAAGACAAGTCAGAAAATAAAAGTAAAACGTCCCAAAAACCTAAATAAATATATTGTACATATCTGTCAATTATGCAACAAATGGTAAAACTCAGTAGAAATGTTCTCATACTTATTTATTGAAGAATTTGTGTCCAAATGTGTAGTTTGAAGTTGCCTGGCGAGTGGCAGTTCCTTCCTCATTGTGATGTCGGAGAAGTGCCTGTCTAATGGTGGTGGTTGCAATGGTGGTAGTGATTGTAATGGCGGTGGTTGTAATGGTGGTGGTTGTAATGGTGGTTGTTGTTATGGATGTGGTTGCAATGATGGTTATTTTAGTAAAATATTCAGACAGTGACGGGTTAAAGAAATTAAAGAAGAAATTTCTACCAGAATGAGGCTTCATGGCTTGTCGATATTTTTTTCAAAAGCCCTTCAGTGATAGTTTATCATGTTCATTCATAAAACATAAAGTCGTAGGAGATTCTGAATTACATACAGCAGTTACTAAGCAATTTTGAGTTTCACGAAAACTTAAATTGGTTCGCACAAATTCAACAGTTTTTTTAACTTGAAGGTAGACATGAGCATCAATTTTTGTGAAAAAAATAAAAAATTCAGCCAAATATATTAACAAATACAACAGTTGTTTGTTAGTCAACTGTACATATACCCTGCTGCAGTACTACCACTCTCTGAAAATCAAGGTCTGATCATATATAATAAAGAAATTAATTACGATTCTTTTAGACCGATTTGAAAATTAATTGCGTTTTTTCACACAATTTTGAATTTTGATTATGATTCTATCAAAGCATTTTTAATATTGGTTATGATTCTATTAAAGCATTTTAAACATTGATTATGATTCCATCGGACCCTTTTGAATATTGATCATGATTCTATCAAAGCATTTTAAATATTGATGATGATTCTATCAAACTATTTTGAATATTGATTTTGATTCTATCAGACTATTTTGAATATTGATTATGATTCTATCAAACCATTTTGAATATTGATTTTGATTCTATCGAACTGTTTTGAAAATTAATTGCAATTCTTTCATTCCGCTTGAAATTAAGTAGGATTTTCTCAGACGTTAATGAAGATATGTCGCTATATTTGTTTATGCAATGCGTCCTTCAAAACGCGCACTCTTAAAAATTTAAAAGCCTAATTAATCAGTTAATAATTGTTCTTCATTATTCGTAAATTAATTGGTCTCAATTAGTAATTAATTAGTCATCATTTTTCATCGATCGGTTACTCATGATGTTTTATTTACCAACCACACCTAATTAATAATAAAATAATTTTGTTAATTATTAAAAAAAAATTTAGTCTTAAAATTTCATTAGTGAATTAACTTTGATAATTCATGGAATATTAGCTTTATTAATTAACAAGTTATTCCTAATTATTCAATAATCAATTATTCGCAATTTTCCATCAATTAACATCGTTCAAGTAAATCCACGCACCTTGCTCCAACGCGATCGTTACCACCCGAGTCATGGGCACTATGTTCACCAGCACCATTCGCCACATCCCAACTTCAATATGTTCAAGAGCCACAATAACAAAAGTTCACAAATTCTCACCCGCCAATTTAAGTCCATAAATTTGTTATGACAGCGCATAAATCAGAAGTGCCGATAATTTGCGCAACGTCGTGATTTTTGCATCCACGATTTCGACTCGACGACTTCACGACTCCGCAACTGCCACAGCCTGTCCAAGATGCCTGAATCTATAAACCTGCGTTCCTGAATCTACAAACCTGCGTTCCTGAATCTACAAACCTGCGTTCCTGCAATCTACAAACCTGCGTTCCTGAATCTACTAACCTGCGTTCCTGAATCTACAAACCAGCGTTCCTGCAATCTACAAACCTGCGTTCCTGAATCTACAAACCTGCGTTCCTGAATCTACAAACCTGCGTTCCTGAATCTACAAACCTGCGTTCCTGAATCTACAAATCTGCGTTCCTGAATCTACAAACCTGCGTTCCTGAATCTACAAACCTACGTTCCTGAATCTACAAACCTGCGTTCCTGAATCTACAAACCTGCGTTCCTGAATCTACAAACCTACGTTCCTGAATCTACAAACCTGCGTTCCTGAATCTACAAACCTGCGTTCCTGAATCTACAAACCTGCGTTCCTGAATCTACAAACCTACGTTCCTGAATCTACAAACCTGCGTTCCTGAATCTACAAACCTGCGTTCCTGAATCTACAAACCTGCGTTCCTGAATCTACAAACCTACGTTCCTGAATCTACAAACCTGCGTTCCTGAATCTACAAACCTGCGTTCCTGAATCTACAAACCTGCGTTCCTGAATCTACAAACCTACGTTCCTGAATCTACAAACCTGCGTTCCTGAATCTACAAACCTGCGTTCCTGAATCTACAAACCTGCGTTCCTGAATCTACAAACCTACGTTCCTGAATCTACAAACCTGCGTTCCTGAATCTACAAACCTGCGTTCCTGAATCTACAAACCTGCGTTCCTGAATCTACAAACCTGCGTTCCTGAATCTACAAACCTGCGTTCCTGAATCTACAAACCTGCGTTCCTGAATCTACAAACCTGCGTTCCTGAATCTACAAACCTGCGTTCCTGAATCTACAAACCTGCGTTCCTGAATCTACAAACCTGCGTTCCTGAATCTACAAACCTGCGTTCCTGAATCTACAAACCTGCGTTCCTGAATCTACAAACCTGCGTTCCTGAATCTACAAACCTGCGTTCCTGAATCTACAAACCTGCGTTCCTGAATCTACAAACCTACGTTCCTGAATCTACAAACCTGCGTTCCTGAATCTACAAACTTGCGTTCCTGAATCTACAAACCTGCGTTCCTGAATCTACAAACCTACGTTCCTGAATCTACAAACCTGCGTTCCTGAATCTACAAACCTGCGTTCCTGAATCTACAAACCTGCGTTCCTGAATCTACAAACCTGCGTTCCTGAATCTACAAACCTGCGTTCCTGAATCTACAAACCTGCGTTCCTGAATCTACAAACCTGCGTTCCTGAATCTACAAACCTGCGTTCCTGAATCTACAAACCTGCGTTCCTGAATCTACAAACCTGCGTTCCTGAATCTACAAACCTGCGTTCCTGAATCTACAAACCTGCGTTCCTGAATCTACAAACCTGCGTTCCTGAATCTACAAACCTGCGTTCCTGAATCTACAAACCTGCGTTCCTGAATCTACAAACCTACGTTCCTGAATCTACAAACCTGCGTTCCTGAATCTAAAAACCTGCGTTCCTGAATCTACAAACCTGCGTTCCTGAATCTACAAACCTGCGTTCCTGAATCTACAAACCTGCGTTCCTGAATCTACAAACCTGCGTTCCTGAATCTACAAACCTGCGTTCCTGAATCTACAAACCTGCGTTCCTGAATCTACAAACCTGCGTTCCTGAATCTACAAACCTGCGTTCCTGAATCTACAAACCTACGTTCCTGAATCTACAAACCTGCGTTCCTGAATCTACAAACTTGCGTTCCTGAATCTACAAACCTGCGTTCCTGAATCTACAAACCTACGTTCCTGAATCTACAAACCTGCGTTCCTGAATCTACAAACCTGCGTTCCTGAATCTACAAACCTGCGTTCCTGAATCTACAAACCTGCGTTCTTGAATCTACAAACCTGCGTTCCTGAATCTACAAACCTGCGTTCCTGAATCTACAAACCTGCGTTCCTGAATCTAAAAACCTGCGTTCCTGAATCTACAAACCTGCGTTCCTGAATCTAAAAACCTGCGTTCCTGAATCTACAAACCTGCGTTCCTGAATCTACAAACCTGCGTTCCTGAATCTACAAACCTGCGTTCCTGAATCTACAAACCTGCGTTCCTGAACCCAAGATTCCGACACCACGACTCAATGTAGATTCAAGAATGCCTAGACTCTTAGAAGGAGGACTCTAGATGGATTCAGGGATGTATCTATATATCTAGGGGATGATTCTAGATCGATTTGAGGATTAATCTGTCTAAAGAATGATTCCAGATAAGTTTAAGGAGATAAATCTGTCTAAAGGTTGATTCTTGATAAATTCAAGGATAAATCTGTATAAATGATGATTCTAGATATATTCAAGGATAAATCTGTCTAATGGATGAGTCAAGATAAATTCAATGGTAAATCTGTATAAATGATGATTCTAGATATATTCAAGGATAAATCTGTCTAATGGATGATTTTAGATAAATTCAAGAATAAATCTGTCTAAATGATGATTCTAGATAAATTCAAGGATAAATCTGTATAAATGATGATTCTAGATATATTCAAGGATAAATCTGTCTAAAGGATGATTCTAGATAAATTCAAGGATAAATCTGTATAAATGATGATTCTAGATATATTCAAGGATAAATCTGTCTAAAGGATGAGTCAAGATAAATTCAAGGATAAATCTGTATAAATGATGATTCTAGATAAATTCAAGGATAAATCTGTATAAATGATGATTCTAGATAAATTCAAGGATAAATCTGTCTAATGGATGATTCTAGATATATTCAAGAATAAATCTGTCTAAATGATGATTCTAGATAAATTCAAGGATAAATCTGTCTAATGGATGATTTTAGATAAATTCAGGGATAAATCTGTATGAATGATGATTCTAGATAAATTCAAGGATAAATCTGTCTAAGGGATGATTTTAGATGAATTCAAGGATAAATCTGTATAAATGATGATTCTAGATATATTCAAGGATAAATCTGTCTAATGGATGATTTTAGATAAATTCAAGAATAAATCTGTATAAATGATGATTCTAGATATATTCAAGGATAAATCTGTCTAATGGATGATTTTAGATAAATTCAAGAATAAATCTGTATAAATGATGATTCTAGATATATTCAAGGATAAATCTGTCTAATGGATGATTTTAGATAAATTCAAGAATAAATCTGTATAAATGATGATTCTAGATATATTCAAGGATAAATCTGTCTAAAGGATGAGTCAAGATAAATTCAAAGGTAAATCTACATACCTACAGGATGATTTTAGACCGATTCAAAAACTCCAAAATCATTATTGATGAAAATCGAGTCTTGCGTGGACAGAAATTCAGAAAAGATTGTTTGATTCTCCTATGAGGTATTTGAAAATTTCGATTGGTATGAGAAGATTTTGATTGCTATGAGAAGATTTTGATTGCTATAAAAAGGTTTTAATTGCTATAAGAAGATTTTAATTACTATGAGAAGATTTTGATTGGTATGAGAAGATTTTGATTGCTATAAAAAGATTTTAATTGCTATAAGAAGATTTTAATTACTATGAGAAGATTTTGATTGGTATGAGAAGATTTTGATTGGTATGAGAAGATTTTGATTGCTATAAAAAGATTTTGATTGGTTTGAGAAGATTTTAATTGGTATGAAAAGATTTTGATCGGTATAAAGAGATTATGTTTGGTATGAGGAGATTTGTTTTTCACCAATCGCAGATTTAGAGCTAGCTGTAGTGGAATTAGGAACGGGACTGAAAAATGACGGGAGTCAATATTTTCCTGTAATTAACTTTCCAGACGTGGATGCCCAACAAATATATCCATCCCAACAGTACCCGCCATTAAAATATTCTTGTACTTGTGCACTGGTGAAACTCGTATCACAGATACGGTCATTGAGCGTCCTGGTGAGCGTCACAGAGAGACGGAACAAGCAGACACCAAACAAATATACCGGGTGTCCCACAAAAATGTGCCCGATTTATTACTTGATTATACATATCTCCGCTTCAAATTAACATATTTGAATTGCCTTTTTTTCTTCTCTAACAGTGTAGTAAATTTTGTTTCCTTTTCGAATAATTTAAGTTCAAGTTTCAACCGAACAATCGGTTGCAAAACCTCTTTACAGTGATCGATTTGTTCAAAGGAAAAGTTTTTAAAACAATTTTGATATTCATCCTTATTTTGTACTTTCCAAGAAACCAAACTAACCACAATTTAAAAGAGTAACAAATCATTGCCTTAAATAACGTTTAAATAATTAAAGTAATTTATTATTCTTCGACATGCCCTCCATTTCTCTCAAGGCAAGCATTACTTCTAGCCACCCTTGAACGAAGAGTTTTGCGGATTATCTCACCGTTTCATTTCGGTTCTTGAAAAACTATTATTAAAAACACTTGAAACTTGAAACCTCTCAGAGGGTTTAAATACTTAGTGGTATGTAGGATACATCATTGTGAAATTATTTTTAACAGTAGGTATTAAAATAACGAAGAAGAATGATTTTCAAAAATGATTTTTAAACTTTGTAATTTCGAGGTGTGATGGATGTTTATAAAATTGAGTTTCGTTTTTGTTAGTCAAAACTTACAGTAAGGTCTCAAATAAATCAGGGGATTCAACTCGATTGACTTATTTGTTATTTACGAACGGCAATAATTGAAAAACACCAATAAGTTCACTCAAGCAAGGTTTGTTGAATCTGTTTGTATTTTCCGCGATTTTGTTTCTAATCGTTGTTGATTTATGCTAAAAAAATTTCCCAATTTTTTTCTGAAATGGAGGTCAGATATTCGAGTTAGCGCTTTTCGTCATTAATATAATTGTACCATTGAGTACTAGCTCTTTTCTCTAATAATATAACAGTACAATTAAGTTTTCTTATTATGTCAAACAAAAAAATATTGCTGGACAAAGAAACAATTAGCTTTCATATACAATGCATCTTTTCTAATGGAAGGAGCATTGTCCTAGCCTGTAGAATGACAGGTTGTACTCTCAATTAAAATTTCGCTGGGTGGACAAGGACAATGACAATTCTCCTAAATAATATATAATCATTATTTCTAATGAATTAGTTGTATTTTGAACGGAAGTATAATAAATATTACTCCTTATTATATCATTAAATTAATGAATAGAATTATAGTTTACAAATGCAATATTATCAGCAATGCACAGTGATGACTTCAATATCACACAATATCACAACACAGATTTCAATATCACAACACAGATTTCAATATCACAAAATTTCACAAAACACGTTTCAATATCACACAATATCACAACACAGATTTCAATATCACACAATATCACAATACAGATTTCAATATCACACAATATCACAACACAGATTTCAATATCACACAATTTCACAAAACACGTTTCAATATCACACAATATCACAATACAGATTTCAATAGCACACAATATCACAACACAGATTTCAATATCACACAATATCACAATACAGATTTCAATATCACACAATATCACAACACAGATTTCAATATCACACAATATCACAACACAGATTTCAATATCACACAATATCACAACACAGATTTCAATATCACACAATATCACAACACAGATTTCAATGTCACACAATTTCACAAAACACGTTTCAATATCACACAATATCACAACACAGATTTCAATATCACACAATATCACAATACAGATTTCAATATCACACAATATCACAACACAAATTTCAATATCACACAATATCACATCACAGATTTCAATATCACACAATATCACAATACAGATATCAATATCACACAATATCACAACACAGATTTCAATATCACACAATATCACATCACAGATTTCAATATCACACAATATCACAATACAGATATCAATATCACACAATATCACAACACAGATTTCAATATCACACAATATCACAACAGAGATTTCAATATCACACAATATCACAATACAGATTTCAATATCACACAATATCACTACACAGATTTCAATATCACACAATATCACATCACAGGTTTCAATATCACACAATATCACATCACAGATTTCAATATCGCACAATATCACAATACAGATATCAATATCACACAATATCACATCACAGATTTCAATATCGCACAATATCACAACACAGATTTCAATATCACACAATATCACAATACAGATTTCAATATCACACAATATCACATCACAGATTTCAATATCACACAATATCACAATACATATTTCAATATCACACAATAGCACAATACAGATTTCAATATCGCACAATATCACAATACAGATATCAATATCACACAATATCACAACACAGATTTCAATATCGCACAATATCACAATACAGATATCAATATCACACAATATCACATCACAGATTTCAATATCGCACAATATCACAATACCGATATCAATATCACACAATATCACAACACAGATTTCAATATCACACAATATCACATCACAGATTTCAATATCACACAATATCACAATACAGATATCAATATCACACAATATCACAACACAGATTTCAATATCACACAATATCACAACACAGATTTCAATATCACACAATATCACAACACAGATTTCAATATCACACAATATCACAATACAGATTTCAATATCACACAATATCACAATACAGATTTCAATATCACACAATATCACAACACAGATTTCAATATCCCACAAATATCACAATACAGATTTCAATATCACACAATATCACAACAGAGATTTCAATATCACACAATATCACAATACAGATTTCAATACCTTACAATATCACAACACAGATTTCAATATCACACAATATAACAATACAGATTTCAATATCACACAATATCACAACACAGATTTCAATATCACACAATATCACAACACAGATTTCAATATAACACAATATCACATCACAGATTTCAAAATCACACAATATCACAATACAGATTTCAATATCCCACAAATATCACAACACAGATTTCAACATCACACAATTTCACAACACAGATTTCAATATCACACAATATCACATCACAGATTTCAATATCACACAATATCACAATACAGATTTCAATATCACACAATATCACATCACAGATTTCAAAATCATAAAATATCACAATACAGATTTCAACATCACACAATATCACAATACAGATCTCAAAATCACGCGACTCTCATGCACGTCTTCAAAAAATTGCACACATGTTGCAGCACGTCTCATATTCAAAATTAAAGAACCTTCGTTAGTTAGTTCGCAAATTCACATTCCACGCGCGAATTAAATAAAACATCTAACCTTTTAACTCAGCATTAATTCCGAATGATTAATTCAGGCAAGCAGGAAAGACAGCTTACGCACTATCTAACTTCTCCAGCCTCGCAAGTAGAAGAAGAAGAAGAAAAAATCCAACCTTGACACTCTAGACGTGAGCTCTAAAGATCCTGTACGGACGGAGTTTCTTTGTTTTTTGATGAGAGAATTTTATCCTTGAACGTTGAAGTGAACATTCTTTGTCATCGTGTGTTTTAGTGTGTTGAAAAATTTTAAACATAATTATATATTTCCCTTGGATGTTGAAGTGAACATTCTTCGTGATGGGGGTGGCAGAGGCTCCATAAGGTTGTAGGTTGAAATATGTTATATGAAATTATATTCTACTCTTGGATGTTGAAGTGAAAATTCTTCGTCACGGTGAAATAAATGAAGGGGGTGCCTTCCAACCCCTATCGGGGTGTGTACGGTTTTGTTTTTGTCTGCCAAATATTCCCGTTTTGTCTCAAACAATCAGGGTATGCAGCGTGATCAACTGATTTGTATTTGACAAACAACAATAATTGATTTTTTTAACACGTCCCCTTAAAATAATGTTTTATGGTAGTGGCACCATGACGTAGTGGGTTGAAATATATTAATTACAGTATCCATTTTCGACAAATTCGCTGGTGTCACTGTTTGTGTTTTTGTAAACAATATGCCACGTCCTGCATTAAAGTGTTTTAAATATCATGAGGTTTTAGCAGTGATAAAGGGCTGCATTTTTTATTTATTTATTAAGGAGTAATGAAAAGTGCAAAGTTAATCTAAAAATTTTCCATTCTATTATTATGAAGCAACATTGATTTTAATGCTCATAAAATGATTGTGATGCTTCAAATAAGTAATGTGTGATGCTATCCTGGAAAATTATTGTCCTGTTATTTTGTAACATGGATCCCACTTGTTTCGTAACATAGACACCAGGTGTTCCGTAACCTGGATACCAGTGATTTTTGTAACTGAAAAATATCAGTCATTTTGTAAGATCAAGACTACTAATTTTTGTGACGTGGATCCCAGTTATTTATTTTCATCGATCCCAAAAATTTCGAGACACAGACAAATGTTACTCAAGAAAACATATACAGTGCACAAACTCGTGTATTATTGTATGTTACTTGGTAGAATCTCTCGCTCAACGTCTATTTGAATGATTTTTTAAGATTTCCTAAATCAACTACAAACATTCTCAAAATAAAGTATAATTACCTATGATAATTAACGATTCTCAATCAATTTCATGCTCAAAATTAACTACACCAACCCCAAAACTAACTACACCAACTATAAAAATAACTAGAACACCACCAACAAAATTAACTACAACCTTAACCTCAAAATTAACAACGACATCAGCTGCAAAATTAACATCAAAGCAAGACCATATGCAAGACGAAAAGTTGAACGAAAGAGAGAAAAAGGAGGTGATGTGGGTGACGGTACGACGATGGTGCGGTGACCAGTTCATTCATTCAACTTTACTCAAGGCAATCCTGTGCCATGTTTGGCGCGTCAGTTCGGCCTGGCACACACGACTTGAATGATGGTCTCCATTGTTCAGCAGGGCCACTGATCGTGCTGTAATGAAACACGGCCTTTTTGCTCTCGCTTCATATCAGTGGCAGGAAAATCGGGGCAGAAATGTTGCGTTCGGAATGGTGGGATCATTGTAACGAAGGCGAATATCATTATAAAATGTATGGATTTGAAGAATAGTGTTCAGAAATGATGCGTTCGGGATGGTGGAATCGTTTTAAGGAAACAAACACACAAAGCAAACACACATAGGCATCTACGGATCCTTTATTTTCAATTCAAGCCTGATACATATCACCTTGTACATTAGATTTTAGAATCCTTTATAACTAACACCAGGATGCCATGACGGTTTCCCCCGGTCAAGACCGGTACCCATTTCTGACACCTGTGTAGAGTGGGGTATTGTGCATTAAATTTTTCCCTTATACCCAACGGAGAAAATCGCCACACAGCGCCGGGATTCGAACTCTCGATGCCCGCACGGAGGCAGGGCCTTAAACCACACGGCTATGACGAGGAATGCGAATAGTATTTCAAAAATTATGAATATGAAGAATAGTGTCCAGAAACACTGCATTTGCAGTAATGCAATCATATTAAAATCATATTTGGAATCATATTTGGAATCATGTTTGTATATTTGGAATCATATTTGGAATCATATTTGGAATCATATATTTGAATCATATTTGAATCATATTTGGAGTAATGGAATCATATTAAATGGCTATGAAGAATAGTGTCCAGAATCGCTGCATTTGGAGTAATGGAATCATACTAAAACGAACACCAAAATCGTTTCGACACATATGACTATAACGAAGAATCGTGGATGCATTTTGTCAGGGATTAATAAACTAGAAAATATAAAATCATCCGCAAACATATAACGCGCGCGAGGATTCTTAAAACGGTTGTGGAAATTGTATCTAAGAATTTCTAAAAAAATTCTGAGTTATACTCTTAATTTGAGAAATTGTAGAATTACGTTGATAAATTTGACTAAAATTAGAAATAGTTGAAACATTTTCACAAACATGGTTACGAAGAGAAATTTTGGAGTTATTTAAGCAAGTGAGACTAGAAAACAGAAAAACACAACCATTTTGATAAACACAATTAAATAGAGAAATTGGTTTAACTTTACCAAATGCGATGAGAAGAATGATTTATGTAATCTTGTGAACAAAAACGGTGGACACTAGAGCCTTGCCAAAAATTTTATAAATTCCTTTGAAAAGATTAAAATCATATAACCTTTCGGCAAATACTTTTGATGAAATAGTTGTTTTTAAAATCACGAGGTATAAATAGTAGTTATTTACATATGAGTTGCTTATATTGAAGTTATTTACACAGTAGTTATTTACATAGTAGTTTTCTGCACAACAGCTCTTTACTTGGCAGTTGTTTGCATTGCAGTTGTTTGTACATATTTTCGTAGCAGTTATTTACATAACAGTTATTTACAGTGTAGTTCACTGCATAACAGTGATTTATATTGCATTTATTTACATAGCAGTTATTTATATTGCAGTTATTTGCGCAGCTATCATTTCCTTATCAGTCATTTGTAAAGCCGTTTTATGCGTAGTAGTTATTTATTTAAGTTATTTTCACAGCACCTATTTATATTGGAATTTTTTACATTGTAGTTATTATAGCAGTTTTTAACATTGCAGTCATTTGCATATGTTTTTATTGCAGTTTTCACATAACAGTTATTCATATCGAAGATATTTACATCGAAGTTTCTAGATAAATGTTCTTCGCATGTTATTTGTATCGTGATTATTTGCATAGCAATTTGCCAGCGAAATGATCTTTTGCGAAACGATCATTTTCTCAACAGTTATAGTTACACTAGTGATTTGTTTAACAGTTATTTATTCCACCTATTTTTAGTTATTTGTTTATCAGTTATTTCTGCCAGTTATTTTTATTTATTTGTTTGCCAGTTATTTTAAGAACAGCAGACGATGACGTCAAGCCTATCTTATTAGCTGCAAGGAACGTAAACATTTAAATAAAGATAATAAAATGAAGATAATTTGAATATATTTGTGAAACGTAGATAATTCAATAAAAGATTATAAAACGCCAATAATTTAAATAATGAAAATAAAATATAGATAACTCAAATTAAAGTAATGAAATTTGGATGATTTAAATGAAGAAAATAAAGCAATTGTATCTGAAACAAGGATAGTAAAATAAAGATAATTTTATACATCACCGAACATTTCTGTATTTTTTAAAACAACAGGATGAGGTTATGTGGAAAAGGATACTCTATAACTCTACAAGAATTGCTTCTGTTTAATTCATTTATTTGCCTATTAATGAATGAAAGCTTAAATCATAAATATATTCTTTTCATTTTCCCCAGTCATGAATAAAAAATTAGGACTCAAGAAGTCATTCAATTATTTACGCATTTATGAAAAAAAAATTATTCATAAATTGTTTGTTTATTTGCGCCTTCGGGAATAAGAAAAACATAAATTCCTAAATAGATAAATACATTTGAGGAACATTGGATGTTAAAAATAATGAGTTTTACGAGTGATTGCGTATATATTATTGTAAATATTATTGAATGACTGAGAAAGGTGAAGAAAGAAAATTTGCTCAATATTATTTTTCTAAGTGGAAATATGTTGTTCTTTTGGTTGTGCTTTTTATGTTTTGCCTTTTTTCTAAGTTAAAAATCTCTACATAATTACTAATTCAATCTGTTCCATACATAAAATACAGTATATGTAATGATACTTTATCAATGGAAATAGATATTTTTATCCAAATTGGGTAATACGTATTCATATATGCTCAAAATTTCGTAGGATTCAAAGTTTGCATCTGTTAGATAAATGTAAAGTAAAATATATTGCTTCAATGAATCTTTGTTCAATTTATCTACTGTTTTACTCCAAAGAAATTACTCAGTGAAAACACAAGATAAGTTCTTAAATAGCGAAATAGGTTTTACTCCCTTAGATATGAACGAAAATGCAATAATTCATATTGTATCTAAATTCCATTAATGTTTGATAATTCTTACTCAGCTAACAAGTTCAGTTGAGCACTTCAACAAAACGAATCCGAAGTCCACAAAAGTAAAAGCAGAATCATTAAAAGCCAATAAAGTCCACAATAATATAAGCAGTGAAATTCAAAACCACTGAAGTCAATAATAAAAGCAGTGCAATAAAAAAACATCTTCCAACAGTACAACAGTAAACCCTCCAAGGAATTTTATTCCGAAGTCACGCTGCCATCAGCCACGTGTCAAACAAAACAACCGAAATAAACATGAAATCACTTGAACAAAAAACAACAAAAATCCCAACTTTCTGGAAGAAGAATACAATTCGGGATTCGAATCCCCCACGCACAACAATTGATAACATTCCCTGATGCTTTCTCGTAGCTAGTTAATTATTATGACTGGCCCATCCCATTTTACGATCACAACGTTTATTTACAGCCCGTGTCTCTATTATGATGGCGGAGATAATTATTATTCACGACCTTGCCTTTTATTCGTCTTGCATTGTGAAGGGAGCTTGGACAGAGCTTTCGGTTCAATAAACCAAGATGGCTATCGTCATGCCAACTTTTTTCCCGAGACAACAGTTCTTTTTGAAGGCTTTGATTCAACTGCTTGTGCGATGTCATAGTTGGTGCAGTGAAATATGCGTTTGTGTTTGTGATGCATTGAAATTTGCGTGTACATTTATATTGTATATGTTTTAAAATTTACGCGTTTACGTTTGCCGTGTAGTTGCCATGAAATTTGCGTTTGTTTTCGAAATGTAGATGCATTGTGATTTAAGTTTATATATTCTGTATGGATGCCCTGAAATTTATGTTTATATTTACAGTATAGATGCCCTGAAATTTATGTTTATGTTTACAGTATAGATGCCCTGAAATTTATGTTTATATTTACAGTATAGATGCCCTGAAATTTATGTTTATGTTTACAGTATAGATGCCCTGAAATTTATGTTTATATTTACAGTATAGATGCCCTGAAATTTATGGTTATATTTACAGTATAGATGCCCTGAAATTTATGTTTATATTTACAGTATAGATGCCCTGAAATTTATGTTTATATTTACAGTATAGATGCCCTGAAATTTATGTTTATGTTTACAGTATAGATGCCCTGAAATTTATGTTTATATTTACAGTATAGATGCCCTGAAATTTATGTTTATATTTACAGTATAGATGCCCTGAAATTTATGTTTATGTTTACAGTATAGATGCCCTGAAATTCATGTTTATATTTACAGTATAGATGCCCTGAAATTTATGTTTATATTTACAGTATAGATGCCCTGAAATTTATGTATATATTTACAGTATAGATGCCCTAAAATTAATGTTTATATTCACAGTATAGATGCCCCGAAATTTATGTTTATGTTTACAGTATAGATGCCCTGAAATTTATGTTTATATTTACAGTATAGATGCCCTGAAATTTATGTTTATGTTTACAGTATAGATGCCCCGAAATTTATGTTCATGTTTACAGTATAGATGCCCTGAAATTTATGTTTATATTTACAGTATAGATGCCCCGAAATTTATGTTTATGTTTACAGTATAGATGCCCTGAAATTTATGTTTATGTTTACAGTATAGATGCCCTGAAATTTATGTTTATGTTTACAGTATAGATGCCCTGAAATTTATGTTTATGTTTACAGTATAGATGCCCTGAAATTTATGTTTATGTTTACAGTATAGATGCCCTGAAATTTATGTTTATGTTTACAGTATAGATGCCCCGAAATTTATGTTTATGTTTACAGTATAGATGCCCTGAAATTTATGTTTATATTTACAGTATAGATGCCCTGAAATTGGCATTTTCAGACACAAGAAAGAAGCACCCTTATTTTGCTCCAATACTCACAGTGCAGACGCAGCTTTTCTCTGCTGTAATTCTTCGACAGTTCCTGAAAATTTTTCGTCTTTCCTTATCAGAAAATGTAAGACATTTTTACATTATGTTTTGTGCCGCGCGCTGCATGTAAGATCACGCAAACATTCGTAGGTCTGCCTCATAAAAGATGGCGGCCGAGAGAATATTTACACGGATCTTCTTCTTCAAAATATTCCATGACAAAATTTTCTAGTTTTCCACGTTGACTCCTAGGTAAAATTCGGCGTATTCCAGCAGTCTGGAGCTCTGTTTCTGCAACGCAAAGAAATTTTTTTACGAAATCATATAGATTTATGACTGCAACATGAAACTACTTCGATCGCATTTTGCAAAATGAAAATCCAAGCACCACTTAGAGCAAAATGAAATTTCAAAGACCACTCTATAGAAAATGAAATTTCAAATCACGTTTCCTGCAATAGGGAAAACGAAAGACCACTTCCTGTAAAATAAAAATCCAAAGACTAAAAATGAAAATGCTACCTGTACTTACAAAATGAAATTCAAAAAATTTTCCTGCTAAATTGAATATCGATGTCCACCTCCTGCAAAATAAAATTTCATACAATAATTTGAGCGAAATTGAATTCTAAAAATCTCTTATTGTAAAATGAAAAAATGGTCCAGCATCGAAAAAACTGCAGCGTTACGTGACACGCGTAGTTGAGACGTGGTTCCAGCTGAATTTATTCATTTTTTTTCAGTTTCAACGTGTTTTTTTTTTTTAAATGTACACCTTTCATACTATATTCAATTATTTCCATTTCCTCTATCAGCTTAAATATTACATAATGTCAATTTATTCAACAAAAAAATGTCCAGCAGACACATAAACCATTTTATGGAAATTTTCCCTTCTATTTATGAGACACCCATACACAATAGCCGTTCGTTAATCTAAGAACAGAATAACGCAATTATTAGCTCCCGAATATGAATAACAATCAATTTTCCTTATGTAACGTCACCGAAAACAACCCTTTTCTTTGCATCAACCACTGTTCTGTGCGAACAGAAAAACACGTTTATCAACTTACGAATATGGATCACTTTATATTTTCTCTACATAACGTCAACCGAAAACACAACTTTTCCCTCTGAGCATTTTACTTGCCCTCTGTTTCTGTAGTAAAGCCTAATTTCAGTGCAACTAAGTTTTCTCCAAAAAGCTCACTAACATCACTTTCGCACCATTACTTCGGAAGTACATTTTATTTCAGTACAACTCAGTATTCTGTAAAAACTCTCTATTAGCACTTTTACTGCCACTTCAGCGGTAGATTTTATTTCAGTACAGCTCATAGTCTCACAAAAAATAACAGTAGTTTTACGTTCCCTCTGTTCCAGTATTAATTCTAATTTCGGTACATCTCACTATATCCCAAAAAGCTCTTCATGATCACTTTCACCTTTCATTACCACCTCGGTGGCAGATTTTATTTTAGGATATCTCAGTATTTCATATAAAGTTCTCTGACAGCACTTTCACCTTTTTCTACGACATCGGAAGTAGATTTTATTTCAGTACTTCTTAGCGTTCCGCAAAAAGGTTTTACACATCTCTTTTACCTACCCTCTGCCCCAGTAGTAAAGTCTAATTTCAGCACTTTTCGGCATTTCCAAAAAATCTCTCTCACAACAATATTAAATGCCCTCTGTTTTAGAAGTACAGTCTAATTTCAGCACTTCTCAGCATGTCCCAAAAACATCTCTCACAGCACTTTTTCATGCCCTCTGTTTTAGAAGTAAAGTCTAATTTCAGCACTTCTCAGCATGTCCCAAAAACATCTCTCACAGCACTTTTTCACGCCCTCTGTTCTAGAAGTACAGTCTAATTTCAGCACTTTTGAGCATTTCCAAAAAATCTCTCTCACAACAATATTAAATGCCCTCTGCTGCAGAAGTACAGTCTAATTTCAGCACTTTTGAGCATTTCCCAAAAACATCTCTCACAGCACTTTTTTACGCCCTCTGTTCTAGAAGTACAGTCTAATTTCAGCACTTTTGAGCATTTCCAAAAAATCTCTCTCACAACAATACTAAATGCCCTCTGTTGCAGAAGTACAGTTTAATTCCACTGCAACTCAGCACTAACAACAGTTGCACCTGGCCGCTCTCCCCACTTTTCACGGCGGGTATTTTCATGAACAACGGGGCTCCATAAACATAAAATGGCTCATGAGGCGGTTCTCTCGCCGTATTTTATCAGATTATCTGTTCAGCAGCCGCACGATCCTGCCGGGGCAGCTATCCCTTGATTTAGTTCTCATGGACCAGAGGCTTTCCAGTAAACTTTTATGCTCCGTGACCCGCTATCTAAATTGAAGGTGGGGATAAATCTTCACTTGCTCTTCACTCTGTGCTACAAGAAGGCCGTTGAAAGGGAACGGGTTGTTGATGACAGAGAGCCGTACAAAATATGGGGCTTACTGCGGAGACGGTGGTTTTAATTGTGAGGAAGTGGTTTTAATTGTGATGCAGTGGTTTCCATTCAGTTTATTCAAACATCATTAAATCAATTCGAATTTAAATTAAAATGCTTATTAAATTACATAAATTGAAGCTTTAATTAAAACCACACATTCAGCGGTTTTAATTATGGTCATTAAACTTTTACAATGAAGTTAAAATATAATTTAAAAATGTAATGCAATTCAGAAACAATTTAAGGTTAAATTAAAACCATTGGTTCAGTGGTTTTAACTACACTTCAGTGGACCTTGTGAAGTTATTGAATACCGTCACAAATGTTATTTATTTTTTACAGTATTATTGCAGGTGCAAGAGAGAGAGAGAGGAGGGGTAAAAATGTATTTGATTTTATTTATAAGGGTTTAATTTAACTTTGTAAAAAATTAACGGTGTTTACTGAAATAAATTAAGATGCAAGAAACATGTGTACCTCGATAATGTGAATAAAAAAATATAATGATCTCATAACCATTAAAAGAGTGTTTAGGTGATGATTTTAATATCGATTGAATATCAACTAAAGATCAATGGTTGATTTTGTTATCAATTATTTGGAATCAAATATAAAGGACATATATTAGGCAGCAGCTAAATTTCGACTAAATTTCAAGGGCTAATTTCCCGCTTGAACTAAATTTAAATAAAATTTTAAGGGCTGGTTTTTCATCAACTAAATTAACATCAACTATCAAGGGCACATTTTTTCATCCACTAAATTGAAAACAAAAATCAAGGCTAATTTTTTCACCAACTAAATGGAAATCAAATACCAAGGGCTGATTGTAGCATCAACCAAATCAGTTTAGCATCAAAAGGGTATTTCTGGTACCGGCTAAATATCATCGAAATTACATAGGCATAGTTCCTAAATTAAAGGTACCTACTAAAGGTCAAAAAGTAATTTTGGTACCATCCAAATAACAACTAAATATCTATTAAATATCAAGTGAAAGAATATGTATAAACTATATGTCAATTAAATAACTTATCAAGAGGTAATTTTCGTATTATATGAACGTAGACAAAATATCCAAGTGTATAGGTAATTCAATGTCAACAGAAAGAACTCAAGTTGATGAGAATTAATCGCAAAAATTAACAACATTTATCCTCAACGTATGATGCAAGAACTTTCACGTATGTACTGTAGAGACATGTGTTTCCCTCTGAATGGAATCATGGAAAAATATAACTTCATAATTGGTAATTTGTAAAAATTAATAATTTTTCAAAATTCATAATTTTCCATAGGTCTTTATTTTCAGAGAGGGTAATTTTTCCCAATTAATCATTTTTCATAGTTCATAATTCTTCATAATTCATAATTTTCCACATCTAATAATTTTTCAATTTTTCTGAATTTAAGAACGAAAGTTTTTCGAACCTAGTAAAACATCACGATTCATATCGACACTACAGACAAGGTTTGCGAAATGTCGTTCGCTCTAACCCCAGTCTAACTTTTTCACCGGGGCATGCATGTTTTTCACCGCCTAAGTGATTTAATTGCATGGGCGGCGAAAAACATGCAAGCAGTTGGCGAAAAACTTAGACTGAGAACATTTTTTGATAATACCTACACCCGACGCAACTTCAGTTCAGAGGCACAAACCGGCCCGAACGTAAGTTTAAGTCTTGATTGAAACGCTATGTACTTTCGACGGACCTTAATTAGCTCCCATGTCTCGCAACGTGAAAGTTACCTTACAATTTTCTTGACAAAGCTGGCACGCGATCTTGCGCTTGAAAATAGCCACGATATCAGTGTTACTCGCATGTGGTATCGATACCGACATGTGTTACTTGCATGTAGTATCGACATCGACACGTGTTACTTGCATGTAGTATCGATACCGACACGTGTTACTTGGGTATCGTCATCGACGTAAGTACTACTTTCGTATAGTATCGTTACCGATACCAATTTTACTTACGGATGCGACAGTAAGCAATATCAGTGTTCCATGCGTACAGTATCGTAAACAATATCAGTGTTCCATGCGTACAGTATCGTAAGCAATATCAGTGTTCCATGGGTACAGTATCGTAGGCAATATCAGTGTTCCATGGGTACAGTATCGTAGGCAATATCAGTGTTCCATGGGTACAGTATCGTAGGCAACATCAGTGTTCCATGGGTACAGTATCGTAGGCAATATCAGTTTTCCATGGGTACAGTATCGTAGGCAATCTCAGTGTTCCATGCGTACAGTATCGTAGGCAATATCAGTGTTCCATGCGTACAGTATCGTAGGCAATATCAGTGTTCCATGCGTACAGTATCGTAGGCAATATCAGTGTTCCATGCGTACAGTATCGTAGGCAATATCAGCGTTCCATGGGTACAGTATCGTAGGCAATATCTGCGTTCCATGGGTACAGTATCGTAGGCAATATCAGTGTTCCATGCGTACAGTATCGTAGGCAATATCAGCGTTCCATGGGTACAGTATCGTAGGCAATATCAGTGTTCCATGGGTACAGTATCGTAGGCAATATCAGTGTTCCATGCGTACAGTATCGTAATCGTAGGCAATATCAGTGTTCCATGCGTACAGTATCGTCATTCCGTACAATATCGCCATAGATATCAGTTTTACTGGGATATAGTATCGTCATCACACGGCGATTTGTCGTAACTTTCATGTTCCTTCATTGAAAATCGTGTTCTGCGAGTCGCAGCGAAAATTACCTCAATAAAAACGCGTGCGAGTTGCTTTACGTCGAGCGCGTCTGGTTGCTTCTCTCGTAATTCCTGAGTACATCGCAACGGGTTAAATTCCATTTTGCGGTGGGCGGTCGTTGGATAGTAGTGAGCTGAGGTGGGTTGAAACTACCCTCTCTTCAAGTTTAAACTCAAGTTAGGTGGGTTGAAACTACTCTCGTTTAAAGTTTAAAACTTAGGTTAGGTGGGTTGACTTCGGCTGTACGTACAGGGAATGGTAGTCAATTTAGGGTAGTGATGGAAAAGAAATATCGAACTAAATCTAGGTATTTTCTATAAAACTAAGTATTTTCTGTCACACTAGGTATTTTTTGCAAAGCTATGTACTTTCTGTAAAACTTGGCATATTCTGTAAAAGTTGAGTTCACACATATCACATCTGTTCGTTTTGAAAAATAAAGCTTAATTCTAGAATTTAAATTTTACCCTAGAAGCTAAAATCAAACCACAGCTCACTCATGAAAGGTATACGCGCCGTCCTATTCAATTACAAGGATTCAATATCCTTCTGCTTTGCATAGAGTCCCATAAAAATACATGTTAATAGCAAACAGAAAATATAGAAACGGTTTTGTGAAGTTCTATTCAAACTCCATCACATTGCATTCCTTGAGAGCAGGTTTGATATTGAATTAAATCTACTGAAATACGTACTTGAAAAAAGCTTCTTTTTTTTTAAATTTGCATTGAATGCTTTGAAATACGTTTTTGAAAATAAATTCTTATGATAAAATCGTTTTTAATTTTGAGTTAAATGCTTTGAAATATGCATTTGAAAATAACTTCATTATGTGAAATTGCATTGAATTTTGAATTAAATGCATTGAAATACGTACCAGAAAACAAAATAGCCACATTACTTGATTTTGCTTCGAATAGTGAATAAAAGTTATTGAAATAAGTACTTCAAATATAGTTGTGGTAGTTAAGTAGTTAAGTAAATAGTAAATTTTTGAAATAGTAGTAGTTATGAGAGTTAACAATTTTAAGATAACAACAACAACATAGTTAACAAAATAAAATGATTGACTGATAGTTCCTAAATTAAAGTAAATCATTTTCTTCATAAGATGAAAAAACTGAAATAGATATTTTCAGATGCAATACGAAATTTCAAGGGAAAGTATTCAAGAAAAATGTACTCGATGGAAAACCGTCAGCATAATTTAAAGCCCCGCTCACTCAAACTATTCAACATTCAAACTCAAACTTTATTATCATTTTGACCGCAACGTGGGCTACCGGTGGCCACAGACGGAATTTTCATAATGCTGCTGACAGACCAAAAGTCACAAACTCAATTTTCATAAGTACTTAATCAATGCTAAATGAAGGCACGATCTAGTCAAGGCTTCCTATTTTCAAAGCGGCTTAGTCCAATTGATATTAAATTCGATTCGAATATTGAACTTCAGTTTAACCCAGTTAAATTGAGTTAATTGCACTTTGGTAACTTCTGATGACTGTTTCTACGCTAAGTTGAAGAGCTCTCATTGAATTAATACCCTTCAATATACTTCAAGAAAGTTATGAGCCCTTCGTAAAATTTATTACAATATTACTCATACAATACTTAATTATACTTATGATCATACTCACATGTAGTGAAGTTTCAATATCAATAAGTTTTTTTCTCGAAAGAGCAAAGTTTACACGTTCACCGCGTTTCTGCGGTCGTTACCAGTTGGTTTGGTGAGGTTGTAAGTAGCAGAATTGGGAAATTGACTTTACGGCTTGACTACATTTTTAGCCTTCCTAAGAAATGTGAAAATTACAAATCCATGACACATTTCACCTAGTATGATGACGGTTATTTTTTGAAAATGTCGCAGAACATGAAATGCCATTAATTTACACTGGTACGTGAATGAAGAATTTACTTATTGGTACACATATGGCCCAATAATCGAGCAACATGTTTAACATGTTGTTGCGACCCACATCGGTGGGTCGTGCTCAAGTTTTTCCCACTGTGAAACGACCCATCGATGGTCTTTTGAATATTATCAACAATCTCTTAAAATTATTGGTATTTATTATACTCAGTTCATGTTTAATATTTGTAAAATATTTACCAACTCATGCTTTTAAATTTGAGTGGAATATTCAACTTAAGTTCAACCTTAAAAGAAGGTCCGTAAGCTCGTACAAGAGAGTGAAAATGCTCCGAGCGCAGCGGTCGCTTTCGCTCAGAGGCCTGAAATTTATCAGGCTCTCTGAACCAAGGCACCGGTCAAGGATACAAGAAAAATTGTGGAGTCTGACATGCAATATCGCAGCTTCTTTAATTAATTTGTCTATAAAGAATGTTTTGAAGTGACACAGGCATGTGAGCTTGCTCTTGGAAGACCTGAGTTTTATCTGACATCATCTAGCTTTTGCAGCGGCTTCGTCGAGCTGAAAGTTCCAGCGAAGTGTAGGAGACTCGGGTAACTTGCGTTGGAGCGGGACAACTGGCAGCGAAAGTTCTGCAACGTTCACGTGGCTGAGTGCTTTTACACGTTCCCCAAGTATTGGTACACACGTGTACCAATAGTTAAATTGCTCATTCACGAACCGGTATAAATGAATAATATTTCACTTTTCGCGACCTTTTTTTAAAAAAATAGCAGTTATCATACGAGGTGAAACATCATTATGCAATTGCGATTTCATATTATTTTGGAAAGGATACAAATGTATTTGAACAGTAAAATCTATTTCTGAATTTTGTTGCTTAAAACCTAGCGAAAGCATTCGGTAATAGCCGCGTAAATGTGGTAAACGTGTGAAACTGTAACGTAACTTAGTCCGTTCGTGAGAATTGATGTTACAGCCACGACGTGAATTGATTAATACCCTGTTTCTTGTTGCACAAATATCATTCCCAGACACTGCTTTTATTCGTCGTTGTTTTACAGTCGAAGCGTGTATCAATATTCGTGTTGTGTTGAGTGCTAATTGCACAAACTGAAACATTTAAACGCTTATAACACGCTCTCCAACGTTTGAAACCGGATATACCAGTTCTCAATTTGATAAGAATTTTGAAAAAAGTTATTCCACCTTTACACACAGTTTATTTAGTTTATTAGTTAGTTTAAGCCTCCCTATCCTCAACAATGAGATGTAAAGAGAGGAAGGAAGAAGGCACCATTTAGTATGGAGTTAAGGGAACGTGGAATCTATGCAGAAAGGGCACAGAAACAGAAAGCTAAGAAAGAAGTTCATGAAACAAGAAAAAGTTGAAGAAGAAAGTGGTAGGCGGTGAAAAACAGGACAGCAGTGAACCGAAAAGAGATGGTCCGTAACACAACAAAACCTATTCTATTTTAACAAAAGAAAGCCTACCTAACCTTTAGCTCGGGCCCTCACATTGTCCCCCTGGGAGCGCTAGTTCCCATAGATACAATAATTGTATCCCCCTGAGGGGACCTTTACACACAATAAACTTTATTTTGATCCACATTTCCACCCCTTAAAGAAAAGTTTCTCGTAAATTAACGTCCGCAATGTCCGCAATTTTAAAAAATTTGTTATACGGCACTTCATTTTACGTCATTCGAAAGCGACATCGTCTCCGAGGCAACGAAAAATAGACACGAAGAATAGACACCTACGAAGAATAGACACCGATGAAGAGGAAAGACCAGCGCATCAGACAGCTCGTTAAACTTAATGAAAGTAATTTCTACATTCATCAGATACGCCACTTCCGCGCACTCCTGCATTTCCCAGGCCAGGAAATTGGACATCACAGTTCACAATGGGACGCGACATTATCGCTGCTTCGATCACCTGCTCTCGGGAGCAGCGTTGGACGCGCCTGCACTGTAAATATGAACGCTAGTTTCAGTGCACTTACACTGTGAAAAAAGCTTAAATTGCACAATGTTTGTATTTTGCATTTAAGCGCCAATGCAGGGGCATCTACACTGTTCATTATGAGATCTATTTCGATAAATCTACTCTCAGAAATGAACTCAAATTTCAATGTATCTACACTGTAAATGGAAATAAAATTTAAGAGCATCAACGCATTGAATAGAATTAAAAATTGTAGTACATCTACACTGTACAAAAAACACGAATTTCAGAGCATCTACACTGTACAAAAGAACACGAATTTCAGAGCATTTACAGATTCTACACTGTACAAAAAACACGAATTTCAGAGCATCTACACTGTACAAAAAAACACGAATTTCAGTGCATCTACACTGTACAAAAAAACACAAATTTCAGTGCATCTACACTGTACAAAAAACACGAATTTCAGTGCATTTACACTGTACAAAAAACACGAATTTCAGTGCAGCTACAGATTCTACACTGTACAAAAAACACGAATTTCAGTGCATTTACACTGTACAAAAAAACACTAATTTCAGTGCATCTACACTGTACAAAAAACACGAATTTCAGTGCATTTACACGGTACAAAAAACACTAATTTCAGTGCATTTACACTGTACAAAAAAACACTAATTTCAGTGCATCTACACTGTACAAAAAACACTAATTTCAGTGCATCTACAGATTCTACACTGTACAAAAAACACGAATTTCAGTGCATTTACACTGTACAAAAAACACTAATTTCAGTGCATCTACAGTGTACAAAAAACACGAATTTCAGTGCATTTACACTGTACCAAAAACACTAATTTCAGTGCATTTAGACTGTACAAAAATCACTAATTTCAGTGCATCTACACTGTACAAAAAACACTAATTTCAGTGCATCTACACTGTACAAAAAACACGAATTTCAGTGCATTTACACTGTACAAAAAAACACGAATTTCAGTGCATTTACACTGTACAAAAAACACTAATTTCAGTGCATCTACACTGTACAAAAAACACTAATTTCAGTGCATCTGCACTGTACAAAAAACACGAATTTCAGTGCATTTACACTGTACAAAAAACAAGAATTTCAGTGCATTTACACTGTACAACAAACACGAATTTCAGTGCATCTACACTGTACAAAAAACACGAATTTCAGTGCATCTACACTGTACAAAAAACACTAATTTCAGTGCATCTGCACTGTACAAAAAAACACAAATTTCAGTGCATTTACACAGTACAAAAAACACGAATTTCAGTGCATCTACACTGTACAAAAAACACTAATTTCAGTGCATCTACACTGTACAAAAAACACTAATTTCAGTGCATTTACACTGTACAAAAAACACTAATTTAAGTGCATCTACACTGTACAAAAAACACTAATTTCAGTGCATCTACACTGTACAAAAAACACTAATTTCAGTGCATCTACACTGTACAAAAACACTAATTTCAGTGCATCTACACTGTACAAAAAACACTAATTTCAGTGCATCTACACTGTACAAAAAACACTAATTTCAGTGCATCTACACTGTACAAAAAACACTAATTTCAGTGCATTTACACTGTACAAAAAACACTAATTTCAGTGCATCTACACTGTACAAAAAAAACGAATTTCAGTGCATTTACACTGTACAAAAAACACTAATTTCAGTGCATCTACACTGTACAAAAAAACACTAATTTCAGTGCATCTACACTGTACAAAAAACACTAATTTCAGTGCATTTACACTGTACAAAAAACAATAATTTCAGTGCATTTACACTGTACAAAAAACACTAATTTCAGTGCATTTACACTGTACAAAAACACTAATTTCAGTGCATCTACACTGTACAAAAAACACTAATTTCAGTGCATCTACACTGTACAAAAAACACTAATTTCAGTGCATCTACACTGTACAAAAAACACTAATTTCAGTGCATTTACACTGTACAAAAAACACTAATTTCAGTGCATTTACACTGTACAAAAAACACGAATTTCAGTGCATTTACACTGTACAAAAAAACACTAATTTCAGTGCATTTACACTGTACAAAAAACACTATCTTCAGTGCATTTACACTGTACAAAAAAACACTAATTTCAGTGCATTTACACTGTACAAAAAACACTAATTTCAGTGCATTCACACTGTACAAAAAACACTAATTTCAGTGCATCTACACTGTACGAAAAACACTAATTTCAGTGCATCTACACTGTACAAAAAACACTAATTTCAGTGCATCTACACTGTACAAAAAACACGAATTTCAGTGCATCTACACTGTACAAAATACACGAATTTCAGTGCATTTACACTGTACAAAAAACACGAATTTCAGTGCATCTACACTGTACAAAAAACACTAATTTCAGTGCATTTACACTGTACAAAAAACACTAATTTCAGTGCATCTACACTGTACAAAAAACACTAATTTCAGTGCATTTACACTGTACAAAAAACACTAATTTCAGTGCATCTACACTGTACAAAAACACGAATTTCAGTGCATTTACACTGTACAAAAAACACTAATTTCAGTGCATTTACACTGTACAAAAAAACACTAATTTCAGTGCATCTACACTGTACAAAAAACACTAATTTCAGTGCATCTACACTGTACAAAAAACACTAATTTCAGTGCATCTACACTGTACAAAAAACACTAATTTCAGTGCATTTACACTGTACAAAAAACACGAATTTCAGTGCATCTACAGATTCTACACTGTACAAAAAACACGAATTTCAGTGCATTCACACTGTACAAAAAACACTAATTTCAGTGCATCTACACTGTACAAAAAAACACGAATTTCAGTGCATTTACACTGTACAAAAAACACTAATTTCAGTGCATCTACACTGTACAAAAAACACTAATTTCAGTGCATCTGCAGTGTACAAAAAACACGAATTTCAGTGCATTTACACTGTACAAAAAACACGAATTTCAGTGCATTTACACTGTACAAAAAACACTAATTTCAGTGCATTCACACTGTACAAAAAACACTAATTTCAGTGCATCTACACTGTACAAAAAACACGAATTTCAGTGCATTTACACTGTACAAAAAACACTAATTTCAGTGCATCTACACTGTACAAAAAACACTAATTTCAGTGCATCTACACTGCACAAAAAACACTAATTTCAGTGCATTTACACTGTACAAAAAACACGAATTTCAGTGCATCAACACTGTACAAAAAACACTAATTTCAGTGCATCTACACTGTACAAAAAACACTAATTTCAGTGCATCTACACTGTACAAAAACACTAATTTCAGTGCATCTACACTGTACAAAAAACACTATTTTCAGTGCATCTACACTGTACAAAAAACACTAATTTCAGTGCATCTACACTGTACAAAAAACACTAATTTCAGTGCATTTACACTGTACAAAAAACACTAATTTCAGTGCATCTACACTGTACAAAAAACACTAATTTCAGTGCATCTACACTGTACAAAAACACTAATTTCAGTGCATCTACACTGTACAAAAAACACTAATTTCAGTGCATCTACACTGTACAAAAAACACTAATTTCAGTGCATCTACACTGTACAAAAAACACTAATTTCAGTGCATTTACACTGTACAAAAAACACTAATTTCAGTGCATCTACACTGTACAAAAAACACGAATTTCAGTGCATTTACACTGTACAAAAAACACTAATTTCAGTGCATCTACACTGTACAAAAAACACTAATTTCAGTGCATCTACACTGTACAAAAAACACTAATTTCAGTGCATTTACACTGTACAAAAAACACTAATTTCAGTGCATTTACACTGTACAAAAAACACTAATTTCAGTGCATTTACACTGTACAAAAACACTAATTTCAGTGCATCTACACTGTACAAAAAACACTAATTTCAGTGCATCTACACTGTACAAAAAACACTAATTTCAGTGCATCTACACTGTACAAAAAAACACTAATTTCAGTGCATTTACACTGTACAAAAAACACTAATTTCAGTGCATTTACACTGTACAAAAAACACGAATTTCAGTGCATTTACACTGTACAAAAAACACTAATTTCAGTGCATTTACACTGTACAAAAAAACACTATCTTCAGTGCATTTACACTGTAAAAAAAACACTAATTTCAGTGCATTTACACTGTACAAAAAACACTAATTTCAGTGCATTTACACTGTACAAAAAACACTAATTTCAGTGCATCTACACTGTACGAAAAACACTAATTTCAGTGCATCTACACTGTACAAAAAACACTAATTTCAGTGCATCTACACTGTACAAAAAACACGAATTTCAGTGCATCTACACTGTACAAAATACACGAATTTCAGTGCATTTACACTGTACAAAAAACACGAATTTCAGTGCATCTACACTGTACAAAAAACACTAATTTCAGTGCATTTACACTGTACAAAAAAACACTAATTTCAGTGCATCTACACTGTACAAAAAACACTAATTTCAGTGCATTTACACTGTACAAAAAACACTAATTTCAGTGCATCTACACTGTACAAAAAACACGAATTTCAGTGCATTTACACTGTACAAAAAACACTAATTTCAGTGCATTTACACTGTACAAAAAACACTAATTTCAGTGCATCTACACTGTACAAAAAACACTAATTCCAGTGCATCTACACTGTACAAAAAACACTAATTTCAGTGCATCTATACTGTACAAAAAACACTAATTTCAGTGCATTTACACTGTACAAAAAACACGAATTTCAGTGCATCTACAGATTCTACACTGTACAAAAAACACGAATTTCAGTGCATTCACACTGTACAAAAAACACTAATTTCAGTGCATCTACACTGTACAAAAAACACGAATTTCAGTGCATTTACACTGTACAAAAAACACTAATTTCAGTGCATCTACACTGTACAAAAAACACTAATTTCAGTGCATCTGCACTGTACAAAAAACACGAATTTCAGTGCATTTACACTGTACAAAAAACACGAATATCAGTGCATTTACACTGTACCAAAAACACGAATTTCAGTGCATCTACACTGTACAAAAAACACGAATTTCAGTGCATCTACACTGTACAAAAAACACTAATTTCAGTGCATCTGCACTGTACAAAAAACACGAATTTCAGTGCATTTACACTGTACAAAAAACACGAATTTCAGTGCATCTACACTGTACAAAAAACACTAATTTCAGTGCATCTACACTGTACAAAAAACACTAATTTCAGTGCATTTACACTGCACAAAAAACACGAATTTCAGTGCATCTACACTGTACAAAAAACACTAATTTCAGTGCATCTACACCGTACAAAAAACACTAATTTCAGTGCATCTACACTGTACAAAAACACTAATTTCAGTGCATCTACACTGTACAAAAAACACTAATTTCAGTGCATCTACACTGTACAAAAAACACTAATTTCAGTGCATCTACACTGTACAAAAAACACTAATTTCAGTGCATTTACACTGTACAAAAAACACTAATTTCAGTGCATCTACACTGTACAAAAAACACGAATTTCAGTGCATTTACACTGTACAAAAAACACTTATTTCAGTGCATCTACACTGTACAAAAAACACTAATTTCAGTGCATCTACACTGTACAAAAAACACTAATTTCAGTGCATTTACACTGTACAAAAAACACTAATTTCAGTGCATTTACACTGTACAAAAAACACTAATTTCAGTGCATCTACACTGTACAAAAAACACGAATTTCAGTGCATTTACACTGTACAAAAAACACTAATTTCAGTGCATCTACACTGTACAAAAAACACGAATTTCAGTTCATCTACACTGTACAAAAAACACGAATTTCAGTGCATTTACACTGTACAAAAAACACGAATTTCAGTGCATTTACACTGTACAAAAAACACTAATTTCAGTGCATCTACACTGTACAAAAAACACGAATTTCAGTGCATTTACACTGTACAAAAAACACTAATTTCAGTGCATTTACACTGTACAAAAAACACTAATTTCAGTGCATCTACACTGTACAAAAAACACGAATTTCAGTGCATCTACACTGTACAAAAAACACTAATTTCAGTGCATCTACACTGTACAAAAAACACAAATTTCAGTGCATCTACACTGTACAAAAACACTAATTTCAGTGCATCTACACTGTACAAAAAACACTAATTTCAGTGCATCTACACTGTACAAAAAACACTAATTTCAGTGCATCTACACTGTACAAAAAACACTAATTTCAGTGCATTTACACTGTACAAAAAACACTAATTTCAGTGCATCTACACTGTACAAAAAACACGAATTTCAGTGCATTTACACTGTACAAAAAACACTAATTTCAGTGCATCTACACTGTACAAAAAACACGAATTTCAGTGCATCTACACTGTACAAAACACGAATTTCAGTGCATTTACACTGTACAAAAAACACGAATTTCAGTGCATTTACACTGTACAAAAACACTAATTTCAGTGCATCTACACTGTACAAAAAACACGAATTTCAGTGCATTTACACTGTACAAAAAACACTAATTTCAGTGCATTTACACTGTACAAAAAACACTATCTTCAGTGCATTTACACTGTACAAAAAACACTAATTTCAGTGCATTTACACTGTACAAAAAACACTAATTTCAGTGCATTTACACTGTACAAAAAACACTAATTTCAGTGCATCTACACTGTACAAAAAACACTAATTTCAGTGCATCTACACTGTACAAAAAACACTAATTTCAGTGCATCTACACTGTACAAAAAACACGAATTTCAGTGCATCTACACTGTACAAAATACACGAATTTCAGTGCATTTACACTGTACAAAAAACACGAATTTCAGTGCATCTACACTGTACAAAAAACACTAATTTCAGTGCATTTACACTGTACAAAAAACACTAATTTCAGTGCATCTACACTGTAAAAAAAACACTAATTTCAGTGCATTTACACTGTACAAAAAACACTAATTTCAGTGCATCTACACTGTACAAAAAACACGAATTTCAGTGCATTTACACTGTACAAAAAACACTAATTTCAGTGCATTTACACTGTACAAAAAACACTAATTTCAGTGCATCTACACTGTACAAAAAACACTAATTTCAGTGCATCTACACTGTACAAAAAACACTAATTTCAGTGCATCTACACTGTACAAAAAACACTAATTTCAGTGCATTTACACTGTACAAAAAACACTAATTTCAGTGCATTTACACTGTACAAAAAACACGAATTTCAGTGCATCTACAGATTCTACACTGTACAAAAAACACGAATTTCAGTGCATTCACACTGTACAAAAAACACTAATTTCAGTGCATCTACACTGTACAAAAAACACGAATTTCAGTGCATTTACACTGTACAAAAAACACTAATTTCAGTGCATCTACACTGTACAAAAAACACTAATTTCAGTGCATCTACACTGTACAAAAAACACTAATTTCAGTGCATTTACACTGTACAAAAAACACTAATTTCAGTGCATTTACACTGTACAAAAAACACGAATTTCAGTGCATCTACAGATTCTACACTGTACAAAAAACACGAATTTCAGTGCATTCACACTGTACAAAAAATACTAATTTCAGTGCATCTACACTGTACAAAAAACACGAATTTCAGTGCATTTACACTGTACAAAAAACACTAATTTCAGTGCATCTACACTGTACAAAAAACACGAATTTCAGTGCATTTACACTGTACAAAAAACACGAATTTCAGTGCATTTACACTGTACAAAAAACACTAATTTCAGTGCATCTACACTGTACAAAAAACACTAATTTCAGTGCATCTACACTGTACAAAAAACACGAATTTCAGTGCATTTACACTGTACAAAAAACACTAATTTCAGTGCATTTACACTGTACAAAAAACACTAATTTCAGTGCATCTACACTGTAAAAAAACACTAATTTCAGTGCATTTACACTGTACAAAAAACACTAATTTCAGTGCATCTACACTGTACAAAAAACACGAATTTCAGTGCATCTACGCTGTACAAAAAACACTAATTTCAGTGCATCTACACTGTACAAAAAACACTAATTTCAGTGCATCTACACTGTACAAAAAACACTAATTTCAGTGCATCTACACTGTACAAAAAACACTAATTTCAGTGCATCTACACTGTACAAAAAACACTAATTTCAGTGCATCTACACTGCATGTATAAACGCAAATTTCAAAGCATTTACAATGTGAGCGCATAAGCGGAGGATCAGCAGGTACTGCTACAGTGTAGGCTTAGTGTTGAACTATTCCTAAGAATAAAAGTACTATGACGAATGTGTAAGTTCTCAGACTACGTTGCATTTTGCGTGCAATTTGTTCTTTTTAGGAATTATCAAATGAAAAATAATTTTTTCCTGTGGTTTTCGTGTTGGCAACAACAGTACAATTGTAAGTCCTTTTAATATAGGAAGACGATTTATTATATATTATGAAATGAATATACAATATATTATTTATATTTATTTCAACGATTTGTGAAATAATCGTGTTTTCGACGATTTTTCGTTGAAATATTCACAAAGCGACACCGACAGAGAAATGCGTAGGGAAGTTTTTCGTAAATTCCAACGCTTCTTCAAAATTCCAACACCATTTGAAATTTCCAACGATAAACACTAATAACAGTCATTTTCATGCACCAAGAAGTCAGTTTAAAAGCTCAAACTCTTGTGTTATGCAATTTCTGAAAGAAGGATATATTCTACGTATTAACTAATTTTTTTTCCACGCACCCTACATTTAGTTTCCATGAGAGATTTTGGAACAGGCATGAAATGCTCATTTTCCTTCATGCAACTAGTCATTTTTTCTCACGGGTGTTTTAAATTAACGGGATAATTTCAACTTTTATTGAATGATAAAAATTTGTAATTTGACTGGCGCCCCCAGGGGGAGATTGTTAGGTCTCTTCAGCTATAAATTAGACGTCAGGATTTTCATCTTTCGTGCTCACTTTACTTCTCTCAGTTTTCATGTCTTCTTTGGTATTTCTTCCCTGTCTTTCTTTCTCCTTCTCCCTCAACTCACGGTTTTTACACGCAGTGTTTCTTGGGCAAGAACACACCTTGTGCATAGATTCCCCGTTTTCTACATTCAGAACTAAAAGATTCCTTCTTTTCGTTTTCCTGAAATCACCTTATTTTATTATTAAATAATATTCTGTAATGAATCTTGATTTCACCTTTTGACTTAACTGAGTTATTTCACAATAACTGTTGAAAAAATATGAAATAACTTTCGCTAGTTATAAAAACTTGAATCTTATGTGGGTGTTAAATATTTTCTGCCGGAAGGATTGACACCGCATTCACCTCGTAGCATAATTTCATTGTACTGTAAGCCTACGGGCACGTTTTTCTGTATGCTTAAATTTTCTGATTTTCTATAATCTCTGTAGTACCCAAACCCGAATACACTCCATCCTTTTCTTTTCGATTTTGGCGTAGAAGGAAGATACTTTTTAAGTCAACTCGATCTCTTTCTTTTAAATTTTTGTACAAGGGTACAAAAAGTTTTCACGTCAACTCCATCCCTTTCTTTACGATTTTTGTGTGCACCCTATCATATAGAGAAACAATACGGCTCAAAAATTAGCCTCACCTATTTGTAACTCGCTTGGCTTTCAGGTAGACACTTTTCAAGCCAATTCGATCCCTTTCTACTCGATTTTGCCATCCAAGACAGACACTTTTCAAGCGCCAACTCCATCCCTTTCTTTTAGAATTTTGTGTCCAATGCGACACATTTCAGAAGGTGTCCCAGCTGACGTTTGTGACGGACATTTTCTTTGTGAGAATTTCTATGCAAGTCCGAATTTTTTCCTGCCTTTGTTGGCCAGACAAAGTTGCGTGTCGTGTTTTTCTAATGCAGTATAGTGCGTGACAGCGTGGGAGAACGCTAATTCCTTTTTATCCATGTCCCCTACACACTGCAGTGTTTTGCGTTTGGTACTTAAGTTATGTTTTTAAGCCTTGAAAAAATATCCTCTGCATACTGTAGTGTTTTGCAAACTCAATTTTCATGAATACTCAATCAACGCTAAATGAAAGCACGATCTAAATAATTTTCACTATTTTTAAAATTACTTACTAGAACTATCTTTAGACTTGAGTTGAATTTTGATTTTCAGTTTAATATTTCGTGGTCAAAACTTACTAGAATTAACTTTAGATTTGAGTTGAATTTTGAAATTCAATTTAATCCATCGCGGTGAACATGTTAATGAAGTAACTCAAAGATATTACGTCCCCCATCCCAGGGGACGGCATCCAAAGGAGGCAGTCAAGTTTGCTTTAATGTTCTTCTGGGATTAGCAAAGCAAATGAGCAGGTGAGAGCGGAAGCGCTTGATGGAAAGAAGTTTAAATGGAAACATGACTTAGAAGGGGACGCTTTAACTCCCATGTAATTATGTTACACAAGTTATTGCTTTCCACTGTTATTGAAGAAGTTATTGCTTTAACTGTTATTACAGAAGTTATTACTTTAACTGTTATTGAAGAAGTTATTGCTTCACTGTTATTATAGAAGTTATTACTTTAACGGTTATTACAGAAGTTATTGCTTTAACTGTTATTACAGAAGTTATTGCTTCAACTGTTATTACAGAAGTTATTGCTTTAACTGTTATTACAGAAGTTATTGCTTCAACTGTAATTGAAGAAGTTATTGCTTCAACTGTTACGAGTATTATAGAAGTTATTACTTTAACAGTTATTAAAGAAGTTATTGCTTTAACTGTTATTACAGAAGTTATTGCTTCAACTGTTATTACAGAAGTTATTGCTTTAACTGTTATTACAGAAGTTATTGCTTCAACTGTTATTACAGAAGTTATTGCTTTAACTGTTATTACAGAAGTTATTGCTTTAACTGTTATTACAGAAGTTATTGCTTCAACTGATATTACAGAAGTTATTGCTTTAACAGTTTTTACAGAAATCATTGATTTAACTGTTATTGCAGAAGTTTTTTGTATTCAAACAATGCTTTCTAACTCTTCAGCAAACCGTTAACACTAGGATTACTTCTGAGGGGATGATTAGGGGATTAGGATGAGGGGAATATCACTTTTCAACATTTACGTGTGGCAGATACAATTACATTGAGTTGGATATGTTTGAATCATTCAAGTTGATTCAAAACTTTATCCACAATTGTTTAAACTGAAGTTTGATAATATTCAACCCAAATGTAGCTAATATCTAACGTAAATAAGTGTTTGTCATGTGTTTGTCACAAATTTTCGTACGTCATGTTTTCCATGGAAACTCGTGTAAAAATCAACTCTGAAGCACTAATAAAAATATTACCAAGCATTCGACTAAATTTCTTTACCTGAAATTATATGATCTAGATGTAAGGTTACGGTTACCTTGAAACGGATATTCTTGAGCTAAAGTTGTCAAAATATGTTAGTTATGGAACCTCCCGAGACCGAGTTTGTTCTAAATTCACGTAAAAATGAAATCTTCTCAAATTTTATTAACAACAACCCTCAGTTCTCAGGATAATTCTCAACTTTTCTGTGTTAATGAATATAATCATGCACTACAATGCAAATAAATTCAAAACACGAGTAGAAGGTGTCACAAACCTTGCCACTTCCACTTTCTCTGATGCGGGAGTCCGCCCTGCCTCCACACAGTTGCAGTTACGTATACAACCTGGCTGCAGTCCACACCGCGCGTTCTGAGGCCTTTAGTATCTTTTCCAGATGCGCCCCGCCACTAATGCAACACATAAGTTTACCCACTTGTAATTTTTAAAATAATGCGCCTTACGCCTTTAAATTACTCTCGAACGACAGTTTGAAATATTCTTTCGTTTTAGAATAATTTGAAGTCGACAGGTGCATTATTTCGAAAGTTACAAGTGGGTGAACTCATGGGTTGTATTAGTGGCGGGGCTTATCTGGAAAAGATCCGGCATTTGTTGTTAGATCTTGCACACCATCAAACAGAGGCGGAATTTTTATTCAAATTAAACTTTAGCGTCGAAAACTCGAGGTCGCTTTCTCAGCTAGAGGTACATAAAAGACAAAATTTAGCGTAGAATCTTTCGCAGTCTAACTACCTCACTGAAGACTTGACGAGATATCCCGTCGAAAGTGTGAACGATTGAACTGTTGCTGATATTTCTGATCGACTGAACTGCTGCTGGATTTCTCTGCAGAAAACATCATCTGAGCGCGTGGAATTGAGCATAAATTGACTTTAACCGTTTAGGAATTCCCCTACCTTGTTTCCTCTACCGTGATACGTACTAAAATGTAGCGTTCAGTGACCGAGTACTACCGTATGTCGCTGCTATAACCCTGCGAACTCAATAAAGGAGAGCGGATTCGAACAAAATTAAATATTGTCATACATAGGCAATAGGTTATAATTTTAAGCTTGTCGGTCCTATGCTATGGGGACCAGTAGGGATACTGTTGGGTTACCTTAGCTATAGATAGGCTGAGTCTCGTGGCTGATTGAATATCTGCTAAGAAAAAATAACAAAATTAACGCCAAATTAACAAGATTAACCTCAGATTAACATGATTAACCCCAGATTAACAAGGTTAACCTCAGATTAACAAGATTAACCCCAGATTAACAAGATTAACCCCAGATTAACAAGATTAATCCCAGAATAACAAGATTAACCTTAGATTAACAAGTTTAACCACAGATAAACACAATTAACCACATATTAACAAAACTAACACCAGATGGAAAAAATTAGTTCCAGATTAAGAAGTTTAAACACAGATTAACATAAATAACCACGTATTAACAAAACTAACACCAGATTAATAAGATTATTGCCAGTTTAATAAGAAAAGATAATCTCTCAATTGATTCAGTGGGTGTACATAGAATACTAGAATCTGATCTCTTTAATCCCACTGATGATGTCAAATCAAAAAGCCCACCCGTCACTTTTTATCAACTTCTTAGAAATTTTATTTAAATAAGAGTGAGCTGAAGACCTTCACAGCTTTCAATTCAGACGATGACAGAATAAAAATTGTGTATCAATACTAACACGTTGACGTCGCTTTTAGCGGTTGTTACAGTTAGCTTGGTTAGGTTATAAGTAGCATAATTTGGAAATCGATGTTACAGCTAGAATACATTTCTATTCTTTCTATTAAATGTAAAAAATATAATCACAAAATGACATTTTACCTCGTACAATAACAAATATTTTATAAAAAAGTCGAAAGTGTTATTATTTCATTATTCATTCAGTGTCATTATTCATTCAAGTCTTATTCATTCATACTCGTTAGCAAATGGGCAATTATTTACCTACTAGTACATAGATGTGTGTAGTCAACGTGTTGTAGCAGTTGGGATCTTTTCCAGATTAGCCCCGTCACTAATGCAACACCTATGTTCACCCACTTGTAACTTTCGAAATAATGCATCTATCCACTCCAAATTATATCTGAAACAAAAAATTTAAAAATCTTTCGTTTGAGAGTAATTTGAAGTCGATAGGTGCATTTTTTCGAAAGTTACAGGTGGGTGAACTTATGTGTTGCATTAGTGGCGGGGCACGTCTGGAAAAGATCATTTTCTTCTTCTATGTCTTTTTCTTGTTTTTCTTGCTCTTTTCTTCTTTTTTCCTTCTTCTTCTTGAATTTCTTTTTTCTTCTTCTATTTCTTCACCATTTTCCTCTTCCTCTTCTCGTTTTTCTTCTTCTTCTTTTTTCTTCTACACCTTCTTCTCCTTCCTCTTCTTCCTCTCCTTCTTCTTCCTTCCCCCTCCCCCCCCCCCCCCCCCAGCATGGCCCGAGAGTCACCAGACGGCCACAACTCCCCGGTCCCAAGCAACCGCCACCAACGTGAGCAGGCCACAGAAGCAGGCCGTGGCCGGTCTGACTAGCGCATCAGTACCATAGACTGGTTTACTTTGTTTTGAGACTAATAAAACTTGGCCTTATTAAGCCTACGAGGTTGGGCTTAATAGAATTATATTTTAAAAAGGCCTTCTCCACGGTTAAAATTAACATTGAGTTTATTAAATCTTCAAGCCTGGTCGGCCTTCTTTGAGGCCAAAATCAAGCTTGGGCTTATTAAATCTTCAATCTTGAACCTAGTAGACCTTAATGACTGAGCCGATTAACTTTCTAATTTTGGGATTATTTAAACTTCAAATTCAGGCTCAATAAACATTCAAGCATTGGCTTATTAAACCTTCAAGCTTGGGCTCATTAAAGCTTTAAGTTTTGGCTTAGTAAACCTTCAAATCTAGGCTTATACAACCGTCAATATTGGGCTTATTAAACCTTCAAGCATTGGCTTATTAAACCTTAAAGCTTTGGCCTGTTAAACCTTAAAGCTTTGGCCTGTTAAAACAGTTTTTGAACAGGAAAGTCTGCATCGCCAGAATCAAACTTGGGCTTCGTGAAACCGGATTTGAAACAACGGTTTCTGCGTGATTTTAAAAATGCGTGTCAGTATTTCCACTCCATGAGAGCACTTGGAAGCGATGTTTTACTCGCAGAAAAAGAAACAAAACATATTGTACACAAACATACATATTTAACTCGTTAAAAAACCTAAATTGTGGCCCGAAAAAGTACCGATCAGAACACCATGTAATGATTGAAGCGATATTTTACTCGCTAAAATACCCAAACTTGAATATTGTGGCCCGAAAAAGACCGATATGACCATCCTACAGTGTTTCCACCCACTGAAAACGCTTTCAAGCTCTAGTTTACTCACTTAAAAGCCCATACTTAAAGACTATGGCCCGCAAAATTGCAACTTTGACTTCCCTGCAATGTTTAAAGCGATATTTTGCTCGCTAAAATATCCATACTTGCAGACTGCGGCCCGCAAAAATGGCGATGTAACTACCCTGCAGTGTCTGTAACCCTATTTTACAAACTAAAAAGGCCAAACTTACAGACTGTGGCTCGCAAAAGTGCCGATGTAACTACCCTGTCTGTAGTGTCTGTAGCCCTATTTCAGACACTAAAAAGGCCAAACTTGCAGACTGTGTCCCTAAAAAGTATCGATGCGGCCACCCTGCAGTGTTTTCACTCGCTAAAAGGCCAAACTTGCCGACTGTGTCCCTAAAAAGTATCGATGCGGCCACCCGGTACCTCAAGGAGCGCTGTCCTCTCGAGGCCGTGAGTTATGGGGCACCGAAGACCGCCATCCATCTGGCCTCGACTTGCTCTGTGTCGCGTGACGCCGTGGCTGTGTGTTGCACTGTGACGTCATCCGTGGAGCCATCTCTGAATTATTATATCGTTTCTCCGAAATGTTGAGGCTGTTTTAAGTTGTCACATTTTCTCTCTGAAAATGTCAAAGAAAATTCTGAATTACCCCGTTTGTTCTTTAAAATGGCGTAAGCATTGTGTTGCACTGTGATATTCTTTGCACCATCTCTGAATTATCTCATTTTCTTTCTCAAATGACGAAGGCAATGTGTTATATCTATGCTACTACGATCAATGAATTATCACATCGTTTTTCTGAAATGTTGAAGTCAGTTCTGAATTATAACTTTTCTCTCTGAAATGTCAGTGGCAGTATTTTAAAATATGAGAGGTTATTCAATCTTTGCACCATCTCTGAATAATTACATCATTATCCTGAAATGTCATGTGATAAGGCAATTGGTGCACTGCGAGATAATTCTTTGAACCATCTCTGAATCTTCCTACAATTTCATTAAAACGTTACGTAGAAGTACACACGTTTATGAAGCAAGTACCACACATGTAGGTATATAAAATGCTGAGCAGGATTTTTGCTCATTTATCTAGCACGTGGTGCGTTTGTCGAAGCAACCCAGTCAAACTCTTTCGCCGGAGCAGGCATGTTTTTCGCCGCCTATGCGATTTAATCATTTGGGTGGCGAAAAACCTGCATGCAGGCGGCGAAAAGTTAGTCTGGGAAGCTTCTCGTCTAGTGTGATAAAAATAGATAAAATGAACGAACCGTGGTGTTGGTGTATAAAAATTCCCTCAAAAGTTTGTTGTAAAAGTGCTCAGAAAATTTCAAAATGAAAAGCTGCAAATAAACTGTAAAAATTGTAGTGGAAAGCTCCAAAAATGTTTTTTAATGTTTCCAAATGGTATTAATTAAGTTTTTTGAATGAAAATAAGTTATGGTTTTAGACTTAAATTACTCGTACTTGGAATAAAGTTAAGTTTTGATTTAATGATTGCAAGTGCTCTGATTTAGAAGTGTAAATTCACATTTTGAGAATCTAAATTTGTGCCGACGTAGAAATATGTCATGGAACAAGATCACTCGCAGAAAGTGTTTTAATACTCCCTACGATCAAATACAACTAGCACGATATATAACACGAAAACTTGCTAAAAATTCTCAAATGCTTCCTACGATCAAATACAACGAGCAGAACGATAAGAACACTTGCACAAAATTCTCGAATAATTATTCCTCTGATCTCAAACGAGAAGAAACTTTCGGTGACATCCATCTTCTCTGTCGTCCTGATACCGAGAGAAACGAGGGGAGTAAATGCGCTAATTTGTTTGTTTGGGCTCTGTACTCTGCAATACGTCATAAGCATATTTATTTGACCGTACACGTCACACTTATCTATATATCAAACACTTCTCATGAAACAATAACAATATTTAGGATTCAAGGATAATTTTCAAATTTTTCTGTATTTTTTGAAGAATTTTTGATAAGAATTCAGGGTACAATTTAGAGGAAAAAATAATAATTCTTCTCAAAATCTTCGTAATTTGCCAGAACTCCTTTTCAATTTCTCATGTACGCACAAAAACACTTGCGAAAACTCGTGTGTTCTGTAACTTTTAAAAATCTACAGTATCTATTTCACATTATCCTGAGATCTATCAATGAATTATAAACAACAAATTCTGAACTAGAAAACGGCCCTGCATTTTTTGAAAAGGCACATGACCATGATGCAAAGTCCATGTTGTGCTCCGCATGACCATGATGCAAAGTCCATGTTGTGCTCCGCATGACCATGATGCAAAGTCCATGTTGTGCTCCGCATGACCATGATGCAAAGTCCATGTTGTGCTCCGCATGACCATGATGCAAAGTCCATGTTGTGCTCCGCATGACTATGATGCAAAGTCCATGTTGTGCTCCGCATGACCATGATACAAAGTTCATGTTCGCACATGAATGTTGCCTATGACCATGACCATGATACACACATCATGTTCATCACCACAAGACCATGACACAAAGTTCATGTCCTGCACCACATGCCCATGCTGCACAGATCACGTGGTGCCGCACGCATATGTACACAAAGTATGGTAAACTCACTGCACTATCGCGCACGGACGACAAACAGCCGCAAAAGACAATGTCGGGCTTGTGTGTGTCTGTTTTGTGTTTGTGTTTTTGGTGTGTGCGCAAGTGTGGTATTGTGCGTGTGTGTGCGTGTTGTGTGTGTGTGTGTGTGAGTGTGTTGGTGTTTTTCGGAGTGACCTCTTCATGCAAAAATTAAGAACGCACTTTCAGTGCTTCATTAAAAATAAGAACGACTGTTACACGCACGCTGAAATATCCATGAAAAATGGAAGAAATATACCACAGAAATAAATATTACACAGGCATAAATGTATCACGGGAATGAATTTATCAAATGAAAAAATTTATCACAGTAATTAAAATATCAGAGGAAGAAATATATCGCAGGAATAAAACATATGTGAACGAAATTATTGAATTTCCCTTGGTATTCTGCTGAGAAAGATTGAGATTTCCATACTTTTAAAGTGGAAAAAAAAAGATAACCAAATTGGTTACCTCAATTATTAGTTAAAATGATTTCAACATTTTTGTCCCTTATTGAATGCTAGGTTACAGGCTTTGCAACAACGACAATTGAAGCTGGAAAATGCTTATAATCGGGGCATGGAGAGCTTTATTTAACTGACAAATTTTTTCCAATAAATTTCTCCACTCAAATTTTTTTTTTGTTTTCATCAATGGATCTAGTGAATTTTCACAATGTCCTCTATCCCCGAAATAATTAAATTTCCATTATGTGATATTCATTCTTCGAATTTATTCTAAAATTCAGAGACGGTTTCTTCGGAACACAAAATGCACCCTTTGATTTTAGCTCTAAATTTGCCGAGCATTTCTCACCCCAAAATAATCAAATTTCCGTATTAAATTGATCCTTTAATTTTAGCCCGAAATTCAGTGAACATTTATTATACCCGAAATAATCAAATTTTCTCTATTGAACTCACCCTTTTATTTTACCAAGAAATTCTGTGAACATTTATCACCCCAAAATAATCAATCGTGATAAATTCAAAAATAATCACTGTGCCAAACATTGCTTTCGTTGTGCTGCGGTCACCTGTGATCGATAGCGCAGTCGATAGCGTGTTGGCGCGGTGATCTCTAGTCCTGAATTCGAGTCCACGAACTCCTCGTACATTTAATCAATCGTAGTTGAATTCAAGCGTAACAGATAAGCTTTACCCCTCATACCCACACGGTTTATAAAGCCACACGGTCTACCCACACGGTTTATGAAGCCACACGGTCTACCCACACGGTTTATGAAGCCACACGGTCTACCCACACGATTTATGGAGCAGCAAGGTCTACCCACAGGGTTTATGGAGCCACAAGGTCTACCCACACGATTTATGGAGCCACAAGGTCTACCCACACGGTTTATGGAGCCACACGGTCTACCCACACGATTTATGGAGCCACAAGGTCTACCCACTCGGTTTATAGAGCAAAAAATCCGTGCCCCGTTGGGTCAGGTTGCTTTTATAACTAACTTTCGAGTAACATTCTTTGTGAGACGGATATTTCGAACAGATCGTTTCCACAATACAGCAAGTGGATAGTTTTATACCGCCCCCTGTTATTACTGGATACATTTTATATTAACTTTGAACTGAAATTAAATTTGAAGAATTACATTTTGTCAATCTTATTGTCGAAATCCGAACGTTAGTCGTGAAATCCAAGAAAGCAAACAAAGAAGACATCAGAATATTGTTGGGAGTATCAATAGAGTTAGTAGTATATATTAAAAATAGGGTACGACATATCAAAACATCAATGAGAAAGTACACCTGCAGGAAAATTTACAGAGATTTTCCTGATGCATTCAGGTTCTCACGATGCATTCAGATTCTCATGATACATTCAGGTTCTCACGATGCATTCAGAATCTCATGGTGCATTCAGATTCTCATGATGCATTCAGGTTCTCATGGTGAATTCAGAATCTAGTAATGAATTCAAACTCTAACTTCAAAGCTACAGATCACATTCAGCACAGTTTTAGAATACCACAGATCACATTTACTACAGTTTTAGACCTCTAGATTCAGCACAGTTTAAGCACAGATTAAGCACAGATTCAGTATAGATTCAGCATAGTTTAAGCACAGATTAAGCACAGATTCAGTACTGATTCAGCACAGCTTAAGCACCGTTTAAGCACAGATTCAGACCATGACAGATCACATTTAGCAATGATTTAGAGCTCCATTGGCACGCACAAACCTTCTTGTCAGTGCTGGCTCCTTGAACTGCTCGAGAGCAGGTCGTTATGGCTGAAGGAGGAGGTACTGAAGGAGGTACTGAAGGAGGAGGTACTGAAGGAGGTACTGAAGGAGGAGGTACTGAAGGAGGAGGTACTGAAGAAGGAGGTACTGAAGGAGGAGGTCCTGAAGGAGGCACTGAAGGAGGAGGTACTGAAGGAGGAGTTACTGAAGGATGTACTGAAGGATGAGGTACTGAAGGAGGAGGTACTGAAGGAGGAGGTACTGATGGATAATTGCCACCAGATAATGCAATTATTCAGTCCCATTCAAGGTTAAGATTTTATTCATGATTTATATCTTGATAAATATGGGCGTTCTTTGTTTTTTTGAAAGGTTAACATGTTAGGTCACCATCAGAATACATTCCTATGATTTCATTCATGCTTCACATACTTTTTTGAATATATGTGTTCTAAGATAAAGTTTAACTCGTTATATCGTTGGTTGCCATCTGATAATTCTGTCATTCTGCCGCATTAATGTTTCGGACATTTCCGTGTGTGTTTATGTTTATTAGACTTATTTAGCGTCTAAATTTTTCCACTACCCAATTAAATTTTTTCATTTATTCTGCGGCATCTAAGATCTATGGTCTAGGATTTATGCAAATATGTATTTTTTCCAACGTGCTTTCGTTTTTACTATTTAACATCCAAATGTATATTGTCACTGATACTTCTGTAATGTTAGCTAATTCATACTATTATGTTACAAATACGTATATACTTTTAATTTTAGTAAAATCACACCATTTGTGTTTTTTGCAGTCAGGGAATGACATTTAGTAACTAGTGCGTTATTATATATTCAGAGAATAATTTAAAAATACGGAAAAAACCTACAGTTCATTTTATTTTCATTTGATTTTTGTCGTAAGTTTTTTTGTGACTAATGTCAAACGGAATTAATTTTGAAATACAATACAATACGCTACAAACAATGTAATATAATATAATAAAATATAATGTGATATAATATAATATAATATGATATAATTTAATATAATATAATATAATGTAATATAATATAATATGATATAATATAATATAGTATAAAATAATATAATATAATATAATGTAATATAATATAATATAATGTAATATAATATAATATAATATAATATAGTATAATATTATATGATATAATATAACATAATTTAATATGATATAATATAATATAATATAATATAATATAATATAATATAATATAATATAAAATAATATAACATAATATAGTATAATATAATATAATATAATATAATATAATATAATTTAATATAAAATAATAAATATAATATAATACAACACAATATAATATAATATAATATAATATAATAAAATATAATATAATATAATATAATACAACACAATATAATTTAATATAATATAATATAATATAATATAATTTAATATAATATACTATAATATAAAAATATAATATAATATAACATAACATAATACAATATAATATAATATTATACAATATAATATTATTCAACAAATTTAATATCATATAGTATAAAATAATATAATAACGTAACCTAACACAATAAAACACAGCACAACACAACACAATGCAATGCAATACCATGTAATACCATATAATATTATTTAACATTATTTCGTATAATAATAAAGTGTTTTCAACAATATTCAAATACGTTATAACAACATTCATTAAAAGGAAAGTCTATTTTAAGATTCATGAAAGGGAGAACTGTCACCCAAAGCGACATCTGGCTCAGGGGACCGTCAGCTGCCCATATTGAAAGCACCGCACTTCTTATCTGCATCGTTCTCTCGCCAACGGAAATAAGCTACTCGATAAACTTGAGTGCTGCACCTTGCCTTTTTAATGCTATCGCTTCGGATAAAAACGTGATAGCTAAAATGCGCTCCATGTTGCATAGAAACCCTCAACTGGCTTTTAAAATCTCCGGCCACCAAAAAGATAATTTGCGGGGTAGATAATGTGGAGTCTAGCGTTAAAAACATGCTCCGTCGGCCCCCAAGGTGTTTATATTTGTATGTGTCACATGGACAATGTTTTGTGTTAGTTTTTGCGCGTTTTTAGTATGGCTTTTAAACGGTTCATTGATATGTTTTTAATGCGTTTTTCAAGCGTATTGTTACTTAAACGTTGTATTATTACGTTGTAACTACGTTTTTCAAACGCGTTGTTTTTCAAACGCTTTATTGATAAGTTTTAATGAGGTTTTTTAAACGTATCGTTCCTTAAACATTTCAGTAAAGTGTTTTCAACGCGTTTCTTTAGATGTATTGTTCCTCAAGCGTATCATTAATGCATTCTAAATCCATTTTTAAACGCATTTTTACTTAAACGTTTCATCAAAGCATTCTTAATGCATTTCTCAAACTCATTGTTCATCAAAGGTTCCATTAATATGTTTTTTATACGTTTTTAAACGAATTGGTAGTTAAACGTTTCACAACGATAAATTTGTAACCAAGAGGAAAAGAATATAATTGATAAGTGTATTAGCACCATAAAAATTATTTGAGATTTCAACTCTTTCAAATTTTACTTATGAAGATTCTATTTCACTTTCGATGAATATTTTTGGTGCCATTAGCATAGAGAAATTAAATGAATGAGAAATTGTCTCCCGATACAAAGAAAATTATTTTTTGAATCATTTTGACTGAATTCAGATTTAAATTTGAGTTTTTGCGATACGATTGCAATAAAAATTATAAAACCCGTATTGGGTTGAAAGACAAGCGGTAAAATATGTGGCCAAGTTTGAAAGGGACTAGCATATACTTTTCTGTAAAATGAATATTAATCTAACAAAAATATTTGTAATAGTAATAAGAAATATTTCCATTCAAGGCCCATAGTTCATCCATTCATAAGAATTTAATTCATTTCATTTAGCTGAGGGAAAAGTCATAAATATTGGATACTCTGGTGCCTGTGCGTGACTGTGTTGTCTTCTTTTCTCTTCTATTTTCATCTTTCATCATCTCTTTTCAATTCTCCTGTTCTATTATGTTCTATTATGTTTAGTTTTGTTCTTTCATTTTCTCATATACATATTTTCATTTTCCCTTTTCTCCATTGTTATGTTCTGATTCATTTTGTTCCATTTTTCTCCTCATCTCTTCTTATTTCTCCTTTTCTCTACTTCTCAATTCTGTTTTATTTTGTTGATCTATTTATTCTATTCCACTCTATTCTAAACTATTCCATTCTATCATGTCTTTTTCTGTTATATTCCATTTTATCAGCTAGATACATTTTAGGAACACATTTTTAAACTCCCGGGTTTCACAATTTCTGAAGCCTAAACTAAATGAAGATCATCCGCAAACATTATACCTTGTCTTTTCTATTCTATTCGATTTAATGAACTAGGCGCATAATAGGTACTCAATTTTCCCACGCTCAAGTCCAACGTCCCACGATATATGAAGCCAAAGCTAAATGAATATCATCCGCAAAGACAGGTAAGTGCCTCCCGATGTTTCAACGCACAAATAAATTTCCATTGTCATCGTAGCAGGAAAAATGAGCAATAATTGCCGGCCTATCATAGGCTGATTGCAGCTCTGCGACGGAGAAAGTCTGAATGGCTATTGGGAATCTCGACAAGCTTCCTTCTCTGGATTTCGTGGCTGAGAATCGCCAATTGATTCTAATTTGGAGGTGGAAGGATGGATTTAAACTCGCTGCATTCAAGGAAGTACTCCTCCTCAAGATCTTATCGTGTAAATTGCAGGGTTTCCTTAATTTCATCTGAAATTATAGGTTTTCAAAACAGCGACGTAGCACAAATTGTCAACCAATGAACGGATTTCTTTGTCGGGAAATTGTGTGATTCGCGTGCATTGATTGCATCTTGTTCTTTGCGGCGTGATGTGTAGGGGTGATACCATATTAAATTTCAATATATTCGTAATCAAATGAATGTATCTCCCGTTAATTTTAATGTCGTACTTTAATATGAGCTGAAGTCGAACTAAATTAAACATTGAGTTTAGTTCAACCAGCACGGGTTATCCTGCTAACGTACATGATGAAAAACTTTTTGGCTGTTTTTGCACTGTGTAATCGGAGTGTCATTCTTGGCACGAAGAAATGGTAAGCTTAATTTGGGCGAATTTAATTCCTCATAAATTATGTTCATCTTCTTGCTTGCTTACTGAAATGTATATTTGCTACCTTCCATTGGTTATCTTTAGTAGACGCTCTGTCATCAGTAACAAAGCAGGGCTACATTTTTTGACACATCCACCCGCTTTACTACTTGATGTTTCAGTACAAAAGTACTCAGTAGTGTAACACCAGAAATGTACTGGCTAGAGTATTGAGTATTCATCCGAAATCATTTGACAGAATATAAATGCGAAAGTATTTTATATAGAATTTAAGCAACACAAGTACCCATTTCACGGCAATGACTCTGATAGATTAAACTGAAATTCAATATTCAACTCGACCTTAAAGTCAGTTGTAGTAATTAAATTTGAAAAGTAAATACAAACTTAAGCGTGCCTTCATTTAGCTTTGATTAAGTATTTATGAAAATTGAGTTTGTGACTACAGGCTAGTCAGAAATTTTGCGAAAGTCCTCTCCGTGTGCCACCGACGGCTCACGTCACGATAAACGTGATAAAAAGGCTATTTCCCAAAATTAGCAAATTGTGTTACTGGAGACAGCAGGTCAAGAACAGTCTAGTATCTATAACAAATCTGCACATTTTTTCAGGTGACGTGACGGTTGGATTTCCAAGAGATAAGAAATGGCGCTGTTTAAGACTTGCGACCGAAACTTTAGCTGCAAGTGAATGCCAGTCGTTTCCTCATCACAGTCGCGAGTTTCCCCTGGGCGGTAAAATGACACTACCGGCGGTCTTAACACAGTTGACATGTGGAGTGTGTGGAGTAGTTCAAAACGCTAGGTGAGGGGGAAATTAACTGAACTTCTGCTTTTGTCAAATATTAATAGATAGTGGTTCAATAAAATATAACCGAAAAAGTGTTTTGGACGATAAAAAATTATTCACTTGGGTATTGGTGCAGAAGTATTTAGCTGAGTATTTTCATAGAAGTATTAGTTGCAGTATTTATGCAGTAATGTTTGGTAGAGTATGAATTGAATAATTTTGACTAGGGTATTAATGCTAAAATATTTGGTAATGTGGAAACATTTGGCAGGAGATTAATACAGCAAGATTTGGTCGTGCTTCAATCTATGTTAAAAGTATTTAAATGACCGAGTATTCAAACTATAAATACATGAGCATATTCGGAAAATATAATAAGGTACATTTTCTGGAATTCTCTTCAATTTCAATAAAAATAGGAGAGCAAATATCACTGAAAAAAATTTTAATATACTGAGAACGTTTCGGGCAAATACCCATCATCAGCACATTAAAAGAATCTGACATATAGCACTGAAATAAAAAATGAATGTAAATGTACAAATAGACATAAACACTAATTTAAAAGTTCAAAAAAAAGTATAAATGTGAAAATGCAGCAAATAACAACGAAACAACTAAGAACCTATGATGCTAAGAGGATATGAACTCAGTTGGTTGTTAAGAGAAGGCTTACATTTAAAAATGAAAAGCGATTCTAAAATTCTAAGATCTAAAACACTTGAAGCTACACGTACTACTTTAAAATGACTAGAGTGAGGAGGTATATTGCACGTTTCAGTATGATCGCGAACAGCGGAGTGAGATGGACGGGTCAATGGAACCTCAGTACGTTAACTCACTCCAACATGCTCGGCCGCTCTAGTTCCGAGAGTACGTGTGGTCATGCCAAAGTACTCGGATGCACATCGTGCACGACTGAATGAATACACTAGTGAGGCCTGCATGGTAGAACGAAGTTTGTCTTTATAATTGAAAAAAGAACCAATTGTAAATTTGTTTCTTAATATTATATGAAATTTTATGCCTGAAAAATGTCTAGAGAGTAGGGCAAGTAATTCAGCTTTGAGTTTTTCAGAATACGGTCCAAAATATGGTAAGCACAAATAAATTTGTTGAGAGATTGGTTCTTGAATGACCGGAAAATCTAGTGTACTTCCTACCACTCTGAACATTTTTTTATAACACTTTTGAACATTTTTTAACACTTGTGAAATCTTTTATAACACTTTTTTACCGTTTTCCCAACACTTTTGATCGTTTTTCTAACTCTTGAAAGTTTTTCAACGCTTTTAAACATTATTCTTAAACTTTTGTAGTTTGTCTACACTTTTTGAGCGTTTTCTAACACTTTAAAGCGTTTTTACAACACTTTAGAGCGTTTTTGCAGCACTTTTGAACGCTTTCCCCGTTTTTTAAAACGTTTTCCAACACTTTAAAGTCTTTTTCGAACAATTTTTGAACGTTTTTTCCAACACTTTGGAGCGTACTTCTGTCCCTTTTTACCATCTCAGTATATAAATAAAGTTGATTCAGCAGACGACGATGGGGAAGATGGAAGACGAGGTCGTTAAAGAAGAATAATTCTGGCCGCGCCGCGCTCTGATGGAAGTCCGAGTTTCTCCGAGTTGACCCACCAGAATAAAGAGTTTCTAAGGGGCCGAGCAAGGCCACAGCGGCCATAAAAAAGTCGTAACGCAGCACTGCGAGCCGTTACGAAACTGCACAAATGCCCCGGCATCATCGGCAGGATAACGCTCTGCCGGTCTCCCGAGTGGGGAGCTGTGGAAAGACTGTGCGTCTTTTTTCGTGGAGGATAGACGAATTAACGCGTTCGAAGTCTTGAAAGTGGGGTAGGAATGGAAAGACTGTATGTCTTTTTTCGTGGAAGATGCACGAATTAACGCGTTCGAAGTCTTGAAAGTGGGGTAGGAATGGAAAGACTGTACGTCTTTTTTCGTGGAGGATGCACGAATTAACGCGAGCGAAGAGTTATTTTTAGAACGTTTTAGCGGTTGATGAAATTTTTTTAAATTGGTGAGGAGGAATGAAAAGACTGAACGGCATTTTTTCGTAGAAACATTGCAGTATATATGAATTTACTAATTCGAAGAATTATTTAAAGAACATTTAACGTTTGCTAAAATAGGCGAGGAGGAATGGAAAGACTGCACTTTTGTTTGAGGAGATAGTGTAAGGTGTACGAATTAACGCGTTCATATGTTTTGTCGAAAACAATTTTCTGGATAGTGGGATTGACAAATTTGGGATGAGGGACTGTTGTGTTTGAAATCAAACCTGTTTTAGGTGCGGATTAAAATGGTTGTTTTTTCGGATAAGATTGTAATTTTTCGCCTATTTAAGTTAAATTATGAATGCTGATGAAAGTACCCAATTACATTTAATAAGTGGTTGAACAATATGAACCCGTAATTATTGTGGGCTTCTATTGGGGTTTTCATCATTTGAAGCATTTCTCTTTTAAATTTTGGATTTTGTTGCTTATACTTTGTTAGAAGGAACATCAAGGAGAATGGACGATATTGTGAACATGAAAGCATTTTTTATCTGTTTTTATGAACATTTATCGAAATTATCCTTATTATGGCAAGGTGAATGAATAGTATAAAATGTATTATGAGTAATATCTAGCAGTATAGAATGCATAGTGAGTAATGTAAATAGCATAAAATGTATAACAATATTATAGAATATATTTATAGTGAATGTATCATAATACTAAAGATGAGAAGTATTGTAAAAGAACCTTGGTGTGCATACACTTTTTAATTGAGTTTCGCTCTCCATTAGAGGTCCCTGAAATACAATGTCATTTATTGAATTGCTTTCGTCTATTTTTCGAATCGTTTTCGTCTATTTTTTTAATTGTTTTCGCCTATTTTTTAAATTATTTGCGTCTATTTCTAAATTGTTTTCGTCTATTTTTTGAATTGTTTTTCGTCCATTTTTTGAATTGTTTTCGTCTATTTTTTAATTGTTTCCGTTCATTTATTGAATTGCTTTCGTTTATTTTTTAAGTTGCTTGCATGTATTTTTTAAGTTGTTTTCGTTTATTTTTTAGGTTGTTTTTGTTTATTTTTTAAGTTGTTTTCGTTCATTTATCGCACTGTTTTTCTCTAGAGTTTCTTCGCTCGATTATTTCTTAAAAGTACTTCGGACGTGAAGGTCTGCTTATTTATATAGGAAAACCACAATTGAGTCTTTACAAAAGTTGTCGGGGTCTTTTCATACTCCCGAACAATAACTAAATTGTGGTAAATCAAAAGCTTCATTCGTTGATTTTTACCGTAAAATTGAGTATTTTTCTCCGAACAAAACTTGAATTTACTTTTCCATGTGCACATAATAGAATTCTAGATCAATCGCTGTTGCAACGCACGAAAAATTACATTTACAATATATATTTCAATTTGTGTTTGGCAAAAACAATCCAAAAATTATTCATTGAAGTTCCACTTGAGTTACTTTGGTGGGATCTTCGTGCAGCGTTGATCGAGAAATTATAGTACAATGTAACTGAAAAATACGTGTAATTTTGGTTGTAGATCAAATGTAACCAGAGACGAATTTCTACGTGACAGTTCATCAAATATTTAACGTATTTAAAAATATTCAAGAAGTGCTTGGCACCAATCTAGCATGAAAATTTACGAGTATTGTTCTCAAAAATTTCTTAGGAAAAATTAAAACACTTGATTACTTCATCCTGAATAATTTTATGACTTCGAGCAAGCAACGTTCATTCAAGAATGTTCTGGTGCGGTCACAGTTAACTCAGAGGTAATTTGAAGGTTAAAGAAAAAGTCGCACACAATACTCAATCGCACGGCGGTTGGGTTCGGCGTAGTTAACAATTTTTTCATTTTTATGGAAGAGAGAATTTTGGTTCAGATGATTTTTAAATTATCAGAGCACTGGTTCAGATGACCTCTAAATGATCAGAGCCCTGGTACAGATGATCTCTAAATGATCAGAGCCCTGGTACAGATGATTTTTAAATTATCAAGGCTCTCGTTCAGATGATCTCTAAATGATCAGAGCCCTGGTACAGATGATCTTTAAATGATCAGAGCCCTGGTACAGATGATCTTTAAATTATCAGAGCTCTGGTTCAGTTCATCCGAAAATGACCTTTTGAAAAACGTGATCTTTTCACTTCAAATCTCTCAATAAAACCTTGAGATAAAATCTCAGCTGAGGAATTTAAATCAAGGCTTCTGTGAGTGCTGTATAAATCAAGGCTTCTCAAGTGCCCTGCCGTAATTTAATATTTAGAGGTCAGTTACCATGTGGGTGACTCGAGCTTCCGAATATCTAAAGATTTCAAACGCGGCTGAAGTTTCGTTGTTTTTATCACGCTCGAGTTTAGACGAAAAAAAACTCGAATTTTTGTGTGGCGTTCTGATGAAATTTGAACACGCTTCCCATGAAAGCGTTCTCCTAAAGATGACCTTTGGATAAGAGCCGTAGCTTTGGTTATGAGCTTACTGCACACGCTAAAAAAATTATATTGGGCATTATACAGCACGACTTCAGCGTTCGCAGAATCCGCGAAGGTTCAGGCAGTTCGTTCTGAAGTTCGCATTTAGGTTCAGATTATCTCCCCGACTGAAGCCCAATAAAATGGGGAAAATTGCTTTACGAATTTTCAAACCATGATGTAAAATGTTTGAAAAAAAATTACACAAGTGTTATGAGATGATTAGAGCTTTATTTATTGTCTCGTATCGCTGAAAATTGGCAAATCGACACAATTATTGATGTGGTAGTTACTGAGGAGAATGTTTGAATTTTGACTAATGAAATATCTATATGAGATGGAAAAGTATGTTCTGAACGTATGTGACAATAAAATCTTGAATTTTTCATGTTCAGGTCTTTTGAATCTTCGATTTATGGAACTTTTGAGTTTTTCACACTTTATGAACTTCAAAAATTTATGCTGAGAAAATTTCGTTTCTCTCGATTTTTAAATTTTTTAAAATTTCATACGTAGAAATTTTTTAATTTTTGATGCAAGGGAGATTTAGAGAATCTAATTTTATTGGGAAATTTAGAATCTTTCATGCTTAGGAAATAGTGTATATTTGATTTACGATGTATTTTATCTTTTAAATAGATAAGGCCATACCGATGGTGAACGTCCTCAGTCTCATCAAGCTTAGTACTCAATAGTTAATCAAGAGTTACTTAGATTATACAGTTATTTTTCATGATTGCTTTTGATTATTGTTCAATAGTTACTCATTTGCTACAGTATATTCATTATTCAATACCTATTCTTGAGTTGCTTAAAATCTATAGTTATTTTTCCTGAGCTGTTTTGATTGTTTAATAGTTTTTCATTAGCCATATTTGTTATGTAGTAGTTATTCATGAACTGTATTTATCAAATAATAATTACTCGTGATTACTCATGAGTTACTTACTGTTCTCAATAGCTGCCCATGAGTTACCTAGATTACATATCAATAATTACTAAAATCATACAATAGATACTCGTATTCTCTAACACTTATTCAAAAGTTATCCACAATATATATTATAATAACTCATGAGTTACCAAGATCAAATAATAGCTATCGTATTCTTCAATTTTCACTCTCAAATTATTCACATTAGATTATAGTCGCTCATTTGTTAATCACTACGTATGAAATTTGCTCACGAGTTCCTCATATTCTATGATAATTACTAATAAGTGAATTAGATAGAAATTGAACCATGAATCAATTTCCCAAATGGATTGCACGCACTTTTCAGTGAACGTACGAGAAGGATTGAAATAAATGAATAAATATTTTAAAATATATCTGCAACTTCGCATGGATTAATCATCAGAATTAATCATTCATCTGTATTCACCTCACGATTATAATAATGTAATAGATAATGACAGAAAAACTTGTGTAAATAAAATATTGCTAAGTTTCCATTTTTTAAAAATTTTGGGATCAGCAAAGACAAATTTAATTTTTTGACCCAAGCTTTCGGCTAGATTAGCTCTAGCCGTCATCAAAATTTTGAAATCAAATTTTGAATCAAATCAAAATCAAAATTTTGAAAAAATGGAAACTTCACTACCAAGACGTCCTTTATTTTAACAATTGATATTGCTAAGAGTCCTAAATCACAAATAATTTGACAATTTTTAAGAATTATGTGGATCAACACACTTTCATTGTGTATTACAGTAAACATTTGACTATGAAACATGCCAAACATGTTTATTTTCTACTGGTGTAGATGGTCCGGCAAAAATGACGGGATTCGATATTTTCCTTAAACCAATCAAATATATCCATCCCAACAGTACCCGCGATTAAAATATTCTTGCACTTGTGCACTGGTGAAACTCGTATCACAAATACGGTCATTGAGCGTCCTTGGGGGAGCAACCAACGACTCTGTATTGTTATAAATATAGTGAATATTATACATGGACTCGTACCATAGAAAGTTCACAAGCTAGCTGAAAAGCTCAACAAACTCTTTGTTAAAGCCATAAACTCAAGCAACCAAATACTTTTGTAGAAATTCTCCCTATATACTTAAGCAATAACATTCTGTCAAGAAACCAGGAGTTAATTTCTTCCCAAATCCTTCGGTATTGATATGATCACGAAAACTATTGCACCTTTACTATATTGTTTGAATGAGTGTTTCATCAAGTTCGATTGCAAAAAGAACTTACATAATAATTTGTATAAATTTGCTGTCGGAATATTCCGTACGAACACTTCCCAAAAATATTTTTGTTATAAAACTCTGCCATTTAAACGCTTCCAGATTAATACTTCAACAAATGTTTGCTCATTAAATATACCCTAGTGAATATTTATGTTATAACTTGTAATATATTTTGTAATAACACACTAGGGAGTACTTTTGTATTTATTTCAAAATAACACTCACGTGAATAATTCATATTTTTGAGATACTTTTGGGAGAATACCACTGGGAATAATTTCTTGTGAACCAAATACTTTTGGATTAATACACTAACGAATGAATTTTACTAATACTTTAACACAACAGAAGTCCCTTTCATTTCCCCCTCACCTATCGTTTTGAACTACTCCACACACTTCACATGTAAGGCCAACAGTTGTGCCATTTTAAGGCCAACAGTTAGGCCATTTAAGGCCGACAGTTGTGTCATTTTAAGGCCAACAGTTGTGCCATTTTAAGGCCAACAGCTGTGCCATTTTAAGGCCAACAGTTGTGTCATTTTAAGGCCAACAGTTGTGCCATTTTAAGGCCAACAGTTGTGCCATTTTAAGGCCAACAGTTGTGCCATTTTAAGGCCAAGAGTTGTGCCATTTTAAGGCCAACAGTTGTGACATTTTAAGGCCAACAGTTATGACGTTTTAAGGCCAACAGTTGTGCCATTTTAAGGCCAACAGTTGTGCCATTTTAAGGCCAACAGCTGTGCCATTTTGAGGCCAACAGCTGTGCCATTTTAAGGCCAAAAGTTGTGCCATTTTACCGTCCAGGGGAAACTGACTCGACTGTGTTAAGGAAACGACTGGCATTTACTTGCAGCTAAAGTTTCGGTCGCAATTCTTAAACAGCGCCATTTCTTATCTCTTGGAAATCCAACCGTAACATCACCTGTGTTCTTGACCTGCTGTCTCCAGTAGCACAATTTGCTAATTTTGGGAAACAGCCTTTTTATCACGTTTATCGTGACGTGAGCCGCCGGTGGTACACGGAGAGGATTTTCCCAAAGTTTCTGACAAACCAGCAGTCACAAACTCAATTTTCATAAATACTTAATCAAAGCTAAATGAAGGCACGATCCAGTTAATGTTCGCAATTTTCAAGGTTTTCAACTACAATTAGAACTATCGTACTAATAAAAAAGAAAAGTAGTACTGGTTTTATTCAAGGAGTAGTTTATTCAAATAACTATTGATACTAGTTTATTCAAATAACTATCGATAAATACTAATAACTAATAATTAGAAGGGCTTTCAATCACGAAATATGTAATTGGAAGGGTCTGAATAACTAATCATCAAATGGAAATCACTAGGACCTGTTTGAATGATTGACAGTACTATTCTTTCCGTGGAGCAAATTTTTTCTCATTGCGGAAAATTCTTCCCAAGAAGCAAAATTCTTCCTGCGACGCCAAGAAGAGTGAAAGAAGACGCAAGAAAGCCATTCTCGCTTCCACAGCAAGAATTTCACCACAGCAAGTCAACAGTTCAACGCACTTGTGATGATCTTAAATCCTGCACATATCAAGGGCCACATTTCTAATAGGTCGATTCTTAGTGAATCTCACACGTAAGACAAAAATATGAACCATTGCAATAGTGAAGTTTTGTACCACTTATGGTTTTTTAGGCAAACGTTTCAGAATGTTATAATTCCATCTTCAGTGTTGAATCAAAAAAAAGGAAGGTCAACCTCCGAAAATGCAGAAAAGTTCAATAGAATAAGTAAACAAACTCTACAAAGGACCTCTCTTGGAGACAAAGGGCTCGTCTCTTTAGACAGCTCAAAGGGCGTGAAAGTGACACTGGAGTCAGTAACACACGCAAACACAGTTGTGCTCGAATAAATTAGAGACAAGGTTCATACTTTGTGCTGGTCGTGGTAAGACGTTCCTAATATGTCACTCGCGCGAGATATGAAAATTTGGACTCTGACTTGAGTTAAACGAGATTATCTTGTGAAGTTCTCTACTTTACGGATAAAAGTTAATTTGTTAGTCATTTTTTGGTTCTCTCGTGAGATTATCAGTTGCTCTAGCCAGGGTCTTGAATTATAACGAATCACATATTTTATCATATCATATTTATTTGTGTAGTATCAGTCGAAATAAATAATCATGTGCAGTTGTTGCTCGGTTGGTTGGTGCGTGTGTCTGTGACGCTCACCAGGACGCTCAATGACCGTATCTGTGATACGAGTTTCACCAGTGCACAAGTACAAGAATATTTTAATGGCGAGTACTGTTGGGATGGATATATTTTTTGGGCATCCACATCTGCAAGATTTATTCAATCAAAACATCAAGCCCCGTCATTTTGACGAGCTGTTATCGATCACTAGTACAATAATAATATTTCTAGACGAACATAACTTGAATAAAGCACCCTATTAGGTAGTTGAACTTTGGGACTAGTTTTATCTATATAAGCTGAGGTTCCATCGAAATCTATATATTAATACGCTAACATGTGCGTCACGCCCTTCAACATCATTGCGGTATCTATGATACGGGTTGGCTCGTGTCGGGTCGCGCTCCTTTAGAGGGAGAGCGGGAGGGAGAGTGAGGGTGAGAAGGAAGGAAGAGAGAGGGAGGGAGAGGAGCAGGGGGGAGATGAAAATTGTTCTATGTTTTTAAATTTTGTAAGATTTTTTAATTTTTTTTTTAATATTTTAATTTTTTTAGTTTGTTGGGATAGGATAGGTTAAGATAAGATAGGTTAGTATATGTTATTTTAGGATGGGTTAGATTAGAATCTTATGATAGAATTTGTTAGGTAATGTTGACCGAATTTTTTCACGGGTCCACCTAGCTTATTGATGACATTGGTTAAAGTTAGGTTAGGTTAGAATATGTTACTTCAAAACCTGGGAAGTAATGTTGACCAAATGTTTTACACAGATCGACCTAGCTTATTGATGACATTCTCCGTGGAATTTCCACGGGCCCTGCTAGTAATGTATAACTCCAGGATAGACTGTAAATTCGAGAGCTTATATTTTTCTTCATTTAAAATAGATTCATATTGTTAGTTATACTTTTTTCTGAATTATAAAATTTTTCAGGAAATAAAATTCGTAGAATTCGTTTTATGATTAAGCTCTTAACATATTTATTGTCATAGATATGTTCAGAGTAAAATTATTGTACCTACATGAAAACGGGAAAAAGGCTTCAAATGAGTCCCCAAACAGAGATGCTTTTTTATTTTTTGATAACATATTTAAGCTAACTTTTTCTTAACTTAAAAATCTCATGCATGTAACTGTTCAAACAGACTTGTATTTGTCTTAATTACTCATATATTATAACATCCGGTGTTCTCACATCTTCCTCTAAATTTGATACCAATTAACACCATTCAGAATGAATTCGATGTACAATATACAAGACATCAAACAGATTTATATCATTTTGGTGAGAATGTACGCTGATCCTGATAAAATGCATCCTATTTTATACGCGTTTGTGCAAAAATGCGGGTATATCCTGATAAAATGCATGCAAATGCAAATGCCAGCGTTATCACATAAAATGCAAGGAGATCCCAATGAAATGCATTCAACTGTATAGATCCTAATAAAATGAATCCCACTTTAACTGGCATCCACGCATAAAATGCAGTGAGATCCTCACAAAATGCATTCGACTTTCCGTCCCTCTGCTTTGGAGTTTCCAAGCGGCATTACGGAGGATGACTTTGGGACTCCGCCGCGGGCAGTTGTTGACCTAATTACCGGCAATGACTCGGTCATACCGCGCTCTCCAGCCGACCATTTCCCTTTCTTCTTGCTTCCCTTTCTTCTTTTCCTATCTTCTTCGTTCTTGACCGACCATTTCCCTTTCTAATCTCTTCCCTTTTTTCCTATTCTTCTTTCCCTTTCTGTATCTTTCCTAACCAACTTCCCTTTTTTTCTCTCTTCCTTTTCTTCTTTCCATTTCTTCTTATTTCCAGACTGACCATTTCCCTTTCTTATTTCTTCCCTTCCTTCCTCTCCTTTTTTCCCTTTCTTCTTATTTCCTGACCGACAATTTCCCTTTCTTATTTCTTCCATTTCTTCCTTTTCTTCTTTCCTTTTCTTCTTTCGCTTCTTTTTCTCCTTTTCTTTTCTTTGTCTTCCCCGAGCGACCATTTCCCTCTCCATTTCCCATAATTGGCGAGGTGTTTGAAGAGCTCGAATGCGGCAAGACACACCTCGCCATTCCCTAAAGTGCTGCGGTGCAGCGAGGTGACTTCATGCATGTGGCCCTCCGGCTTAGTGGTTTCGAGCTCACTTGTCGTGGGAAAGGTCGTCGGTTCGAGACCCTCCAACAATTTTAACTTTTTGAGCTTGATTTAATTAACTGAGTTTGAGAACTAACTTAATTTTAACACGAAACACTGCATCTAGACATGACAATTGGAGCAATCAAAATGTATCTTTTCTATGGTATTTAACCATATAAAAAGGTATTTTGTACGGTGTTTAACCATGTAGGTTAAATATTTACGCTTCATTAAACACCGGAGCTTTTCGGCACGCCTGGAAAAGTTTAAAAGCTCGGTTACACTATCTTTTCAGTCCTGAAATATCTACTCTTAAAATTTGGCTATTTATTTTCTAATTATAGAATATCAATACAATTTTAACTAGGGTCCGGTTTGTTATACGGATAGTATTATGTAAGTGGTATTAAAATCAATCCATTTGTTTCATATACTTGGATAATAACATATAGGATACTTTATTTGGACAATATTATGTTGGTAACAATATAACCAATCCTACTTACTCATACGCTCCCTGCTGCAGTAAGGACTGACACAAATTGTACCTGTAAGGGGTAAGGGGTAATGCGCAAAGTGTATGTTTTTACTAAGCCAATTATTTTCAAGAGTTACAGTTTTTTATGCCGAAACAAGTTTTCTTTTCAATAAAGTTCAGCTATTATTTCAACTTACTTATTTGATCTTTACAGGCGTGGCGCCACATATGTCTCTTGTCAGGATCATTCAGCATGAGTGAGCCTGAATAAATTCTGGGGTGCTACTGTCTTTTCAAATGATTCTCAATGCTAAATAGACATGTAATAAATCTTTTTAAAAGTGTTTTCTTTAAGTACAAGAATATCGAATGATTTTAAATAATGTGATAAGAAAAATTTATCTTACTCCGTGGTTCCTTTCCACTTTGGTTGTTTTGAGTTTCTTGATTTTTTTGTTTTGATGTTTGAATCACTTCTCAATGCACTGCCATTTTTTCACTTTTTCACTTGGGTTTACAGCAAAACTAGGGTAAAATTTCTTGGCAGAGTTATTCTTTCAGTTGAAAAAATAAAGTGCTTAACTGGTGAGTGTTGCTTCATGTTGCTTATCAGTTTTGTTTTGCGTTTATATATTTTTTGTTGCTCTAAATTGAGATTTACTTTATGTTGAGCATGAAGTTTCCTTATAGCATATTGGTTCGTTTATTTCCTTTTAGTTTAAAGATTGTTTTTTTTTCAATTTCATTTTGGAAAAAAATTCCTAAATTACTCGTTTGAATTAGTTGCGTAATGATTTGAGTTTTATTTTGCTCTAATTCATTTCTTGCTCCATTTTTTAAGTTGCGTTGTTTCACATTTAGTCAATGCATTTACCTTGTTTAGCAAGCATTCATTCTGAGCATGATTTATTCAAGTTTCTTACTTTCCTTTAAAGATTAATTTTCAGTAATCCAAACCTACTGGTATGGTTTATTTTCTTTTTTCACATACTTTAATGTTGTGTTACCTCTGTTTCCTGCGCATTATTTACAGTGGCTTCTCCTGATTTTTCTTCATCGATTCCAAGCCCTGTCACTTGGTTTTGCTTGACCAACCATCTGTTCCACAACAAACCCCCATCATTTCTCAAAACAAGTTTTATTACTCCCTCCGTGTGTGGCCAAAAATGGCCACGTGTAATAATTAATGGGCAAAAGCTAGAGCCCGTTTTCTCACACACTGAAGACTAAGTATTTTCCGAAACGTAACCTGCAATTTCCCAATGAATATTAAAGAATTCATCATTTTAAACTCGAGAATTTCTAGATCAATTGATGTGTGTAAAATGGAACATCGTTGTATGGTCAACTGTGTGATTTTTTAATATTTCCTCATATGTTGCATTTGTATTTCTCCTTTTTTGAGTATTATATTGTTGTACCTCGTGTGTTGTAGTAACAAAAAATATTTATTTTTGCATGATCATCGACAACAAATTATTAAATTATTACTGGTTTAAGCATTGTACGGATTAAAAAATGTCAAAAAGTGATTGATTCATTCTAAAAAAGTGTAAACGCCATAAAAATCAATCTATTACAAGTTAAAGTATTGTTCATCAACATTATTTTTTATATTACATTCGTTACACGATCTTTTCAGACCCGAAATGCGTACTCCTAACAGATGACTTTGAATCTTCTAACAATAGTCTGTGAATGGAGTAATCACACAGGCCTAATGAATTTTTTAACGATACAAAGCTAATGAAGTAATCACGTTGGCTCTTTCTTGTATTATTAGACTAATACCCAAACCTGCATAATAAGCTACAAACGTCGAGTAAGTTATGACATGAAACGAGCAACCAACTACGTACAAATGATACTTTGTGTAACGCAATTGTCGCTTAAAAATAACAGCAAATTTTATGCAATCTTCTGTAATGTTTGTCACGTAAGCATAACGAATAAAGAAAATAATGATAGACAAATAATTTTCAAAATGGAAGAAATCCTTCAAAAAATTTTTCAAAATTACTGGCATTTTTATTTCCCCTCGTTAATTTTTGTGTATCCTTCTCGTCTAGAAACTAGAATCCTGCTCAATTCGAATTGAGAGCAATCATTTTGTTATTTTTATCTTTCGAGAAGCTATTTGAAATCATGTGTGTATAATACGATAGGAAATGAAATCGCATAGCACCTACTTATACTGTATAGAACAAAAACTTAGTACCATGTTCAGTTGCATTAACAGATCTTTTTCAACATGTTTAAGCCATAGGATCCTACAGTACTTAGAACATATTTTCAGCGCATTTAAGCCATAGGATTCAATTTAGCTGATAGTTTTACACATATTTAAGTCACAGGATCCTATTTAACTGAAACCACATTTCAGTACAGCCGAGTTGCACACATCCAGTTTACAAAAATTCCACGGAATAGACAGAATTCGCCATTTTCCCCTCGTCAAAACCATTTCAGAGCACGGTGCGAGTGAAAAAAATGTCAACTCAGTTCATTTCACAAATTTTTGTCGCCTAGAAACAACGTTCCATCCTCGAGTCGCTGCAATAGAGTCCCTGCCTGAAAAACGCGGGAAAACAATTCGGAAGGACACGTTTAGGTGAGTTTTACCATGTTTTGCAGCCAGTCGTTCCCTGCTGGCATTGTGTTGGGCATTCAGACTCCGTCAGAGCCTCTCTCCAAAGACAGCCATGAATTCTAATTGGTTTTTCGTCACTTCGTCCAGTCCCTATTGATTCGCAACCCAAGAATTTACATTTAAATGGATTCTCAGAGCGGACGTAGAAGAGAGCCCCAGGGTGTCTTTTTTCCGCGGGAAAATAGGACTTGGGTTTTAATTCGTCGGGGATGCGTTGCGAAATACCTGAGATGGTTTCTAATTTTCCATCGCACCTGCTCCAAACTGCATGAGGAAACGTCTGGGTCTTAAGAACATGGCTGGTTTGTTTCTTGTGTATCACTAGTGTACACGACTCGTTAAAAATGATAGGATTCCATATTTTCTTTACACAAATCTTGCAGGTGTGGATGCCCAACAAATATATCCATCCCAACAGTACCTGCCATTAAAATATTCTTGTACTTGTGCACTGGTGAAACTCGTATCACAGATACGGTCATTGAGCGTCATTATGAGCGTCACAGAGAGACGGATCAATCAATTTAATGTGTTCAGTAACATTCATTGGCATTACATGTTCATCCCATAGTAATGATACAAGGGAAATTACACTGAAAAAGGTTTAAATCTTTTAATTTATAAATTTATGGAGACACCTGGCGTTTTATTGTAAAAGAATGATGTGTCTTTAGACCTTAGTTTTCTAATGCAAACAAGAACCAGGGTAACAACTTCGATCACGTTGCATTGTATGAAAATTCCTCAGGCCAGTTCAACAACAACATCAATATTGTAGAGCAAGATAATTCATTAGACCATTTTGACGAATTTCAATGACGAAGAATGAAATTTCAAAGGTTCAATTTCAAATTTCAAAGACCCGAACTGCTTTCGACTTTAGCCAAGTCGACACACAAAGAATCTTCAACAGCGCGATATTCTTCTATTGCAGTGATAGTGTTCCAACTTTTTAACGTCAAAACATTAAAGTTTATCTTAAAAATGAAATGCTTTGGGTGTAACAATAAAGAATATAACCTTTTTCCTAACGCACATATGATATTTAAGCAAGGGAATTTATTTTTTTGAACTAAAATGCATTTGAAAATCACCTCTCAACTAATTTTTTCATGACTAAACCGTCAACCGTTTAGCTATTTAAAATTTATTTATTTATCTTTCACAAACCGCAACTAAGTTTTAATTCTCTTTATCACGAGCTTCCGTTTATATCTCCATAATTAATATCATCGCTAAACTGTAATTATTATCAACACTAAACTGCAATTGAATCTCAATTAAACTATATTAAACCATATCCGTAACGGGATGCTGTTTATTACTGATGTTGTTGTCTCACCACTAAGCTACAATTAACATCGCCACTAAACCCCTAACTGTAGATCATTAATAGTGTTATTTATCAAAAATAAGCCATAATTAATAACACAAACCATAATTTTTATCATCATTTAGTAACCATGAATCTTATCGCTGCAATTAATATCATCGCAAACTGAAATTATTATCAACACCAATTTGAAATAAATATTATCATCAAGCTGCACTTGATATTATCATCGAACGCAAATTAATGTCGTTATCTATTTTTTACTAAACGTCATTAACCAGCTGTACAAAATATCATTTCAAGCTCCAATAATTATCTCAAATATGCTCTGTTTTAGAAAATTGCTAAGTTATAGCTACGGTCAAAAGTAAACAGTAACAATAATGGTCACAAGTAAGCAGCAAAAGTTATAGTTACAAGTTATAGTTATAGTCACAAGGTAACAGTTACAGTTATGGTCACAAGTAAACAGCAAAAGTTATGGTTACAAGTTATAGTTATAGTCACGAGTAAACAGTTACAGTTATGGTCACAAGTAAACAGCAAAAGTTATAGTTACAAGTTATAGTTATAGTCACAAGGTAACAGTTACAGTTATGGTCACAAGTAAACAGTAAAAGTTATGGTTATAAGTTATAATTATAGTCACGAGTAAACAGTTACAGTTATGGTCACCAGTAAACTGTAAAAGTTATAGTTACAAGTTACAGTTATGGTCAGACCCCCAACAGTTATATGGTCACAAATAAACTGTTATGGTAAAAAATAACAGTACCTGATGCGCTTGACACTCACCTGTCAGTACTTTATTTCCTAGTCATACTTAATGTCTCCGCTAAGCTGTAAATAATGGGTAAAAAGCGGAATAACATCTTAAGGCTCTAATACCCTTACGTTTTCGACGAAAAATCATTTGATTAAAATTTTAGATATTATGTAATTTCTCACTAGAAATGTCTTGAGAATTGAAAAACGTGGTTTTAAAGTTAATTTTCGGCTGATTCGTCCTAGTAAAAACTAAAAATTCAACTTGTGGATTTGAACCCTTTCCGAAACGACTTTCATAACAATTTTATAAGAATTTTATGGGAATTTCTGGTTAAAATAATTAGTTTTTCCTGATGGACAACCGAATATTAAAATTGTTAAAAAGTTTCATCGCTCTAATATGATTGAGTAAATAGGTGAAAAATATTGTAAGGGCAACGAAGTAGCGCTCATGTTGCACCTGACGACACTGCTAACCCCAAATCTGGCTCCACTATTGGCTTAACGACATGTCGCAATGGTGACATCATCCAGCGTGCTTGAAATGAAGCCTTTCTATTGGCTAGCCGATAAAGAGGAGGCGTATTTTAACCCTTAGAAATGACTCTACCTTGTTTCGTCTACCGTGTACAAACGTTCCAAAAAATCCCCTAACATTGGGGGTGTCAGGTCGCATGAACGAGTCCCCAAGCACCCCCGTTGGGAACACATTAGCCCTGTTAATGTGAAGTGCTTTTCTTCCCCATGAGTAAACACCACGTCGCGTCCCACACACAGTGTACACTCTTGCACATTAGTGTACACGACCCATCATAGTTTTCTTAAAAATTATGTTTAGTAGTTTTCCCTAAATAAATCTTGGCGATGTGGATGCCCAACAAATATATCCATCCCAACAGAACCCGCCATTAAAATATTCTTGTACTTGTGCACTGGTGAAACTCGTATCACAGATACGGTCATTGAACGTCCTTGTGACCGTCCCAGAAAGACGGATCAACCAATTACGCACAAAAAATGTGTAAATGACTGATGTATTTATTTATTTATAAATTTAAGGAGAGTATTGATTCTTAAACGTTCTGAAAATTACTACGTACTTAAATTCTTATTTGTTCAGTGTTACTTCTAAGGAAGTTACTAAATGGGAAAAATCTGATGTTTACACTGCCGAGCTGAATTTCCACTTATATCTTGGTTTTCCATAGTTTCTAAATTGTGAAGAATTCATGCCCATGAAGAAAGCAAAAATTTGAACGAGCAAGTGAAAAATTATCCTAAACAACAGACAAGTTAATCTAGCTAACTGATAAGCTTACCTAAATAATTGACATGTTACCTTGAACGGACAAGTTACCCTAAACCACTCATAAATAAGATAACCTAATTGGAAACCGATTTACTCTAGACCCTTTGCAAGTTACCCCAAACAAAAAGTTTCACTTAATAACTTATAAATTACCCAAAAATATGGTCAAGTAACCCTAAATTACCTACAAGTTGACCGAAATAACGATCAAACTACTCTAAGTCTCTCACAAGTTAACTTAAACAAAAACCAAGATACACCAAGCCCCTCACAGGTTACCATTAACAAAAAACAAATTACCCTATGCCCTTAAAAAAGTTCAACAAGTTACCCTAAGCCATTTAACAAAGAGCAAATTACCCTAAGTGCCTTACAATTACCCTAAACTACTAAATCCAGCCGAGGCGCCTCCATAAGCATCATAAGTTGCACTTCATTATTTTTGCTTGGTTAAGCTATTGACGTAGTCATTCGGGAGGTAATTTCACAACACAATAACTGGGATTAAAGCAGCGATATTTTACGCCACTTTATGCAAATTGCGTGGCGCTCGCGAGCGAGTCTTGAATCTACGGACGTCGATGCCGTAATTTAGTCCCCTGCAATTTGCATACTCGCACACTTTGAAATTGTGAAAAAGGCTGCATTGTATAATATAGGTTCTGAAATTAGGGAAAATTGCAGCGCTCTATTATGTAATACAGCCTCTGAAATTGTGAAAACGGCTGCATTGTATAAAGAGGTTCTGAAATAAGGGAAAATTGCTGCAGTGTGTGCGAAATACAGCCTTTGAAAACAGTGAAAATTACTGTATTACGTAATACAGCATCTAAAAATGGTGAAAATAGCTTTAATATGTTATACAAGCTCTGAAAGCGACAGAAATAGATGCATAACGTAATACAGCCAGTGAAAATAGTGAAAATTACTATATTATGCAACACAACCTCTGAAAATAGTGAAAATGCTGCATTATGTAACACCGCCTGTGCTATATTATGTAATACAGCTTCTGAAAACAGTGAAAATGGCTCCATTATGTAATACAGGCTCTGAAAAACAGTAAAACGGCTGTGCTATGTAAAACAGCTTCTCGTAACTAACGATGAAACAGTCGGATAATTTTATTTAAGGTATTCTTAGAATTTTCTTCTCAGGAGAAAAAGAGATATGTAATGACTGGCCGTTCCAATTTCCCGTTTGGTAAATGTGATTGTAAATTTTTAGTGGGTGCTAGTGTTGATCTGACTTGCAGCATTGGGCTTAACGGGTATTGATGATAATAATTGCATACCTGACAAAACTATGATTACTACTCTTAAATCCTTGATAAACCTTTTAATATTATTCTTCAATCCTTGAGGAAACGATTTTAACCCTTGAACTCGCGATAAAACCTTGATTATTACCCTTGAACCCGGAATTAGACAATGTTACCCATGAACTCATGGGGTAACCCTGATTATAATCCTTGAACTTAGAATAAAAGCTTTACTATCAAGTTCCTTGGTAAAACCTTGATTGTTATCATTGGACCCATGCTGAAACCACGATAGTTATCCTCAATTAAAACTTTATCATCATTAAATACATGATGAAGTCAGTTCCGTCTAGTTTTTCACCAGTTTTTTTAGTTCGAAACAGTTTTTCAGCAGTTTTATTCCGTTCGGTGCAGTTTTTCAACAGTTTTATTCCGTTTGGTGCAATTTTTCAACAGTTTTATTCAGTTCGGTGCTAATTTTCAGCAGTTTTATTCAGTCCGGTGCAGTTTCATACAGTTCGGAGTAGTTTTTCAGTAGTTTCATTCAGTTTGGTGCAGTTTTATACAGTTCGGTGCTGTTTTTCAGCAGTTTCATTCAATTCGACGTAATGTTTCAGCAGTTTTATTCAGTTTAGAGCAGGTTTTCACCAATTTAAGTCAGTTCGGTGTAGTTTTTCGGTAGCTTTAGGTAGTTTCGCCCAGTTTCTTGAACAATTTTCTGCAGTCCGGTGTCGCAAGTGTAGTTAGGGTCGATTTAGAGTAGTTGCCGTAATAGTTTCAGCATAGATCGTTATATACTGATAATTCCGTACAATAAAACCTCACGGTCACTGCTGGAGCGCAAAATACCAAAAGACAAGATTTTAATGATGGTCAGAACAGGATGGCTGCTCACTGCAGTTCTGTGCACTTCAGTGGAGTTGACTGAAGGATTCAATGCAGTAATACGCACTGCAGTAATACACTAAAGTAATACTGCAGTAATACGCACTGCTAAAAACTTAGTAATACGCACTGCAGTAATGCACTACAGTAATACTGCAGTAATACGCACTGCTAAAAACTTAGTAATACGCACTGCAGTAATACACTAAAGTAATACTGCAGTAATACGCACTGCTAAAAACTTAGTAATACGCACTGCAGTAATGCACTACAGTAATACTGCAGTAATACGCACTGCTAAAAACTTAGTAATACACACTGCAGTAATACACTACAGTAATACTGCAGTAATAAGCACTGCTAAAAACTTAGTAATACCCACTGCAGTAATACACTAAAGTAATACTGCAGTAATACACACTGCCGTAATACACTAAAGGAATACTGCAGTAATACGCACTGCTAAAAACTTGCTGTAGAAGTAAACATAACGTCTGAATCGCGGTATTATTTTTACTGCTCCGAACTGCGGTAGTGCTGCGCTAATTTTTAATGGGAGTCTGGTCTAGTTGGCGAGCATCTTTGTTGTTCAAGATACTGTTCATTTGTGTACGGTCGAAGCTTATGTTCTGTTCATTAAAAGAACCGAACGCGTGGCACGATTCTTGGGGTACTAAAGCCCTTGAATATGTATGAGCTCTGGCAAAGAATAGCATGGCTTAATTAGAGGGCACAGATTTCTGCTAATGAGTAAAAGAATCTATTAAATTTTTGTAAATAATAAGCAGAGTGAAGCAAGTGAAAGTAGATACTCAAGGCAAAGAAGATAGGAGCTCTTCCTTAGTTCTAAACCTTTAATTTATTCGGAACAGATCGAGATTTTCATTATATTTATAAGTTTATTTGGTTTTTCATCATGGTTCTCCTGTTAACGAATTGAAATGGAAAACGTGAATTTTTCTGGAGCAATATTTTTATAAAGCAATACTTTTTGTTTAATGATGTTTTTGATAAGTGAAATATTTTTATTGAGACCTTAAACTAGAAGAGAAAGCCTATAGGTAATTTAGATGTAATTTCCTCAACAAAAACCTACTTCTAATTATTCCCTGCTTATGTATCTTAATTGAATGTTCCTGATGTAAGTGTAATATTTGCGGGCTTGTTAAGGATACTCATATTTTTTCGTTGAGTTCAAATGTTTAAATACGTCTTAAGCACGAGTGTTGAAAACATATGAACGTCTGCATGATACAGGATGCAATCCTGTCAGATCATCACAAATTTTCATTAAAATTTACTTTTTAAATAACAGTTCACTTCTATTTTGTCTCACTTTTTTAGCATTTAATTTTATTTTTTGTTTTTTCTTCCGTGTACGCATAATCTCAGTTGATCTAAAGTTAGCGGTTATGATTTTTACAGCTTCTTTTTATTCTATGGGTATTACAATTCTCATATGTGTGTATCATCTAAGTGTATTAAATTCAAGATATTTTAAAAACCAATGATGGTACTTCTGTACCATCTATATGGGAAATAAACTGTTTTTTTTTCTTTCTTTTTTCTTTCAGTTTGACATAGAAGCGGTGATAGCACTCGATGAAGTAACTTTCCTTGAACAGAAATATATGAAAATGAGAAGACATCAGGGGAATGGGATTTGCTTAAGTTTAAAATTTTTCAATTTAAATCAAATTTTTTGACAGCGGCTGGTAAACCTGAAGTATCATTTTTAAACAATTTAAACAATTTATTTACCACAAACGATCCGAAAGTAGGTTGTTTCTTACGTCTAGTAAAATGGTCATAGTTCAGTATAGCTACCTGTGGGCCCGATATTCAATATTCAACGGAATTTTAAATCAATTGTTGGAAGCAATGATGAAAATAGTTAACATTATCTGGATCGTGCCTTAATCTAGTTTTAATTGAGTATTCGTAAAAATTTAGCTCATGTCTATTGGTCGGTCAGCAGCATTTTGAAAACTCATCCTAAGTGACCACCGGTGGGTCACATTGCATTCAAAGTGTTTACTGTGTTGATGGTCAGCATTTACAACACATCAGTTTGTATCGTATACATGGTAGAGTACTTTTAGTTAAGTACATTATGCCTCATACCTTGAGAACCATAAGTTGACAAATGGTAGGATCACAATACTCTGCATGAGATATGATATCTGAAATTTCCCACTGAATAATTTGGATTATTCATAAATAATTTTTAAAAACTACTCTATTTAAATATGCAGAATAATTTAAATAACTAAGCTAATTTCAACTGTTTAAAAATTTATTTCAGTAAGTGATAGTTTTGAATTGCTTGAGAGTAATTACATGACTTATAAGCAATACACTTATACAACAATACTTATAAACAAACAATATACTATATATAATTTCCACAAGTTGCAACAATTTTAAGATGTGAGCAAGTAAATAAAAGGAGGTGGCAATTCTTTTTCCAATAAACAATTTACACTATTTGCAAGTATTTTAAAAATGTGAACAGGTAAATAAAAGTAGGTGGCATTTCTTTTTTTTAGTAAACAATTTCCACCAGTTGCAAGTATTTTAAAAATGTGTGCATGTAAAAAAAAACCGTTGCCAATTTTTTTCGTTAAACAATTTCCACTAGTTACAACCATTTCAAAATGTGAACAAATGTTTCAAAATGTGAAGAAATGAAGTAGCAGCAATTTTTTTTAAGAAACAATTTCCACTAGTTGAAAGTATTTTAAAATGTGTGCAAGTGAAGAAAAGCAGCTGCCAATTCCTTCTTCAGGTTCTTGATTCATTGAAGAATTTAAAAGGAAACTATTTCGCTTTCTTATCGGCTGCCCATCGTGGCAAAGTGGGCATTTTTTGTGCGTTTTATTATCACTTGAAAGGCTTATCTTCTCGGCTGTGAGAAGAGGACTGCTGCGCCTTTCCGCTATTGGATAAATAATCCAAGAAATCACGAGCCTTTTTTGGACAAATAAAAATCTTATGGGAATCTCGGGGACTTTATGGACTCCGTAACTTAGTTTCGGGAGAGCTTCGAATTTCTTTGAAGCTTTCTAAGGTAATCTTTATTTTTTATTTTTCCAGTGTGTCGGATTGAGGGAGCTTGGTTCTCTAGTGTAAAAGGGAAGTTGGAATTGTACGTAATGTAATTTTGTATAGACGGAAATATGCGACAATTTTAACACTTTCACAGCGTTTTCGCGGTTGTTAACGGTTGTTTGGTTAAATTGTAAGTAGCAGAATTTAGAAACCGACTTTAATGCTCGAATACATTTTGATCCGTCCTAAAAAATACGAAAAATATAATTGAGTGATGACATTTCACCTCGAACGATAAAATCATTTTTTTAAAAAGGTCGCAGAAGAGAAAAATGTCGTCACTCACTCACACCGGTGCGTGATTGAGCAATTCACCGTGGTACACATGTGGCCCAATATGCGGGGAGCGTGTTTGGGGGTTGCGAAAGAACTTGTTGTAAGGATGCGTTCAAAAATCAAGAATCACGCATGTGAATTAGTTTACAAAGTGAGTATCAATTTCTCTTTAAGAAATTTCATTCGCTTGTATTTTGGTGTCGTCAATGTAGAAAAATATTTTGGAAATAAAACTTTATCGAACCGTTCGCTTGCGAACATTTTCTTCCTATTAACGAATACGACATAAAAGACATACTAATCACACATCGAGTTATGTTGTTAACTCTAGAGCGCAAACCCTGGTAGGTCCTCGATCTTATCCTATTCCACTGTCAACCTAAGTCAGGATTTAGTAGTTTAAGGGGCCTTTTAAAGTCACCTCTGCAGAACGTAATTATTGTTTTACTATGTTTTTAGCCGCCCAAACTAGCTTTTGCGTTGGGCGGCTAAAATTATAGAAAAGTTAGGCTAGCTACTAATGACAAACAATCTTGATCAAATTGCAATTTAAATCTTATAGAGTCAGACAATCAGCGTCTTAATGAATTCTACGTATATTCTAGGGATAGCAATTTAAATGTTCGCTTTGAGATGTAAGAATTATTTTTAATCCCTACCTTTAATTCCGGTAGTCAAAGTTTAAATAAAATTTCCTCGTTGCTTCAAAATTCCCAAGCCCGTATGCTTCTTTGAACCAACGAAAGAATATTTCAAGAGAATTGCGTAACACTAAACGAATAATAAAATAAAAATCAACAGGAGAACTGTGGAAATAAAATTGGTCAAATGAAATTTATAATAAGCCACTGAATTTTCACGAGTATCGAAAACCAATTCATCAGCTGAGTAAGAACGGCTTCACATTTGCACTGGTAACCACAGGCGTACCATAAAGCTAAAAATTAGAATGATAAACAACTAATAAAACACATCACCTTCCTTCGGCTCGTCTACTTTCACTTTCTTTCGGCTCATGAAATTATATCTATTGTAGTGTTCTTTGGAGGTTTTTAATTTTTTCGTTTGTTTTGTTCTTCAAGTGCTTTTGATTTTTTTATTGTTGTATTCCTTGGGTACTTTTGAATTTTTCTATTATTTCGTTCCGTAAGTGCTTCGAATTTTTTTTTATTTTATTCCATAAGCATTTTTTAATTTTTCTATTATTTCGTTCCGTGGGAGTTTTTGAATTTTTCTACTGATAATTTTTTTAAATACATTTGATTTTTTATTTCGTTTTATTTTAAGCGCTTTTAGTTTTTTTCTGCAGTTTTGTTGCTTGGACACTCGAATTTTTTTTAGAGCTTGATTCCCCCGTTGCTTTGCTGGGTGCGGTGCTCAGGGGACCCCATTTCCTGCTTTCGTTGTCTCGAAAGTGTCGAAGGTTCGAGTTTCAGAGATGCTGTTAAGATATGCTAAACTTGTCACTGTCATTGTTCACTTTTCCCCAGTGAATTTAGAGTGAGCTTTTCGAATATCAGTTAGAAACGCCTAGCAAAGTGAGATGAAATCGGTAGCTTTAGTTGTCATGTATAAAGGTTGTCCTTATGTTTCGACTTGATCTTTGAAGTTATTCCTGCACTGTAAGTTTTTTTTTTAGCATTGAACGGTGTTGAGAAATTAATAAAGGTAATGTTATTACAACACAGTTCAAAAAAATTTCTGGGAGAATTTCTGGAAACTGCTGGGACGTCATTCATTTAAGATAGAAATATGAATTTTTTAGACGAATTCTGGAAATCGAAAATTCTTGAACAAGTTCTAAAATTCGTATGTTCATGAGGAATACTAGAATTGGGAATTCTCCTTATAAATCTTAGAAATTCCACAGTAAAAGCGTTCGGCCAACCGAATGGCTTGTCTAGGACATATTCTCACTAAGTACGCAAGTTCAAGTCGAGAATTAAAATCTGATGAAGCACTAACGAATTAAAAATTCTTTGCTTATAATTTTAACGAACATCATTCGATCTAATTCTGGTTTGTCTTAGAAGAACTACTGTTCCTTATGAACAGATATTTATAACAAACATTTGTTTACGATGCGCAATTCTTTCTTATAAAGTGGTGTTTATATGAACATTTGTATCTCATAAACAATCATTTCTAATAAACAGGTGTTTCTTACAAACGGGTTTCTTTAGAAAACCCCCCATTTGGTGGAAAATTTGTCAAAAAATGTTTTTAAGATTATTCTTTACTGGTCAGATTTGCAAACATTGTTTGACATAGAACGAGTTTAGTGTTTACGGTTGCAGAGTGTGTTGAAATTTTCACTCTAACAGTAAATTTCCTACCTTCCACAGATATTCTAACTCCTACCGTATTTATTTACAAAGATGAATATAAATAAATGCGATACTACGTTCCACCATGTCTAACACTACACGTTCTTCAAGTTATTACTGCCATGTTATTTAGATTAGATTAATACGTTATAACTTACATATGCAATGTATGTTCTGCCATTGCCTATTAACTACGAAAGACATCAAGACGTTACCGCTCAATGAGTTACAGGAAAACCTCCATTGTCAACTTGTCCATAAATTTCCCCATAAATTATTTTTCCGTAAATAATTTCCCATAAATTATTTCTCATCAATTTTTACATAAATTATATCATAAATAATTCTCGTAAGAATTTTCCCATAAATTTTTCTAGAAATTATTCACATTGAAATTCTATAAAATAAAGTCATTTTTTCTCCGATGTATATGAAATTGATTACCTCATAACTGTGGTGATATTTATATCGCACGCACCAAATTCAGATTTGACAACTCTGAATTCAGAACTTCCTTTCAAAATTTTCAGAAATTTATAGATACTCTTAAATCAAAAACACGCTTGCTAGCATGTGTACTTAGATAAACTTGTTGAACTACGTGAAAAACTCTGTGCATATACATTAATATCAAATGCAAAGATAAGAAAAATGTGTTTGTACATATATACGTTGATGCGTATTTACAATGCATTCAAATTTCTTTCCTCACTCACAAAACTCACACAAGAAATATTCATCAAGATCATAAAGCAAGTAAACAGATATATGCAGGTGAATGTGTGTTTTGATATATTTATTCACAAACTCTAAATCGCAGAAAGATGTAATTCATCAAAATTAAATACGACAACAACGATTTGCGCGTAAATATTTTTGTTTATGCACTTATTCATCAACATTAATTCCATATAAAATAATATTCATCAGCATCAAGTATGAGGTCAACAACGATGCACGTGAATATACTTTTCATTCTCAATTTTCTCCTCAGCAAAAGAGTTCATGTCTCGTGAATCTACTTTTTCTTTACAACTTTCGCTTTAATGAGGATAAAATTCACGTGATCTACTTTCTATTCTCCATTTTCAGCTTAGAGAACAATAAAATTATGTAACCATTTTTTATTCACAATTTTTACCTCATTGAGGATAAAACTGAAGTGAATCTACTTTCTATACACAATTTTCACCAGGCTTAGTTAAAATCGATTTAAATCTACCTTTTACTTCCAATTTTCACCTCAATGAAGCAATACTCCTCTCATATACCTACGCCAACTCCAGGAACATCTGCGCAATATCTAAGACAGCGCAACACTGCCTGCTGTCACCGCGAGCACTATATATGTACAGTCTACAAGGCGTCGCCCAAAAACTGACGTGACATTCTGACTGTATTTTACTTATTGACGTCTTTATATTTAATGTTATGTGTTTTCTGCCCATTTACCGTATTTTATTTCTTATTTATTAGTTATTATGGTTTTCGTAGTCATGATTTGTTATCACGTTTTTGTTATCCTGATTTATTGTTATGGTTTTTATTATCATGATTTATTGTCATGGTTTTTATTATCATGATTTGTTATCGTGGTTTTCGGCTGCATTCACATGCTCTTACGAAGTTCATTTGACTTTGACCAGAATATCACTACTTAACAGGGTAAGCTTTAATTTCAGCGGGTGTTATTTACATTAGATTACTCTCTTGTTATTTACATTAAATTACTCTCTTGTTATTTACATTAGATTAATACGTTAATAACTTTGGACATGTATGTTCTGTCATTGCATATGTACTGCACAATTAAACCTTGTGTTTGAATATCGAATCAGGAAGTATCAAAAACAATTTAGCTCACTGAAGAAGTGTTGGAAACAAAGAAGTTCATTTAAGACGTATTAGAAACAAAAAGTTCATTTAAGAAGTATTATAAACAAAAAAGTTCATTTAAGAAGTATTAGAAACAAAAAAGTTCATTTAAGACGTATTAGAAACAAAAAGTTTATAATTTCAGTCGTTACCTAGAGGGCAGTTGAAATATTTTTTTTAATTTTAACACTACATTTTTAGTTATTGGCAGCAAAAAAAACTTTCCTGGCAATTGATATGAACAAACAAGTGAATAATTGCACAGAAATAGAATATAGATTAATTATTTGTGTTAGTGCAATATATTTCCAGTATATGATGTAATAATTTAAGATTTTTTCAATATTTGGTGAAATTAAAAAGTTCAGAGAATGAGTTGTAACAAAATTAAATATAAATTAATTTGAAATTTATTGAAAATAATTATGGAACTCTTTGTTTAAAATTATTCAATATTTACGTAAAATTTGCGAGATGCTCAATAAATGCTCAATAAATGCTCAATAAATGCTCAATAAATGTTCAATAAATGCTCAATAAATGCTCAATAAATGCTCAATAAATGCTCAATAAATGCTCAATAAATGCTCAATAAATGCTCAATAAATGCTCACACTAGCTTCAAATTTTTTTCTATCGTCCACCAAAATGCGATATTAATGAAAAAGAAAAGTAATGTTCAATAGCAATGAACTCCGCTTTATAATAAGTCCTACTATTTATGGTGTTAATGAAAACGAGAATCTGAACCAATGCGCGCTGAATTTTTTGTTTACTTTCGTTCACTGTTTCGAAGCATTTCTGTATGGGAAAATACCCATTCATTTTAAACAGAAAATATATTTTCTTGACCCTGCAATTTTGGTTCCTATTGAACGCTAAAATCCTGTTTCATTTAAACACAAATTCATTGATGTTCGTCCATAAATTTCTTTTATTATTGAACATGAAAAGTTTTTTTCATTTAATGAGAAAATCCCGGTTAATTAAAATCGAAAAGCTTTTTTTAGGTTCTTTTAGTAGTTTTCGTTGTTTTTTAACCTAAAAATCTTAGTTCATCTAAGCAGGAAATATTTTGAATGCGTGTTCCGATTTAGATTACTATTAAACCTGAAAATAGGAGTTAATTCAAGCTGAAAATTTGTTTTGTCAAGAAACTTGTGTAGTTATTCAACCTAAAAATCCTTGTTTGTTCACACTGAAAATCTTCCACGTTCATCCACTAATTTTGGTTGTTTTCAAACCTGAAAATCGCTGTTCAATCGAGCTGAAAATTTTACAAGTTGTCCAAAAATTTCGATTATAATTCAACCTAAAATCCTGCTCATTTAAACAGAAAACCTATCAAGTTATTTTAAGTAAAAATCTGTCACGTTCGTCCAGGAATTCGTGCTATTGCTGAACTTAAAAAGCCCAGTTCATTTAAACCAAAAATCTGTCAAGTTCATTTAAACTGAAAATCTGTTCATTGTGTTATTACACAACCCAAAAATCCAAGTTCATTTAAACTGAAAACCTGTCAAATTCATCCAAAAATTCGTGTTATTTCGGAACCCAAAAATCAAGACTTAATTGAGCAGAAAACCTCTCAATTTAGTCCACGAACTTTTATCATTAAAAAACCTATTAAATTGAAAATGCGACAAATCCCCCAAGAATTTGAGTTATTACGGAACCCAAAAATCGCTTTTCACTTGAGCAGAAAACCTTCCAAATTCGTCTGAATTGAATATCTGTCAAGCCCATTCATAATTTTTTTTATTACGGAATCCAAAAATCTGTTTTCAACTGCACAGAACTTCGTGGTGTGGGCGTGAAACTTCGATTTCCTCATATCGCGAAGTCGGTTTTGGACGCCACGGATCGAGCCGTAGATGATGAAGCAGTTTCTTCAGATGAAAAGGCGCCATCGACAAGCAGGCTTTGTTTGCTGTACGCCTAATAAGGCGCATCTCGAAACGGCTTTAGGCCTTTAAATGCCTGTCAGAAAGTGCCTGTCATTGTCAGAAAGTGAGGATGTTTGTCAGCGGTCTTGCTGTCAGACGGCGGCGTCAGGCGTCTGTCATATTGTCAGGGAGTTGCTGACATGTTGAGCCACATGTGACGACATAATGTTGGGTCCGCATGAGTCTGTCATGTTGTCAGGGGGTTGCTAACATGTTGAGGCACATAAGATGTCATGTTACGACATAATGCCATGCGAACTACGTTAGCTTGTGTAATCCACATAGTTCATGTGACATTCAACATACGGTGTAGTTACATTTGAGGATTTGCGTGAACTTGCAACGATTCTGTTATTTGTATATGCTCTTTTAAATCAACATTATATGAACGTTGTTAAAAAAAGGCACATTAAAATAATAATTTGCATGAATGTGAATTTTTACTAGTTAATGTGCGCGGAATGTTACTCTAAACATTTCCTGAAGAAAATTTTAAATATTTTTAAAAAAATATTGTTTAAAATATTTTTTAATTATAATTTTAGGATATATTTATACATAGAATTTAAATATTTTTAAAATTTAAAATATTTTCAGAACATATACAAGTTCACGTGAAATATTTACGAATTTTCCAGTACTATTTAAGGCACCCAATATTATTGTTGAGATTGTGAATATTGCTAATGTTATTATTTCTTAGCTTCATTCATATCATTAACTATCAATATTTTATTATATTAATCATAAATAAATTTATTACATTAATCATAAATAAATTTATTATATAAATATTACATTCAATATAAATGTTGCCGTTATTTTTATTTTATTCATAAAATATTCATTACTTTCATTTCCCCTAGTATCATTGCAATGATGTATATATTGGTAATAATAACGCGATATAATTATAATTTCTTTTTCTGCTTAATATCCATTACAATTATTGTCCCCAGTATCATTATTTTCATACATCAAATATGAAATTATTTGTATGAAATGATGCGTATGAAATAATCATATAAATAAATAACGAAATTCCCATATCATTATTTCTGTATTTTCCACCTAAATTATAAATTAAGACAAAATTTACAGGCCTAAGATAACCGATCGCTTTCGAAATTCATTTATGGAAACACATGAAATACAATCCAGTGTGATATGTTTCTGCTTTAAGACATTTAACCTAATAAAAATGATGCAAATGAAATTCTTGCGAAACCATTTACGGATTTTTTTCTTGCCACCTATTCTACATTGCTACCTATTTTACATTTCTATTTACATTGATAGTTTGCTACATATTTTGCTACTATGCTTCCTATTTTGTAAGCTATTTTGCAACCTTTGCTACCTATTTCATGACGAGGGTTTAACCAGGCAAAAATATTGATAAATTACAGCCACGTTAACTTATACTTCGTTAACATATATTTCATCTGGATATTATGAGTTATATTTTCTTGAACACTTACATTGAAATTTATCGAACGCATGATCTCTGTATGTCTAAGTAGAGATGAATGATGATCAAGAAGTACATTCAGTTATATGTACGAGCTTAATACCAACACATGTCCACTATATAATAATAATCAGTTGTTGCTTGGTTGGTGCGTGTGTGTCTGTGACGCTCACAAGGACGCTCAATGACCGTATCTGTGATACGAGTTTCCCCAGTGCACAAGTACAAGAATATTTTAATGGCGGGTACTGTTGTGATGGATATATTTGTTGGGCATCCACATCTTGAGACTTTTTTGTAGGAAAATATCGAATCCCGTTATTTTTGACAAGTCATGTACACTATTTTTGAATAAATCGCAATTCATATTGAGACAACTGCAGTGGTTGGGGTGTTGGTGTCCAGTTTGAAAGAGAATAACTCCTCAGGGAATATGGAGAAAACTATGAGGGCTAAGCTGAAAATAAAACCTTAAATACGTAGGATTTCTTTTCAATAAAAACAAACGCTGATTTTCATGGAAAGTTATGAAGGCTTTCGGAAAATAAGTATTTATTTAAAAAATAGCGCAGGCTTTTGTTAAACTATGAGGGATTAAAATTAAATACTATCATAGATACGGTAGGTAGAATTCCATCTCAAGAAATCAAACAATGGTTTTACATTTAGAAAACTTTACATATGTGATGAACAGAATATAAAACCAAAAATTTTTAAAATTTCTTCCTAACAAAAAATTTTTACTTCCTGAAGCTTGGTAACCTAGTTTTATGAAATGATTATGAATTCACAATTATAAATAAATAACATTATTTTACAAACAATTCACATAAGCTAATGATATAAAATATATTATTTTCCTTTTAAGATGTGCAACTTATTTTGTTTTTCGAATTTGATTGCACATTTAAATAAAATATATATATTTTTCGATGATGCGCTCAAATAAAAAAGGGTATTTTACCTGGTGCAATTCGGTAGACATTGTCCACGTCATCATTTTTGACGAATAATACTTAATGTCACTAATTTAATCCAAAGGCTAGGAAAAAACGCGATGTTTAACGGTGACATGTGTGCCATTCATATATTTTCAAGGTGAAATTATACCTCCTGTTCCAATTCATGCCGTCACGAATTGCACCTCGAAATTTTGGAACCACTACATTGCAACATTAAATTCAGTACCACTGAATTGCAGCATCAAATCTTGGTACCACCAAACTGAAACACCCCATTGCAACACCAGATACCCTCACCCCATTACAGCACCGCACTGCAACACCACACTGCAAAACCACACTGCAACATCACATAGCAACACCAGCTGCCCATCACATTACAACACCACACTGTAACACCACATTGCAACACCAGATACCCTCACCACACTGCAACACCACATTGCAACACCAGATACCCTCACCACACTGCAACACTACACTGCAACACCACATTGCAATACCACACTGCAACATCACATAGCAACACCACACTGCAACACCACATTGCAACACCAGCTGCCCATCACATTACAACACCACACTGCAACACCACACTGCAACACCAGATACCCTCACCACACTGCAACACAACACTGCAACACCACATTGCAACACCACACTGCAACATCACATAGCAACACCACACTGCAACACCACATTGCAACACCAGTTGCTCATCACATTACAACACCACATTGCAACACCACACTGCAACATCACATCGCAACACCACACTGCAACATCACATCGCAACACCAGCTGCCCATCACATTACAACACCAAACTGAAACACCACATTGCAACACCAGATACCCTCAGCACATTACAACACCACACTGCAACACCACATTGCAATACCACACAAACAACCCTCGGTATCAAAGAAGCTGCAGGGAAAGGCTCATCACTGTGAACGGGACTTTGATGACGACGAACCCGTCTTTTGAACACCGAAATGCAGAAGACGCGTAAATAAACACACACGGTCTGCTGTAAACAGACCGCGTGAATGCTTATGCCGCCCAAACAGACTTCTCGGCTAAGGTTACCTGCGAGGGTTGGATCAACCTACACAAACAAGCACGACCAGATGCTCAAAAATCAACCTACACAAACAAACAGGAGGGATGTTCAAAACAAGTCGGGCTGCGACAGGCGTCTTCTGACGCAATAAAATCGGACTGCTGGTCCTCTTATTGATGTTGTTATTGTTGTTTGTGACTGGGTATTGGTGACTTAGTATTAATGAGTGATTATTAGTGACTGATTATTAGTGACTGGCTATTAGTTAGTGATTATTATTGACTGATGATTGTGACTAATTATTAGTGAGTGTTTATTAGTGAGTGTTTATTAGTGACTGATTATTAGTGACTGGTTCTAAGTTAGTGATTATTATTGACTGATAACTGTGGCTAATTGTTAGTGAGTAGTTATTTGTGACTGATTATTAGTAACAGATTATAATTAATTGATTTTTTGCAGTTCATTGCTTTACACATATTTTGGAAAATGGAAGGCGAGTTTTGATACAGACTGACCATAATGTTTAAAACGATGAAGTGACTTTAGAGTCACAGTGATGTTAAATAAATTTCATTAGAAAATAATCAACAGATTATTTAGCCTTCAGTAAAATTAGCTCAACTACACAGAAAATAAACTTTCCTAGTTTCGAAAACTGCAGTTCAAATGTTCGGTCGGACAAACTCATTCTTCAAATTCAAAAATGACAAGTCACAAGGCCAATATTAGTTTGCCGCGAATTTTTATGTTGGACAAATATGCAATTTCTAGTCACTAAGATCGTAGTGGTCTTGTTTTAATGATGAAATAACTTCAACGAACTGCTGGATTATTGAGAAATTAAGCCCGTCAATTAAATAAACACGTTACCCACAAAACTAAACACAATACCCACAAAACTAAACACGTTACCCACAAAATTAAAGACGTTACCCACAAAATTAAGCACGTTACCCACAAAACTAAACACGTTACCCAAAAAATTAAACATGTTACCACAAAATTAAACACGTTACCACAAAATTAAACACGTTACCCACAAAATTAAACACGTTACCAAAAAATTAAACACGTTACCCACAAAATTAAACACGTTACCACAAAATTAAACACGTTACCCACAAAATTAAACCCGTTACCACAAAATTAAACACGTTACCCACAAAATTAAACACGTTACCCAGAAAACTAAACACGTTACCCTCAAAACTAAACACGTTACCCACAAAATTAAAGACGTTACCACAAAATTAAACACGTTACTCACAAAATTAAACACGTTACCACAAATTTAAACATGTTACCCACAAAATTGAACACGTTACCACAAAATTAAACACATTACCCACAAAATTTAAACACGTTACCACAAAATTAAACACGTTACCCACAAAATTAAACACGTTACCCAGAAAACTAAACACGGTACCCTCAAAATTAAACACGTTACCCACAAAATTAAACACGTTACCCACAAAATTAAACACGTTACCCACAAAATTTAACACGTTACTCACAAAATTAAACACGTTACCACAAATTTAAACATGTTACCCACAAAATTGAACACGTTACCACAAAATTAAACACGTTACCCACAAAATTAAACACGTTACCCACAAAATTAAACACGTTACCCACAAAATTAAACACGCTACCCACAAAACTAAACACGCTACCCAAAAAATTAAACACGTTACCCGCAAAACTAAACACGCTATCCACAAAATTAAACACGCTACCACAAAAGTAAACACGTTACCCGCAAAAGTAAACACGTTACCCGCAAAATTAAACACGTTACCCACAAAATTAAACAGGTTACCCGCAAAACTAAATGCGTTACCCGCAAAATTGAACACGTTACGCTCCATATACGAAAATTTGTTAGAATAGTTTGAAAAAAATTGTTTTTTGATAGTCTTATTCCTCGCGAGAAGGGTTTTATGGTTTTAATGAACGTAGACATCTGCTTAGGTTTACCCTTCATATATTTCACTTTGAATTCCAAACAAAATATTTTTTAAAACCAGTTATAAATGTACTTGTTTCACCTTCTTAATCGGTCAGGCCACAACCAGAAAAACTGCTGTGCATTTCCCTATTATTTGTAAGTACATACAGTCAAACACGAAAACAGAACGAACAAAAACTTTAGAACTTCCTAAAACGCACTCTTTATTTCCTACAACCCTACGTATTGTCAAATCAAAATAAAAAAACAGCGGGGTATATACCTATACTCGAATTCGGAACTAATAAAAACTACACAACTTCTAGCAAAAGCAATCTTCATTTCCTATAACTCCAAGTACAGCTGCATGAATACAAAGAAGCACAATGAGGCTGCTTGCACTTTCATTTGTAGCTGAAACACAGTTTGAAACCTTAACTGCCGTGTGAGCCACCGGTGGTACACGGAGGGGATTTTCATAATGCTGCTGACCGACCAGCAGTCCCAAACTCAATTTCTATAAATACTTAACCACAGCTAAATGATGGTATGATCCAGTTCATGTTTGCTATTTTCAAAATTTCCTAATAGAATTGACTTTATATATGAGGTGAATTTTAAACTATATCTTAACCCATGACTGTTAACGAGCTAATCTCATATTTTCAGAATACTAAGAAGCACATCTAGCTTGCTTGCGCTGTCAAGCTTGCCTGCGAGTTGCGTGCAACATCTAGCTTGCTTGCGCTGTCATGCTTGCCTGCGAGTTGCGTGCAACATCTAGCTTGCTTGCGCTGTCATGCTTGCCTGCGAGTTGCGTGCAACATCTAGCTTGCTTGCGCTGTCATGCTTGCCTGCGAGTTGCGTGCAACACAGTTCAAGCTCATAATTTCAAAAAGAACTTGATTGCAGCAGTTTTGTGTGGCCAGGGACTCTTTTATCTCGTTATGTCGGTGCAAAAAACGCTCCCCTAGCTAATGAGGGAGAGACCCGGTCGTAAAGTATGCGGAACACCAAAAAAAATCTAGCAAGGGAAACAAAGTGGGAAGCGAATGTCGGTTTTGCGTCCCCTGGTGTTTGCTAACCACGAAAAATTCGAAGCTTTAATAAGCTTCAAAATTAATTTAATTTCGGGAGAAAAGTTCTGAAAGGAGATATTATACTTAACCACGACGAATCTGCTTCAGAGCTCAACTGGCGGTTATTGGAGTATGTAATGTACTAGAGTATTTAATATACTAGGGTATCTAATATACTAGAGTATCTTATATTCTAGAGTATCTAATATACTAGAGTATCTTATATTCTAGAGTATCTAATATACTAGAGTATCTAATATACAATGCATAACTACACAACACACAACCATACAGTGTACAACCATTCTTACACAATCAACACACAGCCATTTACCGTTCAACCATCCTGTACAACACAAAACCACATAACCACAAAATACACAATCGAGCAGCACACGACCTCAACACACGACCTCAATACCCTACCACACAACACACAAGTACGCCACACACAAGCCTGTCAACACACAGCACACAACCACATTATCCTGGAGTGTGAAAGGATGCCTGACGTCGAAGAAAATAATCTTCTCTACTTCGCATGCCTACGATCTCTCCTAATTCTTTACTGTCTAACTAACGTTTCAATGTTAAACGTACATCAGTCTTAGAGTAGCTTTTTTTCCTATAATTACACCATATAAATACTGTGTAGTCCATCGGGTTAATTTTGTATAATTTATTGGGGCGGAGTATTGAATTCTTTCCTTTATATGTAGGCATCGGACATGGAAGCAAATTGGATGTATACATTTAATTCATTTATGAGCCAGATGAATTGAAGACCTTCAAGAAGGGCCTGAAAATCTTTCAGCCCCTCTATGCTGTAGCATGATTCTATAATTATTTTAGATACTTTGTGCAGTTTTAAACCCTTTCGTAAAATTTTACAATTTTTAATACCGTGTAAAGTTTTAAATCCTTTCGTAAAATATTATATATTTTGATACCTTGTAGAGTTTTAAACATTGTCATAAATTTTATAATATGTATACTTTGTGTAGTTTTAAACAGTGTCGTAAAATTTTATAATATTAGAGACCTTATTCAGATTTAAACACTGTCGTCAAATCATTGTACATGATTCTCCGTTTAAAGAGGGTATTGCCGGTTAATGCCATTTACAATAATTGTTTAAATTGCTATCGTTATTAATTTTTGCGTCATTAATTTGATTATAAATTTGTACGTCTCTTTCCGAGATCATTGTTTTCACTACGTTGGCAAAAATAATAATTTTTTTAATGATTGCTTGATACGAGTATTTGGCATCTGTGATACGAGTTTCACCAGCGCACAAGTACAAGAATATTTTAATGGCGGGTACTGTTGGGATGAACATATTTGTTTTGCATCCACGTCTGCAAAATGTTTCAAATGAAAATATTGAATCCCGTCATTTTTGACGGACCGTGTACACTGGTGATAAAATAAATGCTCAATCGTATTTAAAATCTTTTTTTGCAATTTAGGAAAATAAAGAAATGGATGTGGAGTGGAATGAAAGAAAGATGCTCGTGATATGTTTATTGTAAAGTTGTTTAAGCACAATTTTATGATTTTCTTGAAAATATGTTTGTATTAATGTCATTGGCACTCTTGCAGAATAAATTATTTAATAACAATTATTACTGAGTAAAATATTTCATTTGAGCAATCGTAATTCATTCCTAATACGTTACTCACAGATGGTGGCTTTTATACTTGATATTTGAATTGAATGTTTAACAGTTTATATGCTAAATTATCTTTTTAATTCGTAAAATAAAATACTTAATAATTGCATCAAATGTTTTAAAGAACCATCGATCGAGTAATGGAGAGAAGGAAAGCGTGCTTGGTGATTGACTCTGAAAAAATTACAAAGACTACCTCAGCAACTTTATGATATTCAGATCATTATGAATAAAAAACACAAAGCCACATTTATTGAATTAACGCAGTGGGATCACAATGGAAGTAGGGCTTTAACAATACGAACGCCATTAAAAAAACTTCAACTTACACACTGTAAGAACAATATTTCACCACCTCCACACATTAGAATTCTGCACATTATGAAAAACAATTCTGCACATTATAAAAAGAACGCTACCAGCCATCAACCTTCACATAGTAAGAAATACTATAACATTCAAAATAACATATTACCAAGGACTCAAAGCCTAATTTTACCCGTAAGACAACACCCCCACATAGCCATAAACATAACTTCTAATTTTGCATGTAACGAAAAGAAATTATAACTTACCGACCACCTATTTTCACACCACGGAAAAACGCCCCCAAGGTAAAACAGTATTTAACCAAGAGTCTAAGTCTTAATTTTGCATGCAATAAAGAAGAAAAAAACACCAACAACCATCAATTTTCGCACCATATAAAGGTCCTCCAACAAACAAAACCATAAATGGCCAAGAACGTTCGTCATAATTTTGAATGTACTTAATCAACAAGAAAACACCACCTACCAAGTATCAATTTTCGGACATTGGAAAAATCTTCCAGCAAGTAAAATAATGTATATAACCAATAACGTTAGTCCTAATTTTGCAGGTACGTATTAACGAAAACACCTATTACTAGCTAGGTATCAATTTTTGCACCTTGGAAAAATGCTTCTAGTGCATCAACATATAACCAAAATTATGAGTCTGAATTTTGCATGTAATCGAAAAAAAAATGTCATCAATTTCATACCATAGAAAATTACTCCAACAAGTAAAACAAAATATAACCAAAACCCTAAGTCTTAACTTTGCATGTTTATAATAAAAAAGAAAGCACCACCTACCAGTCATCAATTTTCGGACTGTGGAAAAATCTTCCAGCAAGTAAAACAATACATGAAACCAAGTGCATGCGTTCTAATTTCGCACATTATAAAAAACGCCACCTACCAGCCATCAATTTCCACATCACGGAAAAACGCTGCCCTTTTCTCCGAGTTTCGATTTCTTCATAAATCGAAAACTGGCCCAGCGTTTCGGCCTTGCTGCAGGTTTTCTCTTCCCGAGACTTCGTTGCGAAAAACTTGTGCCGTAAAAATCCGTAATGACCTTTGAAACGGTGAAAGCTTCGATCTTATGGGGTAATGAAAAGCACAATGGATTCTAAATTAAAAAGAACATTTTCTCGAATGGAAGAGGCCCGAAAAATGGTTCTGAACACGGCATTTCGAACTGCGTTCGCTACTTTGAGTTGAAAAAGTTGAAAACAGGTTGAAAGGAAGCTTGAAAGACGGTAAAGTTTTTAAAAATAATGTAGGAAGTTTCCATTTTTAAAATTGCTGTCCTCATTTTGAAGAAAAATTCATATCCTCATACATAAAAAAACTAGTTAACATCATACCTTGAAAAACTAGTCATCCTCAGTTTTAAAAAAAAATAATAATTATTCCATATTTAATAAATTTAGCTACCCCCTTGCATAAGAAATTAGTTATGCTCATTTAAAGAAATTAGTTATAGCCATATTTAAACAAAGCTATCCCCATATTTTGTCATCAAATATTAAAAATATCCATCCATCCTAATGTTAAAAAACTAACTTAAAATTTAGGTATCCCAATACTAAAAAATTTAGTTATTCCCATATTAGTGAAAAAATTAATTGTCCCCATATTTGAAAAAAATGTTTATCCCCTTACTCAGAAAAAAGTTATCAGCATATTTAAAACGACTTAGTTATCCCCATTCTTAAAAATAAAATTTTAGACTTGAAACAACTGGGATGTGGGTACTTATTCGTTACATTTACCTATTCACATATTACTCGAGTTTTCACACTGATTTATACGAAGAACAATATGTACTGGCACGCAATGACGTTAACTAACAACTGTATATATACCTGAGAAAATTTGTTTTGACTGCTATTGAACACATTATATCTGCTCAATCACTGTAATTATTAGAAAATTCTTCATTATATTCTATGAGGAAATTTTTTCCGTTTGCAACTTAATAATTCACAATCTAAATTCATGCATTCAAAGCATGTTCATTTACTCGTTCATAAAAACATACAACATTTGAACTAAAACATTTATTTATACATGAATTTATTCATGAATTAAGGAACATGCGTTCTTATCAAATTTAAGCCGACGATGCATTAAAGTGTATTTTGTACGACGTGTGTAGTTATCACACCCAACACAAATAAATATTACCCAACACACACGACACAAAACACAAAGTGTACATTACACAAGACACAAGTGCCCAACACACAACACAACAGTTGGACATTAAACTAACACAAAACACAAAGTGCCAAACAGACATAAAAACAACAGTTACGCAACAAAACTAACACACATCACATAGTACCCAACACACAACACAAAGTACCCAACACACAACACAAAGTACTCAACATAGAACACAAAGTACTCAACACACAACACAAAGTGTCCAACACCCAACATACAACACAACACACAACACAATACAACACACAACACAAAGTACCCAACACACAACACAAAGTACCCAAAACATATCACAAAGAACTCAACACACAACAAAAAGTGTCCAACACACAACATACAACACAACACACAACACAATACAACACACAACACAAAGTATCCAACACACAACACAAAGTACCCAACACACAACACAAAGTACCCAAAACATATCACAAAGAACTCAACACACAACAAAAAGTGTCCAACACACAACATACAACACAACACACAACACAATACAACACACAACACAAAGTATCCAACACACAACACAAAGTACCCAACACACAACACAAAGTACCCAAAACATATCACAAAGAACTCAACACACAACAAAAAGTGTCCAACACACAACATACAACACAACACACAACACAATACAACACACAACACAAAGTATCCAACACACAACACAAAGTACTCAACATAGAACACAAAGTACTCAACACACAACACAAAGTGTCCAACACCCAACATACAACACAACACACAACACAATACAACACACAACACAAAGTATCCAACACACAACACAAAGTACCCAACACACAACACAAAGTACCCAAAACATATCACAAAGAACTCAACACACAACAAAAAGTGTCCAACACACAACACACAACACACAACACAAAGTACCCAACACACAACACAAAGTGCCCAAAACATATCACAAAGAACTCAACACACAACAAAAAGTGTCCAACACACAACACACAACACACAACACAAAGTACCCAACACACAACACAAAGTGCCCAAAACACAACAACACAACACACAACACAATACAACACACAACACACAACACACAACACACATCACACAACACATAACACACAACACAACACACAACACAACACACAACACAACACACAACACACAACACACAACACAACACACAACACAACACACAACACAACACACAACACAAATTACCCAACACAACACACAACACACAACACACAACACATCACACAGCTGCCGAGGTCCGCCAGAGATGACTCAGCGTTTCAATTTTTGCCCCAGCGTCTCGTCACGTGACGATCGCGAAACCTGAATTAAGGAAACCATTTACTCGGCTCCAGATGACAAAACTCATCTTGAGAGGCTGGAAAGTTTCAAGATACTGCAAAAATGAAGATTACAGTAGGATGACGGAGGCAGAATACAGGAAGGTGAAGGTACATTTTGAAAAACTTTGGGCTTATAGATGTCGCTTCCATTGTGGGACTTATGTCATCGCGCTGAGGTACTTCCACGGGAGGTGAAAATGTTACAGGTCGAGTGAAAGTGCTCCAAGTCGAATGAAAATACTCCAAGTCCAGTGAAAAAACTCAAAGTTGAATAAATATGCTTCCAAGTCCAGTGAAAATACACTAAGTCGAGTAAATATGCTCCAAGTCCAGTAAAAAAACTCAAAGTTGAATAAATATGCTTCCAAGTCCAGTGAAAATACACTAAGTCGAGTAAATATGCTCCAAGTCAAGTGAAAATACTCAAAGTTGAATAAATATGCTTCCAAGTCAAGTGAAAATACTCTAAGTCGAGTAAAGATGCTCCAAGTCAAGTGAAAGTGCTCCAAGTTAAATTAAAACACTCTAAGTCGAGTAAAGATGTTCCAAGTCAATTGAAAGTGTTCCATGCCAAGTTAAAAACACTCTAAGTCGACTAAAGATGCTCCAAGTCAAGAGAAAATGCTCCTAGCCGAGTGAAAACGCTCTAAATCGAGTAAAGATGCTCCGAGTCAAGTGAAAATATTTCAAGCCAAATGAAAATGCTCCAAGTCTAGGGAAGATGCTACAATCCAACAGAAAATGCTCCAAGTCGAGTGAAAATACCCAAGTCAAGTGAAAATACATCAAGCCAAGGGAAAGTACTCCAAATCAAGTTAAAAAACTCTAAGTCAAATAAAAATATTCCGAGTCAAATGAAAATGCTCCACTGCAAGGACAAATAATTTAAGTCGAGTGAAAATTCTCCAGGTAAGGGAAAAATAGTTCAAGTTGAATGAAAATGCACCAAGTCAAGAGAAATTGCTCGAAGCCTAGTAAAATACTCCAAGTCAAGTAAATATGTTCCAAATCAGCTGAAAATGCTACAAGTCAAGTGAAAATGCTCCGAATTAAGTGAAAATAATCCGAGTCAAATGAAAACGCTAAAAGTTGAGTGAAAGTGCAAAATAACACGAATAATGATATTAATAATGACCGTTGTACAAGAAGGCAATTCTGCACCGGACCGCCCAGCACGTGGCAACAACACCGGTTGGACTCGGTGACCTCCGGGAGAAATACATAAAGAAATGTATAAACTACAGGACGCCGGGTTAGCGTCTTTGAAAGCGTGGAAAATTTATGGAAGGCGGAGTATGCAATGCGCGAATAAAGAGGAAAATGAATGGCGCTTGTGCAGAAAATGAATGGAGTTTATAGAGAAAGTGAAAGGAGTTTAAACAGGAAGTTAAAATGGAGTTTATACAGAAAATGAGGTAAATTTGTGCAGATAATTGTTATGCAGAAATAGGTAATAGTTTATGCAGGAAATGAGTAGATTTTATATAAAAAATGAGCGAAGTTTATTCAAGAAATGAGCGGAGTGTATTCCGGAAGTAAGTAGATTTTATGCAAAAAATGAGTGGAGTTTTTATTGAAAAAAATGGAGTTTATACAGAAAATGAGTTGTGTTTAAACAGAAAATTCGTATGGCTTATACAGAAAAATACGGAGTTTATACAAGAAATAATTGAACTTTACCCAAGAATTATTTCTAACGGGATAAAAGATTAGGAGAAAATAATTAAGGAAGGAAATGAACCCAACCAAAACATTGCATGTGCGATTCTTTATTTTTGTAGAAACGCGATGGAACAAAACCCGACTTAAGAATCGTCTGAAGTAGTTCGCGTACAAAAAAAGTACGTAGAGCATAAGAAAGTAATTTCATCATTATTTAGATAAGGTGTCCACAGAGTACGGAATTCATTACTTTTATGACCAAACGCAACGTATGTCAGTCATATGAGTGATAAGATTTATAGCTTCTAAGATTTATTAACAGCTCCGCTGTTGTATCATGTTTCTTTGACCTCTGCGGGAAACTGTGTCATTGATGCCTCAAAATACAAAGTGAAAAATAAAAAAATGTTGATTATAATATAACAAATTATGATAAATTGATAAAGAACCTAATACATATTTTCCAAAAAATTTTCTACGGTCTAATGGAACATTTCAGATAAAATATTTCAGATTTCAGATCAGATAGTTTTATTTTTGAGATATGCTTTTTTTAAGAGACGTCATTTTCGGAAATTTTAAGGAAATGGACCATTTTCATGAGGTATTTTCCTATCACATAAACATTTTTTCTTCGGTTGCAGATGCCATGTACGGATATGCCACTTTTCGAGATATTATTTCTCCATATTTTAAAGAAATCGACCATTTGCATAAAAGATTGTCGTATGACACAATGATTTTTCTTCGGTTTTATGTAAAGTTCGCGACCCAAACCGGTTGCCTGTCTTGCAATTTTACAAAAATCAACCATTTCCTTCGATAAAAATATTCTTACGGCATCACAGTATTCATATTACTTTGCAAATAAAGAGCAGCGTGATTAACATAGCATGTAAATAGAAATTTAACTAAAAGAATGCGAGTTAACAGATAATGAATGATATTGATGATTTAACCGCCTTAGGTGATATAAAGGATAGGAACAAATCAATAACATTCTCTTGAACTGGAACCGAACTTCTTTCACATTAACAAGATATTAAAAAGCATTCAGATCAACGGGAACAGAACAGCGCTCAGATTAACAAAAAATTAAAAGCATTCAGATTAACGGGAACCGAAAAGCATCACACATTAACGACAAATAAGTAGCTTTTAAATCAAGGGGACCCAAACCTCATCTAGATTAATTATAAATAACCAACATTCAGATTACTAGAAAATAAAAAGTGTTTATATTAATATTAAATAAGCAAAATTTAGATCAAATGAAACCAAACAAACTTCAAATTACCAGCAGGTTAATCAGATTAACCACAACAATTAAAAAAATTCAGATTAACGGGGACCAAAGAGCATCCAAGATTAACTGTAAACAAGTACAATGCAGAATAACAAAAAAAAACAGTAGACACATTTGTAACTAGAACAAAATTAAAAATAACAGGAACCAAACACCATCCAAACAGCGTTCAAATTGACAGTAGATTAATCAGATTAACAACAATAGTATTTAATTTAATAAAAAATATTCAGCTTAACGGGAACCAAACAGCGTTCAAGTTAATAACAGATAAACACTATTCAGAATAATAGGAAACAAACAGCAGACACATTTGCAACAAGTAAACAAAATTAAAATTAACAGAAACCAAACAGCGTCCACATTAGCAAAAATTAAGCAACATTTAGATTAAAAGGAACCAAACAGCATTCAAGTTAACAACAGATAAGCAACATTCAGAATAAGAGGAAACAAATAGCATCCACATTAGCAAGAAGTAAGCAACATACACAGTGATAGTGTTGATATTATATTCCTTTGCAAAGAAGCACATGTTTAATAACTCCTAACATTTTAGTCCATGCGCCCAAAAAAAAATACTCATCCCTTTCTGGAGATATAGGCAAAACCCTATATTGGTGTAACAGTTTCCAATAAGTCATTTGGTCTCTTCATGATCGTGAAGAGAATTCCAATAGATCAGGGACTTAGGTTCTCCAGCGCATCTGGGAAGTATAGGACTTCTCGAGAGCACACTTCGCTGCCAGGTGGAGTATTGGATCGTTTCTGATTGGAATGAACTGAAGAAAGCGATTTGAACATCTGTGTAGAAGGTTCAAATCGCTTTCTATTGAGTGCAATATAATGAAATTAATTTGACCTTTTGTACAGAGTGTTTTTTGTTGATTTAAAGAGCATGTTTGTTTCTTTATCGTTATCATTCTCGCTGCTATGTTCCTACTCTCATTGTTCTTGTTACATTATCATTCTATGTTACACTTTCATTTAATGTTACATTTAAATTAAAGGTGACGTTTACGATACATGTTACATTTTCATGAAGTACACAGTTTTATTCAATGTAATATTTTCATTAAGTGATACATTTCATTCAATGTTACATTTTCAATCAATGCTACACTTTCATTCAATTTAACATTTTTATTAAGTGATACAACTTCATTTAATCGTTTATTTTTATTCAATGTTACATTTTAAATCAATGTTACATTTTCTTTTTTCACAAATAGCAAAAAAATCATGTTTTTTCATGAGAAATTCTTTGTGGATCAAATAAAAAATTCAGCGCATTTCCACTACACAGAAAATAAAGTATAATGAGGAAAATTTTACAAATTAAAGGATTTCTCTTCAATAACAACCATTTTGTCGTGAAATGTCTTACTTATGTCGGACAATAATGTGGATAGATGATAATATAATATTGATGTCTTGCGTTCGGAAGTAACGGGAATTCCCTAAAATAAATTTCTACGAACTGAAGTGCAGAAAATAGATTTCAAAATAATAAAAGATCATAGAAAACAAATTTCTCAGCCTCTCATGAAAAGTTTACAACTAAAAAATGGAAAAAAGTCAAAAATCCTAATGTTGTTATCACAAAACAATTCAATTGGAAAGTTTATATATATTATGATTGCACTCGCGCATAAACGTTTATGTGCGTTTATGCGCGTATAATGCAAAACATGAGCAGTTCTTATCTGTTCCATTTTGGCCATATCATTGTTGCAATTAATATCATTATTGTTGGTTAGTTAGTTTCAATATCTTTAGCCACAACAAATGTAATCTCGAACAGCGAAGCTTAGGGACCATTTAATTCAAACTTCAGAAAACGGGGAATCTATGCACAAAGTGTATTCTGTCACAGGATACCCTGCTCAGTTAAGCAGCAAGTCAGGCCAGAAAAGAAATAAAAGACAAAAAAAGACATCTAAGAAAGCATGAGACCAAAAAATCAAAGTGGGTACGAAACATAGAAGTTTCAAAGGCCTTTTTATAGCTGAGGGGACCTAACAGTATCCCCCCTGGGGCGCCGTTTCCCATAGCACAGGGTACACAAACCTAACTAACCTAAATCTTGTGTCTATCCTATGCCTCCTGATCTTGGGATCTTGATAATGTCAAAAAATAACCTAACCGATTGATGAATTTCTTAAACAACGGTATTTTCATCCAGGTGGACATTTAAAATCTTGCTATTCAATGTTGAAAGTAAAAATCTATCTTCTATAATTTCATACGCCCATACGACCATCTAATAAACACTAAGAACGTGCAATTCCTATAAAGTAACATTTGTAAACTTAATTTGGAAAGTTGTTAACGACCTTTTTTTTAACTTTCTACAAACAAGGTCCGTTTCTTTTAGGTTATCGAAAATTTCAATGGCATGCAAAGGGTATTTTTATGGTAAATTTTTACGTGCATGCAAATGGTCGTTTTACTTGTAAAAAGTAAATTTAAACTTCACGGAAATCGTCTTCTTATTGGTAAGTTTTAATGGCAAAAGTTGAATTTTAATGGTGGATTTTAACAGCAGGCAAATATTAATTTTAATGGGAAATTATAAAGGTAAATGGTAAATTTTAATAGCATGTAAATGGCCTCTATAATGCTAAATTTTAACGCCAAGCAAATAACGTATTCAATGGTAAATTCTAACAGCATGCGATGGTCTTATACCCACACGATCAGGTAAAGTTTTGCGAGATGCGTTGCAGAAACACAAGCAAATTTACGACCAAAATTGAGCGCCCATTTCTGGAGAAAAGGAGCAGAAGAGCACTCAGCAAATAAGCAATCAATATATTGATCACAAGGCCGCTTCTAAGGAGGCCTTTATTCTCCGGGGAAATACGGAAGCCTCTGAATAATTCCTTCCCATCTCTTGCAAAGGGCAGGCGAAGATTTATAATTTTGACTTAATATGTTCCTTCTTCCTTTGCTACGGTGTACCTTAAATGTTCCTTCATAAATGTTTTTCTTCTTAAATGTTCGTTCCAATTTAATGTTTCTGCTAAACGTTCCTAAATATGTTTCTTTCTTTCCTACAGTGGATCTTAAATAATGTTTTTCAAATGTTCCTTCTTAAATGCTCCTCCTTAAATGTTCCTCCTTAAATGTTCTTCCTTTAAATGTTCAACCTAAAATGTTCAACCTTAAATGTTCCACTTTAAATGTTCCTCCTTAAATGTTCCTCCTTAAATGTTCCTCCTTAAATGTTCCTCCTTTAAATGTTGAACCGTAAATGTTCAACCTTAAATGTTCCTCCTTAAATGTTCCTCCTTAAATGTTCCTCTTTTAAATGTTCCTCCTTGAATGTTCCTCCTTTAAATGTTCCTCCTTAAATGTTCCTTCTTTAAATGTTCTTTTTTAAATGTTTCTCCTTGAATGTTCCTTCTTAAATGTTCCTCCTTTAATGTTCTTCAAATGGTCCTCATAAATATTCTTAAATGCGTTCCTCCATTTTCTACGGTGGATTTTAATTGTTCCTTCTTATATATAATTTTTAGTGTCTTCTTCTGAAAGCACAGTGATTTCACCTTTTAATTATGTGCAGTCTTAAATCAAAATTACTCCTCGTTATGTGAACTTTTATAACATATTTTCGTGAAAACGTAACCTAGTGAAAAATGAAAAAATTTTAAGAGTTTCCAAAATTACACTCATTTTTGTATTTTCTTGTTTCTATGTTAAAAACGTAAACAATCAAACTGAAAGAACAAAAAAAAACAAGTTTCAAATTTATTCCTAATTTATTAAACTCTATAACATTTCTAAGAAAAAACGTAATCTAGCAAGCAGAAAGGGAAGAAAATCCCTGAAATTTCGTATCGTTTGTGGGTGGAAAATTTAAATTAGTATTCAAATAGCTCACATTCCCCTGCAAGTCATTAATTCATTTCTTATTTGAAGAACTATTATTTTCCTGCAAAAATCGTACACTAACATACGAATAGGTTAGAAGCGCTAAGGTCACCAATTTTTCCTTATACTACGAATTTTCATATAATTTCTCAATAAAAAACTACAAAACAAGAAACAAAAAGAGGTTACTGAACCCCAAAAATTACCATTTATCTTTTTCATCAATTTTCCGATCTTTCTAACTAAAAAACCACAAACCATAAACAAAAAGGGTACAGAATCCCGTAAGTCCCAGTTTTTCGTTTTCTTGCAAATTTTGACTTCATTTCTTACTAAAATAGCAACCAGAAAGGACATAAAACCCCAAAAGTCTCAGTACTTGGCCAGTGAATGAGTAGCAATCCCCTCAAATTTTTATATCGTTTCTCACTAGAAAAAATCATTTGCTAACAAACAAAAATGCGATAGAACCCTACTAGTGAATAGCCAGCTTTCCCCTCAAATTTTCATATAATTTTTTGCTAAATAATTGAAAACTAACTAGCAAAAATGCAATAGAACCGCAAAAGTGTCCCATTTCTGTTATGTGACCAGGTTTCATATCAATTCTCCCAAAAAAACGTAAGAAAAAATGCTATATGACCCCAAAACTACCCAATTTTCATAATATTACGAATTTTCACATCATTTCTCTTGCAAAAAAACCGTAAACTAACGAACAAAAAAGGTGCACAACCCCTAAAGTCTTAGCACTGCCAGTGAATGACCAGCTACCCCTTCAGAGTCAACGAACTCAAGACTGTCGGTGCACGAGTGCTTTTTCCTACACGACGACGCTCCCGCTCACATTCTTTCTGAATTCTCAGACCCGGAAAAATGCGCTCAAAAGCGCCACCGATTCCGAGCAGCCGAGGACTTTGGTCAATAAAATTCGCTAATCTCACTGACAAGAAGCTTTAAATTCCACCCTGGACTAATTATGGACGGCCTCTGTCTTTTGGAAATTGTGATCCATGCATGGGTCCTCCATCTTGTTTTTGCTGCACAGGAAGCTGAGTGCGGCGGGTGAGAGCGATGGATTTATAAAGAGTTCAGTCAGCTAGCTTTCTTTGCATTGTGATGGTATTCTACTTATGTGTTATTGCCTGCGGATGTTACAATATCATTGGGTATGAAGAGATCTGTTTCCTTGATTTTAATTGCTTACTTTTATTATTGTATCATCTGACTAGGTGTGTTGAAATAATTTTCTTAGGTTTCATTGCTTATTGATGTTATTGAATCATATATTCGGGTAATAAGAAATTATTTTCTTCTTTTTATTGCTTACTGATGTAATAAGATTATATCTTCGGATATGAAAAGATCAATTTTCTTGGTTTTAATTGTTTATTGATATTATTGAGTCACATAATCAGGTTTGAAAAGGCCATTTTGCTAGGTTTTTACTGCTTACTGATGCTAGATGCTATTCGATTACATTACGGGATTACAAAACGTGGAAACTCTTCACGTTTACCCGAAAATAATCTTTAAAGAACACAAATCCAAATTGAGAAGTTACCCTACGAGATGCAATTTTTTACTCTCAGTGAACCCCAAAAATTTGAGACTTCAATAAATATCTGGGCACTCGAATGCCGTCATCGAGCAGACACTCAGCCTCAGATTCCTCTATAATATTTACAGTGCTCAATAATATTTATAGTCGTTTACAAAAACAAATTGAGGCCTAATTTCTTGTGCCGCCATAGCCATGTGGTATACTCGTAGGTTCTGCCGCCGTGCGGCAAGGACCCGGGATCGAATCTCGGCACAGGCAGTGGCGATTTTCTCTGTTGAGTATAGGAGAAAAATTCCAAGCACAATACCCCACTCTACCCAGGTGTCTGAAATGGGTACCGGTCTTGACCGGGGGAAAGCGTCATGGCGTCCTGGTGTTGGTTATAAGGCATTTGAAAATCCAATGTACAAGGTGATATGTATCAGGCTTGATTGGAAATAAAGCATCCGTAGATGCCTTCATTATTTAATGATACCATACATAACTGTGAGGGGTGATTTATGAGCAGATAATAAGGTCCGCATTTAATTACATTGCAATTATCCATCGCTTTAAATTCCTTTTATTAATTTTAATTGGTTTGCCGCTCGCTTCATTAATTAGGGCAAATTGCGAACAGCAGCTAAGTAGTTATATAATAATTTTTTAAGCGTGCATGCCAATTTTTTTGTGGCCCGAATTTATTTTGTGAAATTAGTCTCCATTTCCGCAGATATGTCATAGGTACTAAGCTTGTTGTAAATTGAATGTAAATTGGAATATTTCCTTGCTTATTTTCAGTACAATAATATAAAACACGTCAAAATTGCCTCCGTGTACCACCGGTGGCGCACGTTGCGGTCAAAGTGTTAAATCCTTAAATTAAGTATATCCAAGTCGTACATGATATGATGGTTATTTATGCAGCAAAATATCATAATATATCATAACGTCATTAATTTTTTAAATGAAAATCAAAAAGGAATGATCTATTTTATGGTCATATATTTCATCAATTTACAACTCTACATTGATATTTATTCATTTTTTCAATTAATATTCATTTATTCGGCGATTATAATTCATTTTTCTAAGTTTAATAGCCGTTCAAAGTGGCCAGTACAATAAAATATTATATACAATGCACAATCAATGATAAACATCTTACGCGGACTTGTAATTATGAAGAAAAAAATTAGACCTACGTAGAAGGAACTAAAATTTTTACTTATGGGGTGTAATTTTTATTTCGACTAAGGGAGTTAAACTTTTACCTTGACTAGCGGGATTTTAATTATTTTGACTAACGAGAACTAATTTTTACCTTGACTAACGGCGTTAAATATTTATCAGGACTAACAAAGCGTAATTTCTTATCTAGGCTATCGGGGTTTAATTTTTATCAACACTAATGGAGTTAACTAATATCTTGACTAACGGGGCTTAATTTTTATCTTGACTAGTACCACGATTGAAAGAATTCTAAAAATTCTGTGCTAAAATGTGGTTGGAAACACAACGCACAAACTCACGACACCTGGAACCCGAAGAAGTACTTTGATTTTTATGGAAACTCAGAAATTTACGACACATAATTCCAAAAATGTCGATTTGATTTATATGGAAACTCGGAAATTTACGACATTATATGTCGTAAATTTCCGGATAATCAGACGAGTTTTTTCCACGTTTGTGGAATACAGCTCAAAAATCATGACATTCACTGAACCTCGATGCCCAAGAAAACGAAATCGCATCTTTCTTCGTGGATTGTCGTAAATTTCTGAATTTCCATAAAAATCAAATCGAATTTTTTGGAATTATATTCCAAAAATTTCTGAGTTTCCATAAAAATTTCGATTTGATTTTGATGGAAACTCATAAATTTACGACACATAATTCCAAAAAAATTCGATTTGATTTATGGAAATTCAGAAATTTACGACACATAATTCGAAAAAATTCGATTTGATTTATATGGAAACTCAGAAACTTACGACACATAATTCCATAAAATTCGATTTGATTTTTATGGAAATTCAGAAATTTACGGCAATCCACGAAGTAAGATGCGATTTTGTTTTCTTGGGCATCGAGGTTCGGTGAATGTCATGATTTTTGAGCTGTATTCCACAAACGTGGAAAAAACTCGTCTGATTATATGAAATAGTTTTCATATAATGTCAATAGTTCATTTTCGTTCAATGCTAAAATCATCTGAAATAGTTCTCATAGTTCATCCATGTTACCATTTTCGTTCAATGCTAAAATCATCTGAAATAGTTCTCATAGTTCATCCATGTTACCATTTTCGTTCAATGCTAAAATCATCTGAAATAGTTTTCATAGTTCATTCATGTAACCTTTTTCGTCCAATGTAAAAATTGCGTGAAGGCAACAAACCAAGGCGGTGGTTTCCTGCTTTCATGAAACCTACAACAAACAACTCACAGTCCGTTGTCGTACAAGCGCTTCAGGTAACATAAGTTCTTATAAGTTGACTTTAGACGTAACTTATGCAGAAAATTCAGCCTCTAAAAACTGTCACTTTCAACCCTACTCGTGACTGTATTTTACTGGGTACACCGAACATATTTGTGGTACGTTGGAAACACTGAAAAGAATGGTTGTACATTTCTAGTTAGTATCTAACGATTATGCATAAAAACATCTTGAAAATAGATCCCAGTCTAACGTTTTCGCAGCATGCATGCAGGTTTTTCGCCGCCTAAGCGATTTAATCACTTAAATCGCTTAGGCTGCGAAAAGCATGCATGCAGGCGGCGAAAAACTTAGACTGGGATGCTACAATAAAATTTGGACTCGCATGTGTGTCAGTTTTGTGATTAAATGACGCACTAAAGAGTGTCAATGTTATGATAAAATGATGCACTAAAGTGCGCCTGTTTCGCGGCACAATATTTATCAACGTACAAGAAAGTTCGTACATGAGTTGGTCCGAGGAGAAATTTAGCTAGTTTCCCCTCAGAGGGCTACAACTATTGAATATGTGGGAATCAGCACTCCCAGGGGTAAATGCGAGGTCCCGAGCTGAAGGTTTGGTAAGCCTTCTTTTTGTTGACAAGAATATTTTTGTTATGTTAAGGACTATATTTTTTTTTATTTACTGCTTTCCTAATTTCCAGCATTTACTTCTTTCTTCTTCAAATTTTATCTTGCTTCGTGAATTTCTTTCTCAATTTCCTCTTCTTGTACACCTTGTGCATATATTCCGCTTTCCCTTATTTCCTTACTAAATGGTGCCTCCCTTCTTCCTTTCTTTGGATGGCCTCTGGTTGCGGATGTGGAGGCTTAAACCAACATCTAATCTAATGTGGCTAGTCTTCATACTATAGAAGGATTTAAAACGCAGGTCGCACCGTCACCTTTTATTTGAATTACAAAATAAGATGCTCAGGTCATCGGGTGTATGACAAACAGACATGAAAGTATTTCCATACGAAATTGTAAAGGTTAGTTTACACTGTCGTGCATTCTATGGTCAGTCGTAAATCTTTTGAAATGATTGGCGAGTTGGCCTGCCTTATGAATTGATGGGTTACCCTTTGGAATTGAATAATCAATTTGAATTCGCCGATCAGTGAGCGGTCTGCATTGATTACGTTGATTGAAACATTGTTTTGTAATGAGAAATTAGAGTTAGCAATGTTTATAGGTAAAATTAGCACGCATCAACATATTTCAGAAACGAAATGAGGTAACAAGAAATTGTGGTTTGCATTTATTTTTCTTTGAGCAAATGATGTATCTTGGAATAGTAGTTTACATTCTGAGTGATCCAGCATCCTATTTCGAACGTTTCTGTGGCGAATAGTTTCTTCTTCCTAAGATTTTCAAGATCCAGAAAAAGACACAGGGGAAAATTTCGTGCGAGTCTTCCGTTAACGAGAAGAATGGAAAGTCGTTAAAAAGAGAAACGCGTTTCCATCTTTTGTAATTGAAGCCACCACGCAAAGTATCGTGGGTATGACCAGTCTCCAGAGTATGGAACTCCGGCTTAAAACCCGGATTTTGTAACAAGTATCTAGCTTCAATGATAAAGCATCGCCAACAAATTGGACGACGCAGAAACGTATCGATAAGCCAGACAAATTTCTTCCACAGTCCAGTGAAGGCGAGCGTTAAAAGATCTAAATGAATGGGCACCGTTAGTGATCAGAGTCTGGATGATATGGTAATGAAACCGGTTGCTTGAACCAGTCTCGGTCGTTGGCGAAACCGGAATCGCTTCCTCGCTCCGGGAGTTCGCCAAAATATCCGCGGATTAATAAGCGAAGAATTGTAATGAAGTCATTGGAAGATCGCATTTTACAGTCCCAGATATGATCGGAGATCTTGTGCAATGTCCGACAGATTTCCATGGCATGGAGAGCAAGAATACCTAATGATATTATGCTAAGGCATGCACATGAACAATGTTGGTTTTTTTTACCTGCAATGTGAAGCAAGATCCCTGAAGCTAAATTAGAATTTGAGGTTTATTGAAGTTGCAGATTGTGCGTCCTTTCATACAGGGGAGTGAGGGTTTCTATAAGGAGTGGATTCGGCAATTCCACTGCACTATGGAGGAATCCATCGAAAAATACCTTATTTGTCGAAAATGTTAATAATTTACGCCCTTCAACAATCGCACTACATATCATCAAAAAATATCTAACTCATCAAAAATGTTAAATTTCTATACACGTACATTTTGACAAGCAACAGTTTCTCGAATCATACCTCTATTTAGGTGAAAATTTGATCGTGTGAATTACAAGCTAAAAAACTGCAGTTCCCTTCCTTCTTGAACAAATTTACTTAATAATAAATGTATGACAGCGAAAAGTTCCACTTAGGAATTACAGCGGTGACATTAGATAAAGTTCACATATATTTATTTCTTTTCTATATTTATATGTTTAAATCTCACGTACATTAATTTACTCATTTTAATATTTATATATTGTAAGTTCACATTTATTAGTTTTTATTTTCATTTAATATTCATATACTTAACCCTAGAATTGTAACCTTCGGGGTGAATTGCATCATCCCCAAGTTCCCTAGGGAGAAAATCACCGCGGGTTAACGTCGTGGTTAAAGATCACTTGTATTGATTTTTATTTTAGTTTTAATATTTATTTAGAGTTCACATACATTTGTCCAGCTGGTTGGTTTGAAGTCACTTTGATTATTCTAATTCTTGTGAAAATAATTCAGCTCTTCGTAAGTAAAAGGTCACAGAGTCTAGAGAACAAATTAATAAAGCAATAACAACCATCATACGGCTCGAGAAGAAAATTTTTTGACGTTACCTGAATCTTACCAAGCTGCAAAAAATTATTCAGAAGTATTGAATATTCAGAAACGTAATTGAAGTATTTAGTGCTTAGAAATGAATATGAAGTACAGAATATGTATAACTTAGAAAAATTGAAGATGCATAAAAATGAACGGGAAGTATTGAGTATTCGAAAATTAACGTTATGTGTTAAGTATGTAAAAATAATCATTAAGTATTGTGTATTTTAAAAACGTTCGTGAAGTATTGAGTGGTTGAAAATTAAAATGATGTTTTGAGTATTTGAAAATTTACATATAAAATTGAGCGTTCAAAATTTAGATGAAGTTAAAACTGCTAAAATGATAATAAGCATTATTTTATTTATATCCCTAGGGAAATGTGGGGAGTACTTGTGTTTAATGTATTCTTATTAATTCTAATAAACAAAAATGGACCATAATTTCATTACTGAGTGATATACACATTTTGCATTGTACTGCCTTTTGATTTTTCCATATGGTCAGGTCCACTGCCTGGTTCACTGGCTGGTTCACTGCTTGGTTTGCTTCCTGGTTCCCTGCCTGGTTTACTTCCTGGTTCCCTGCCTGGTTCGCTACCTCGTTAACTACCTGGTTCACTACCTGGTTCACTACCTGGTTCACTGCCTGGTTCAGTGGCTGGTTCACTGCCTGGTTCAGTGGCTGGTTCACTGCCTGGTTCACTGCTTGGTTTACTTCCTGGTTCCCTGCCTGGTTTACTTCCTGGTTCACTGCCTGGTTCCCTGCCTGGTTCGCTACCTCGTTAACTACCTGGTTCACTACCTGGTTCACTACCTGGTTCACTGCCTGGTTCACTACCTGGTTCACTGCCTGGTTCACTGCTTGGTTCACTGCCTGGTTCCCTGCCTGGTTTACTTCCTGGTTCACTGCCTGGTTCCCTGCCTGGTTCGCTACCTCGTTAACTACCTGGTTCACTGAGTGATTCACTGGCTGGTTCACTGCCTGGTTCACTGCCTGGTTCACTGCCTGATTATTTATGTATATAACCTACAAAAATATCGCCTATGAGAAGGAGGAAAAAAGCAAAAGAAGAATTTAAAAAAGAAATAAATAGAAACGAAGAAGGAAGAAAGGGAAAAGAAAATCTGAACGAGAGAAAAGAAAAAGAACTGAGAAGCGAAAAAATAATATGAAAAGAATAACGAGTTGAAAGAGAAAAGATAAATTACATGCTAAAAAAATGGATACGAGAAGAATAAAACGAGGAAAAGAAAAATAGACCAAGAAAAAAATGAATTAGAAACAGGTGAAAAAAAAAAGAATTTTATATACGATGTGCCAAATGAGAAAAATGAATACGTGAAAGAATGAGAAGAGAAAAGAAGAAAATTACGAAGAACAGAGAAGAAAATAACGATGAACAAAAACAAGAACGAGAAGATATTTACGTGAATATGGGCACATTCAACACACACAGCCGATGCCAAATTCTGATTCACATCCGGGAATCTACTCAGATAAGTTGAGCTCAAGTCCGACCAGCGAGCCCGCCTTTGTTAGAGTTAATCGGATGACTCGGGCTATTGTCGTGAATTGCCCGCCTTTGTTGGGCCAATCGGATGACTCGGGCTGTTGCCGTGAATTGCCCGCCTTTGTTGGGCCAATCGGATGACTCGGGCTATTGCCGTGAATTGCCCGCCTGTGTCGGGCCATTTGGATGACTCGGGCTGTTGCCGTGAATTGCCCGCCTTTGTTGGGCCAATCGGATGACTCGGGCTATTGCCGTGAGTTGCCCGCCTTTGTTGGGCCAATCGGATGACTCGGGCTGTTGCCGTGAATTGCCCGCCTTTGTTGGGCCAATCGGATGACTCGGGCTATTGCCGTGAGTTGTCCGCCTTTGTTGGGCCAATCGGATGACTCGGGCTATTGCCGTGAGTTGTCCACCTTTGTTGGGCCAATCGGATGACTCGGACTATGGCCGTGAGTTGAAAGCCTTTGAATTGTGCAAACTAGCAATTAGGGGCAACTAACTCAGCTTACACTAAAATCCCCATTCCCAAATTATCATTTCTAGGTAGAAATCAATTTAATATACACTCAGTGAAACCCACAACGATTCTATGAAGATATGCACAACAGTTTGACTTATTTTTTACCTCAAGAATTTGGAATTTTTTCTGTAAAATTGTATTTCAAATTTCGCTCGAAAGTAACTGAGATTTCGACTACTATCCTTACCGGGTAAAATTTCGGATAAATAGAAACTTCATAGTCAGGTTAGGATGAGCTGTGGTAAGCTAGGTTGGGTTAGGTTAGGTTAGGATGGATTAAGATTTATTAGGTTGGGATGTCGACAAAGTTATGTGATTTATTAGGTTGGGATGTCGACAAAGTAATGTGAAGGTAATGTTATGTCGACAATGCTACGTAAAGGACCTAAAAGTTTGAACAAAAGTGCAATAAATAATTAATGTAAGTGTTATTCGAGCCAAAACGGGGAAAACATGCAGTCCATGTAGTCATTTCAAACTAGGCCTTGAAAACCAGGACTTTAAAAACCAGGCCTTTGGAAATTAGGGGTTTGAAAACTAAGCCTTTAAAACTAGACCTTTGAAAACTAGGCATTTGAAAACTAGGCTTTTTAAAACTAGACCTTTGAAAACTAGACCTTTGAAAATTAGGTCTTTAAAAATTAGGCGTTTGAAAACTAGGCCTTTGAAAACTAGGCCTTTGAAAACTAGGCCTTTGAAAACTAGGTCTTTGAAAACAAGGCCTTTGAAAACTAGGCTTTTGAAAACTAAGTCTTTGAAAACTAGGCCTTTGAAAACTAGGCCTTTGCAAACGAATCATTTGAGAATTAGGTCTTTGAAAATAGGCCTATGAAAAGTAGAGGTCTTTGAAAACTAGGTTTTTGATAACAAGGCGTTTGAGAACTAGGCTTTTGAAAACTAGGTCTTTGAAAACTAGGTCTTTGAAAACTAGGTATTTGAAAACTAGGCCTATGAAAACTGTCTTTAAATATTAGATCTTTTAAAATTATGTCTTTGAAAACTAGGCCTTCATAACACGACTGCTATTTTAGCTACTTCCACTTACCATAAAACAAAATTTCTGTGAAGAAATTCCACCATACACTGTTTTCATTTCCCACATCGGGGGGACACTGATGTTAATTTCTAATTACGAGCTCTGTCAATCACAGGGGGAATATTAATGCCTACTTAAAAGCCTAACTCGAAACAGAAAATGGCCGCCGTTGCTCGTTATGGAAGCATACCAGCTATACCTTCCCGAGACGTACTCATTCTTGCATAAAACTGAGCGTTTCTCTGAATTTTTGTACTCTGTAAAGGCAGTCGCCTAAGTGTTGCCTACTGTAAAATGTCCGAATAAATTTTTTTATACTGGTTCAGTTTATTAATACAAGATAACAAAAAACTCTTACGACGGGATTTATTCCTTTTGTTTTAGTTTATTAAAACACAGCAACAATGTTTCAAAATCCTCAATAGTTTTTCATTACCTCCATTAACAAACATTTTCATTTTCGTTATAATGATTTTTTGTCATAACATTTCTTCTGTGTAGCATCTAAATATAAAGCACTTAGTACCAGTTACTAACAGTTAACGCTCATTAAGGGCATCATTTATGATAAATAGTTGATTTATTAACAAGAATTCATCTATTATCAATAGCTATATAGTTCATTCATGATTAGCAGTTCATTCATGATCATTTCTTCATCCCTGATCATTTCTTCATCCCTGATCATTTCTTCATCCCTGATCATTACTTCAGTCATGATCGCTACTTCATTCATGACCCGCATTTGTGATATGATCATTTCTTCATTCATGATCAGCATTAACGATTTGATTAGTAACTTATAGGGTCACAAAACTTTGGCTTAATGCTGACGCCCACACAACAATCGTTTCATTGCTCCAAGATATGACTTATGAAGAGGTCAATAGCGAGGGGACTGCGAAAGCCTCTCAATAAGCGACTTCCTGGCAATAGACGAACCTGATGAAAGGACAAAATTGCCTGGTGAGCCGCTAATCTCATGAGAAGGTAACGAATGGGAGACTTAAACTGTCGCCTCAACCAACCGCTACGTGACCCAGTAAATACCGGGGGTATCAGGCATTGGTGCCCTCTGTGTTGAAAATATACTTTTGTTAGAATACCTGTATGATACTTTGGTTAGAACACAAAACATAATACAGGCCAGGAGTGTCAGGAATTAAGTGTTCTCTGTGTTAAAAATGCAAAAAATACGAAATGCTTTAGCGAGAACACTTAATAAAATGCGGACCAAGGGCATCAGGTATCGGTGTCCCTTGTGTTGAAAATACACTTCTGTTAGAATCCCTCAATGATATTTTAGAGAGAATACACAACACAATACAGACTAAAGGCATCAAGGCATCGGTGTGCCTTGTGTTGAAAATACAAAATATTTTAGAAACATCAAACATAATACTGACTCAGCGTATCTGGCAGTAAGTGATTTCCATGTTGAAAATTCAAAATAATTTGGTGAAAATACATATCAAAATATAGACCAGAAGTATAAGAAGTACTACATGTCGAAAATACAGAATACTATAGTGAGAATGCAAAACAAAACAGACCATGAGTATCGCTCCTTGATGTTCACTATATGAAAAATATAAAACTCGTTTGTAAGAATACATAACATAATACAGACCAAGAGTATAAGGCTATTACGCGGCCTTATACTCGTATACTGGTCTTCAAGATGTGACTTTCACGGAGACTTTTACCTTCATGTTAGGTTAGTTATATTGTTTATTTTGTTACTCTGATCTAGCATTTACTGATTGATTTTCTTTCCGGGTCAGGGGTATTCCAATGCATTGGTTTTGGTATGGGTCGAGGTTTTTTTGTATGTGTTAAAGGCCATTTATATTTCAGTTAATAGTTTCGTTTTTTTACCATTTATTCACTTAAATATTTTCCTAGTATGTGCTGATAGAAAGGATACATAATTTTACATACTTTAATATTAATACCATTAGCACTCATGATGCTAGGACAAATGCAGAAAAAAAAGCCTTTAAAAGGTCAGAAAATTCAGACAATTTCATAAGGCTACAGAATGCGGAAGAACAAAATTTTTTGACAAAATTTTATTTTGCTGCATAAACTTAGGATACATTTTCTTAGAAATGTTGTTCAGCATATACGGTACACAGGATACATTTCCTTAGTATATACATAGGAGACATTTCCATGAAAACATAGTGCAGTGTGTACATGGGATACATTTCCGTAGAAATATAGCGCAGTATATACGTAGAAATATATAGAGCAGCAAACACATAGGATACAATTAGACACTAACCGTATAACAGGCTGAAAGTTCGGGCACAATAGCTGGAAAAGCAGTTCCGTGTGTGACACAATGCAAGTTTATTTATACCAAACTGCCACCTGGACGGTCGTGACAAAAGCACCGAGGGGAAGTACTGTATGGATGGGGGAGTAATTCTACTTTCCAGATGCGGAAATCAGTAGAGTTATATATAAACTAGTGTTCACGACTCGTCAAAAATGACGGGGTTCGATATTTTCTTTAGACAAATCTTGCAGATGTGGTTGCCCAACAAATATCCATCCCAACAGTACCCGCCATTAAAATATTCTTGTACTTGTGCACTGGTGAAACTCGTATCACAGATACGGTCATTGAGCGTCCTTGTGAGCGTCACAGAGAGACGGCCCAACCTATTTAATGTGTTCAATGAGATTTCTATTGTAATAACACTGGAGATATTACGCGCAAAAATTATGAATTTTGTTTTTTATTCATATAAGGAGACACGGGATGTTTTTTTATTTATTAATAATAGATTATGCGTGCGCATAATCCCTCTAAGGATACCCTCTACACTTTGACTGCGATGTGAGCCATATTTGGTCACTGAGGGAGTTTCCATTATGCTGCTGACCAATCAGTAGTCTCAAACTTAATTTTTCAAAATACCCTATCAAAACTAAATGATAACATGATCCGATTAATGCATTGCATTTTCAAAATTGCGTACTACCATTGACGTTGAATTTGAATTGAATATCGAACTACGGTTATACCTGCCTCAGTGTTGGTGTTAATTCGCTCAACTTGAATTTGTATTTCAGAGACACTGGTTTCTGTGAAATGTGATTTGTTTGATTTGAAGAATATTCTAAACGTATTGGAAAAAATGCGTTAGTATTTTTATTAAGTCATTAAAGAAAATAATTAAGGAGGACTAATGACTTTAATCAGGTACATTTTCAGCAATTTTCTTCAATTTCAATAAAAATAAGAGAGCAAAAATTACTAAAAAAATTTTATTATACTGAGAACGTTTCGGGCTAATACTCATCGTAAGCTCATCAAAAGGATCTGACATATATCACTGAAATAGAAATGTACGTAGATGTACAAACAGACATAAACACGGAATCAAAAGTAAAATATAATACAAAAAGTAAAAATACAGCAAATAACACGAAACACAACTAAAAACCTATGATAGTTAGAGAGTATGAACTCAATTGGTTGTTAAGTGAAGGCTTGCATTTAAAACGGAAAGCGATTCTAATATTCTAAGATCTAAAACACACACTTGAAGCTACACGTACTACTTTAAAATGACTAGAGTGAGGAGTTACATTGCGCTTTCCAGCATGATCACGAACAGCGGAGTGAGATGGACGGGTCAATGGAACACCAGTACGGTAACTCACTCCAACATGCTCGGCAACTCTAGCTCCGAGAGTACGTGTGGTCATACCAAAGTACTCGGATGCACATCGTGCACGACTGAATGAATACACTAGTGAGGCCTGCATAGTGGAACGAAGTTTGTCTTTATAATTGAAAAAAAGAATCAATTGTAAATTTGTTTCTTAATATCATATGAAATTTTATGCCTGTAAAATGTCTAGAAATGAGGGAAAGTAATTCAGTTTTGAGTTTTTCAGAATACGGTACTAAATATGGTAAACGCAAATAAATTGGTTGAGAGATTGGTTCTTGAATGATCGAATTTGGTTCGACATTAGCATTTTGAAACTTGTTTGCTAAAAACTTCCCTTCATTTATTGAACACCAAATTGGAAAGTTTTTAGCATTGCGTTACTTTGTTTAAAAAATAAGTAGAACGTTGCAAATTATTATAAAAGTGCACGTAGTTGTAATAATACCGTAAGACGAAATTGTTATGAAAGTTCAAATCCTTAATGGGCTCCACCCAAAAAATAAATGAATTATGCTTTTGTAGAAATAGCCGAAAACGTTGGTAATGCTAGTATATGAAGTGGATGTGATTCTTAAATCATACCATGAGTTTTAATAGTATTTGTATGAATCAATAATATCTGTGAATAAAAGATCATTATATATTTGAAATCGCCCAATGCTTTTTCGCAGCATTAATCGTAAGTAGTAAATCGTAAATAGTAGTGCGACTTAGAGGAAAAACTTATGTCTTAGATCAAAATATGATTTTTTGTTCAAATAATGGAAAGTAGTTACGTAACATGCACACGAAACTGATATGCGATTTTGAATTATCCTATACATATTTCCATAACATGATATTTGTTTAATTAATTTTGCATACCCATTATCCTATTTCAAAATTTAATACTCGTTTAATTAATTTTTCACTTGGTACAACATCAACAGGCACGCAACACACACGTGTGTGCGTATGTGCGTGCATGCTTGAGTGTGCGTTTGTGTGTGTGTGCACGCAGATGCGGACACCCGTACATTCGTTCCACGAACTCAAAATAAGACAACTTGCATAACGATTGAAAAGAACCCATGAAGATACCCGGCATCACACATCAACGGTAAGTTCTGCGTCACGGGCACACAGTGATACGACAACTCCTGCAAAAGACATGTACGGTGTGTTGGATTTGTTTGGTTAATACTCAGTTCAATTATATTTTCGGTGATTGTGCAGGGAGACTTTCTTTCACTCGAGCTGCGTTATTGGATCCCTTCTGATAAATGGGACCAGAAACACTTAACTGGGGCATTTGGTCCTATATATATAGGCTCTAACTGGTGGTCTAACTGGACGTCTTTTGGACGTATGAAATAGCTAACTGGACGTCATTTGGATGTATTAAATGACTAAATAGGAGTGATTTGGATGTATGAAATGGCTAACTTGACGTCATTTGGATGTATGAAATGGCTAACTTGACGTCATTTGGATGTATGAAATGGCTAACTTGATGTCATTTGGACGTATGAAATGGCTAACTGGACGTCATTTGGATGTATGAAATGGCTAACTTGATGTCATTTGGATGTATGAAATGGCTAACTTGATGTCATTTGGATGTATGAAATGGCTAACTTGATGTCATTTGGATGTATGAAATGGCTAACTTGATGTCATTTGGATGTATGAAATGGCTAACTCGACGTCATTTGGATGTATGAAATGGTTAACTGGACGTCATGTGGATGAATGAAATGGCTAACTGGACGTCATATGAATGTATGAAATGGCTAACTCGACGTCATTTGGATGTATGAAATGGTTAACTGGACGTCATGTGGATGACTGAAATGGCTAACTGGACGTCATATGAATGTATGAAATGGCTAACTCGACGTCATGTGGATGAATGAAATGGCTAACTGGACGTCATTTGGATGTATGAAATGGCTAACTTGATGTCATTTGGATGTATGAAATGGCTAACTGGACGTCATTTGGATGTATGAAATGGCTAACTCGACGTCATTTGGATGAATGAAATGGCTAACTCGACGTCATTTGGATGTATGAAATGGCTAACTCGACGTCATGTGGATGAATGAAATGGCTAACTGGACGTCATTTGGATGTATGAAATGGCTAACTTGATGTCATTTGGATGTATGAAATGGTTAACTGGACGTCATATGAATGTATGAAATGGCTAACTCGACGTCATTTGGGTGAATGAAATGGCTAACTCTACGTCATTTGGATGTATGAAATGGTTAACTGGACGTCATATGAATGTATGAAATGGCTAACTCGACGTCATATGAATGTATGAAATGGCTAACTCGACGTCATTTGGATGTATGAAATGGCCAACTTGACAAGATGTCAGTAACTGGTATATGAAATAGAGATTTTTCATTTTAGATTCATTGAGGTATTTAAATTCAAGACCCAGGGACCTTTTTTATTTATGATCCTATCGGAATTTGTAATTTCCGATGCATCGAAATTATTTTATTTTAGTTCCAGCGGGATTTTTGTGCTTTAAATTCAGCGAAACATTTGAATTTTTTATTTAGCAAAATTTTAGCAAAACTCTCTACTAAAAGTCAAACCATTACAGTATTGCTTCAATTATAGGTTAATCTATAGCGATATTTTTATTAGTGTAAGCTGACTAATTATAAAAACCTCCGCAAAATTAAAAAATGAATAAATAAATAAATAAAACCAAATAAAATAAATATTGTCAATAGAAATTTTGCAACAATCTTGGCTGCGATATTATCTACACAGCAGGGCTCAATGCACCCGTAATTATGAAGAAAATCAATATCGCCGTATTTATGCCAAAAAAATAATAACCACGTTCATGACAGTGAATAATTAGAATTATCACAATAATTGTTATTATTGTTTTATTTGCATCAGGGACATAATAACTACTCAAGTGAGTATGAATATTTAATATTGCATTTTTGTGGACATGTTTCACAAAATAACTTTCACATCACTACCATAGATATGAACTAACCATCGTGGTCATTATTGAACTTAAACAACCAGAGTTTATAATTTTGAAGACATACCTTTTATAAAAAAAGAAGCACCTGATAAATTAGGACTCCAAATGATTAAGAAAAAAGAAGTCCCTAGAGAATAAGCACTTCAAATGATTAAGAAAAATGAAGTACCTAGAGAATAAGCACTCCAAATGATTAAGGAAAAAAGAATAACGTGTAGAATAAGCACTCCAAATGATTAAGAAAAATAAACGACCTGGGGAATAAGCACTTCAAATAATATGTACCGGGTAATTATTCTTCAGTTCACATCAAAGCTTCTCAATATGCTTTCATTTTTGGGTTTAGATTGTTTCGTTTGGAATAATAATTTTGCCATGAATTTCACTAGAATTATTCTGGGTCGCTAGTTACGTTAGGTGTATGCGTCAAATGAAAGCACTTTTACCTTGTACTTTCTTCAATTTTTTTCATTGCCACGACATCTACTTCCATTAACACATTAACTGCGGCGGGTTTGACTGAAGTCAATATTCAAATCAAATTACAATTGAATTGATAAATTCATTTTCAGAATGACGAACATTGAATAGATCATGCCTTTAATTAGTTTTCATTGAGTATTTATGAAAATTTAGTTGGTGACTGCAGGTCGGTCAGCAGCATTATGAAAATCCCCTCCGTGTACCATCGGTGGGTCGCATCGTAATCAAAAGGCTTAGATTAATGTTTCGGTTGAAGTTAAAATTAAAATAAAGACTAAAGATTAAGATAAATAATGATTAATCTTGTTAAGATTAAAATTAAAGTCAAGGTTTGTGTTATAGATAAGTTTACGGTTGACTTAGCTCAGACTAAGTTTGGTATTATTGAATGGTGTCGATAACATGTAGAAAACAAAACTTATAAAACTTCATAGAGTTTTGCAACGTTCGTTAACTAAAGTTTTGGTTTATTGTTGTTGAAATATAACTTTCTCTTCTAATCAAAAGAATGAACTTGTTCATAAATAACTAAAAAGAACGGCTAAATTTTTGGTTTGTTGAAAATTACTTGACTCTCTATGTTGCCCCAACTTTAGATAGGCTTTATCGCATTCTATCTTCCGTGTCCAACTTGCTTTTTTTAGTTTTTATGACATATTCGCTATTTCTTCCTAGTCTTTCCTTTCACTTTCTTACTTACTTTCTGCATCTACATATGTGCAAGGTGGTCTCTGTGTGAGCACACCGATCGTGCGTAGATGTTCTTTTGTCTTCAGCCCATACTAAATGGTCTCTTCTTTTCCTAAATGTGCGTGCGTACGCATGTGCGTGTGTATGAGCGTGAGTGTGTATATGTGTGTGATTGTGAGATATGTACGTGCGTGTATATGTGTGTGCGTGTGAATATGTGTGTGTGATATGTGTGTGCGTGTGTATATGTGTGGGTGTGTTTGTGTGCAAATCTGAAAGATACAACCCCCAGACTTGCTGTTTCTCAGACTTCCTTCGCATGGCTGAAAAATATTTTACTAAAACATTTTTAACTTGACTGTCAAAAATATAAAAAAAACGCAACCCAAAACTAATTACTAAGCTTATACTACTCGTCGGTGTGTTTAAATCACAATTATTGAAGCTTTGAATTTTGAAGGTTAATGTTCAGTAGTATAATGAATCAGCATGTTTTGTTGTGGTCGTCTAATTTCTTTATGGAGTTTTGAATTCCTTCTATTAATGAATATGCCCTACGCTGCTGTGGTATATGGAAATATGAAGAATGCAATCATAATTTTGCACAGGTTCTGGGAAAAATGATGACGTTTCCCAACAAAAAAATTCTCTGTATTCTGACATCAGCAAGTCTCTAAGCCGGTACGCAGCTCCAGTCTTCTGTTTCCCTCATGACATATCCAATTCCGAGGGTAAAACGCCCTTTTTTCGACTCGGAGAACCATCTTTTTGTGTCTGATTCTTTGCAATCCATTTTCGCTGTGGAATATCCAATTCCATTCACGGAAACGAACGGTAGCTCTCAGTCGGACATTTTGGCGAAAAACACCGCGGAATTTACGACCTTTGTTCCATATTTCAGTCTCCTCGCGAACTTTTATCCTTGAGAGCCTGTTGACCGAAGTACTTAAGGCTGTTTGTCGGGGTTTGGTCGAAACTGAGCCTCTTTAGGGCTTAAAAACCCAGACCCAAACAGTCTCTTAGACGCAGCTGCACCGAGGCTTTGCTCTTTGACAACAGCTTTTTGAAGTTCGCTCGCCGCTCGCACTGGTAAAAGATGTTAACATTTGCCAGAATTTGTTCTTGAGACTTAGAACTTTTTTCTTTTGTGAATTCAAAAGTCATTTATAGTTTCTATTGGTAAAAGATGTCAACATTTTCGAGAATTTGTTTTGAGCCCTTAAAATATTTTCTTTAAAATTAAAAAGTCATCTGAATTTTCTGATATTTTGGGGAAAGATTTTAACATTTTCGCAAATTTGTTCTTGGGTCTTAATTTTTTTTTGAGAATTCACAAGTCAATTTTATATCCTGGTATTGTGAGTGCCTTTAGACTATGCAGACGCAAAATTTCAGAAATTGACTGTTTTCTTTTAACTGACAAAATTGGTGTAGAATGAATGATTTGCATGGGGATCCCTCACAGCACTGTGAATATAAAGCCATTGCAACACCCGTAAGCTGGGCAAACTTTTAAAGTTGGACTTTTTTATTGTGAAAATATCTCTTGGAGTGGCATAATATTTGCTCTTATATTTAAAAATGGTGTAAAAACTACATGGTACTTGAATTTAGTTAACCTTTTCATTTCTAATTTTTGGGGAAATATAAACTGGTCGTTTCTCGATTATATATTTTCAATACTTTGTTCTCAGCGTTAACGTACTGCACGAAAATGTAGCAGGCACAATAGAGTTGATTAAAAGTGACGTATTGCGCGACAAGTAACCGTGATCTCGGGATTCTTGTTCACAGAAATATCTGAAAAAATTATTTATTTATTTATGTCAGTTAAACGTTTTTTTTATTGAACCAAACCTTTGACTTTTGAAAAAAACGAGAATAATTATAAAGCTACTGATCAATATAACTAAAACAATAAATTACTGACTTTTCCAAATAAAATTATTACAGTACTTATGCGATGTCACATACTACATTTAACGTCTTGGAACAGGCGTTCTCTTCGCTGGATATTTGTACCAAACAAGCGAGGCTGTTACTATGATTAACGCACGCAAAATCTCTATTGAATAGCTAGTTGTATCTTAGTTTTAAACCTTTGACACAATAGTGGAAATATTAGTATCGCCGATAGTCGAAATCAATTGATATTCATTCATAATATAACGTTGTTCTGAGAAACGGTGAAGAGTTAAATGTTCCTCATTTTCGAAACTATTTGACTGATATTTTAAAGATATTCCTTGCACTTGATATCGATATTGGCATATATCGGGAGGATATTCCTCTCTTCTCGCAGCACTTGGAGGACATCAACAAAATATTCTTCCCTTCTCACAGTATTTGTCAAACATCGGAAAGATATCTTTCGCGTCTCACAGCACTTGACATACTTAGACAGGATACACCTCACTTCTCACAGCCCTTGGCTGACGTAGAAAAGAAAATAATTCGCTTCTCACAGCACTTGACACACGTAGACAGGATACAACACTCTTCTCATAGCACCTGACATACGTAGACAGGATACAACTCGCTTCTCACAGCACTTGACACACGAAGACAGGATACAACTCGCTTCTCACAGCACTTGACGGACGTCGGGAAAATATCCCTCGCTTATCACAGTGCTTGTCAAACACAGAGAGGATATCCTTCTCTTTTCACCACTTGACAGACATCAGGAAAATATCTCTCGATTCTCACAGCGCTGGACACACGCAGACAGGATACAACTCGGTGCCGAAGGCCATTGTCGCCCTATCTGCCCTCTGGCAAATCCGTCTGCCAAAGCAGGCTTTCGCCCTCACGTCAACTGTTCTTTTGGGCTTAGGGACAGACGTCAAGGCGACTTTTCAGGATGACTGAACTGCTGGGAGGGATCGACGACTTATTTTGGGGACTGGAAAAGATTGCACCGCCTGGATTATATTGGCTAAAGCCCACGGGGTTTGGTGCCCATTGATGTCGATGGATTACTTCGTCACGGTTGTGACTTTGGCATCCCTGTAATGAGATCAAAAGCTATGAGGTAATTGAGACCACGCTGCCTTAAAACTTGATAATGGCATCGTCTCCACGCCGTGAAATTTCGTGGAAACTGGGTACCGTCGTCTGCTTATTAGGGTTCCATCCCATACCTGGAATTTTTATGAGAACTCAAGGGAGTCGAAAAAATGAAGTAACATCAGAGGTTTATGGGGCTAGGAAAAATGAAGATTTATGAGTACTCATGGGTTAGGAAAAATGATATATGCGAGGTTTATGGGGCTGGGTAAAATGAAGATTTATGAGTACTCATGGATTAGGGAAAATGAAGTTGATGAGTTATTAGGGTTATTTGAAAAACACCGAGATTTATTGGATTGGGAAAACTCATGGATTAAGGAAAATGAACTTTCACTCAAACTTGGTGTACGACATTTTTGGACTTGGAAGCAACCCGAGAATGAAAGAACTTGGCTCATTTACGTCGCCATTTTCTATTCTATTTCATACTACTTGACAATTATCAATCAATAACACACGCTAATACGAATGCGAACTCTTTACTTAATATTGTAAGGGTCACTAATATGTCAATTGACTGTTTTAATGGTCACTAATATGTCGATTGGCTGTTTTAATGGTCACTAATACGTCAATTGACTGTTTTAATGGTCACTAATATGTCAGCTGAGCAATATTAACATGAAGTGCATTCATTTGATTCCACAAATGAACTCATAGGACACTAGTGGAAACATACTCGCCTCTGATATGAACTTCAGAAGTTGTAAATCTAGCACAAAATCAGAAGTTGTAAATCGAGGCTTAATTCATAAGTTACCGCTCTAGCTATAAATCCTAAGTTATAAATCCAGCAATAAATCAGAAGTTATAAATCTAGCTATAATAAAAGAAATAGATAAGAAGTACTTCAAAAACATTTACTCCGAAAGTTTCGAACCTAGGCTCATTCTTAACAAAAAGTCTGCAAATAAAATAATAAAAAAGACAGTACACCAAAATTACAGAAGCGCAGAATATAAGCACGAAAAAACAAAACAAACAAACAAAAATTAATAATTATAATTTATCGGTTGACTATTTTCAGAGGGTATGCACTCTGCATTTCGTTGAGAGAAGGTTTGAGTTTATGAATGAATAAAGACTCTAAAATACGTAGGTCAAAGTTGGCGGTACAAGTATTTAATATTTTAAATTTGCTAATGTCAATAACCTGTTCACAGGAATCATTACTACAATGTTGTCTGATACTAGAATGAGTAGGAGAGGAAAGCAAGCGACCTGTACGATGACTTCGGCCAGCATGTTTAGCAACCCAGACGTAAAGTGCTCGGTGGGTGGAACCTACATACTGCGATGCGCCCTGCGCACAACTGAAATTATAGACGAGGGAAGACCGCATGCCGGTCGGGAACACATCCTTAAATCAAAAAAATTATCCAATGGTACGCTTGTTAACTAAAATAAAACGAAAGAAAATTTCAGGGAAAAATTTAGTCAAAATCATTAAGCATTAAGCTCTAAACTATAGTTATTGTGTGTTGCCATATTTTGGATATCAGTCAGAAAAAATGAGAAAAGACTTTTTAATGATTTGACTAAGTTTTTCCCGGAAATTTCCTTTCGTATTATTTTAGTTAACAAGCGTACCATTGGATCATTTTTTAGATTTAAGGATGTGTTCCCGACCGGCATGCGATCTTCCCTCGTTTATAATTTCAGTTGTGCGCATTGCGCATCGCAGTATGTGGGTTCCATCCACCGAGCACTTTACGTCTGGGTTGCTGAACATGCTGGCCGAAGTCATCGAACAGGTCGCTTGCTTACCTCTCCTACTCATTCTAGTATCAGACAACATTGTAGTAATGATTCCTGTGAACAGATTATTGACATTAGCAAATTTAAAATATTAGATACGTGTACCGCCAACTTAGACCTACGTATTTTAGAGTCATTATTGATTCATAAACTCAAACCGTCTCTCAACGAAATGCAGAGTGCATACCCTCTGGAAATAGTCAACCGATAAATTATAACTATTATTTTTTTGTTTGTTTGTTTTGTTTTCCGCACTTATATTCTGCGCTTCTTTAATTTTTGGTTTACTGACTTGTTTCTTATTTTATTTGCAGACTTTTTGTTGAGAATGAGCCTAGGCTCGAAAATTTCAGAGTAAATGTTTTTAAAGTACTTCTTCTCTATTTCTTTTATTGTGAATTTGCCTCGTAAAATAGATTTTCCTTTGTACATCTAGCTATACACCTTGAGTTATAAATCTAGCTAGAAATCTTAAGTTATAAATTTAATTATAAATCATAAGTTGTAAATCTAGCTATAAATCAGAAGTTACCAATCTAGCTATAAATCAGAAGTTATAAATCTAGCTATAAATCTCAAGTTATAAATCTAATTTAAATCTAAGAGTTTTCAATCTGTGACATAATCGACGTGAAATTTGGTCGATGGAATCGTCAGACGTGAAACGTACGAAACGCACCTCAGTTTCGACGTGAAATATCAGCGATGTAATCACCAATCACGTAACGTACGTCTATATATACATAAAGTAAGAGCAGTAGAGACAAGAGCACGAAAGAACAGCCCTCTTACCGCTTGCTATTTCTCTCGAGCGATGGCTCCGAAAGAGACATTCCCCATCGACTTCCAATACAATTTGCGGCGCTGGAAAGCACTCGTGTTTTACCGTCAGGTTCCAGTAAAAAGTTACCGGTTACTGGCCCTCGGAGCCTCCGCAAATGTGATGTTAGTCGAATGACTTTCCAGGAAATATACTGGGGAAATTTTGCTAGGGCTATGATGAATTTCCAGCAGTATATTCACTTTTTTGAAAATTTTCTTGTGAATTAAATGAATTTCTAAAAATATATTTGGCTTCTTCGGAAGATTTTTTACTGATTGTGTGATATAAATTTCCAGGAAATATACTGGCTTCTTTGGAAGATAATTTTAATGAATTTGAAAAATTTTCAGGAATATATTGGTTTTTCTGGAAGATTTTCTTTTTTATAAGTGAACTGAATTTCTAGAAAATATACCGGCTTCATTGGGAGACTTTCTTTTGAACTCAATGAATTTCCAGGAATATATTGGCTTCTCTGGACTATTTTTATGTTGATGAATTCGATGAGAGTCTAAAAATATTTTGGTTTCTTTAGGAAATTTTCTTATGAATTAGGTGAAATTTTAGAAAATATGCTGGATTCTTTAGTAGATTTTCCTATGAATTAAGATGAATTTCAAGGAATATATGATTAGAAATTTTATTACGAATTCGATGTACTTCCAAGAATATTTTCGCTTCCTTGGGAGATTTTCTTATGAATTGGATGCGGTTTTCTGCTCTTCAATTGAACTTATAAAAGACGCTAACGAGTTAGAGGTCGTTGAGAGGCTTAATTGGAGCTTGAAGACGTTAAGATTTTGTAGGCAATGGAGTTTGAAAGTTGGGTGAGTCCGTTTTTTTTGAAGAGAGTTATTTGGGTAACCTTAGCGTTAGCTTTGCATGGGGATATGTTTGCACATCGTAAACACTACATGAATCCATGCACTAAGTTTACTACCATACCTACTTTTACTATAGCTATATCTTATATTTATATTGTAAGGCCAGATGTAGTACTATTCTACATACTATACCAATTATTTATACATACTTTTACAACTACTATACCTACTATTTATACCTACTTTTACTACTACTATACCTACTTCGACCACAATTTGTTTAAGTGAAATTGAAAATATAGCTCAAACCTAAAATCAAATTGCAATAATCTATTTTGAAAATAGCAAACATTACCTGGATCAAGTTTTCATACAGCTTTCATCAACTATTCATGAAAATTGAGTTTGTGGCTACTGGTCGGTCAGCAGCATTATGAAAATCAACTCCGTGTCCCACCGGTGGCGCACGTTGCGGTCAAGGTGTTGTGGTAACTTGTGCACTGATAAGCTAATTACTGTTCGAATGTCTCGTAAATAACGCCAAAAAATTTGGATTAAGGATTATGTAGTGAAGGATTTCGAAAGGTAGAGCAGAAATGAAAAACGAATGATTTTATTCATTCAGTTTTACGATACAAAGAAATTTTCCTTGCATATTAAAAAATTTTTTTTACTCTTTACTGGCATTTCAAAAAAATTACTGCATGAACATTAATTTATACATACTCGTACTACTATACCTACTATTTATCCCTACTTTTATTACTGCTATATTTACTATAACTACTATTTATGCCTACTTTTTATGCTACTATACCTACTATAACTACTATTTATAGCTACTTTTACCAATGCTATATTAACTATAACTACTATTCATACCTACTTTTGCTACTGCTATATTTACTATAACTACTATATATACATACTTTTACCACCTCTATACCTACATTTAAGCAACAGTTGAAATACGCTGTAGTTCACAGCTCCGTGCACTGAAATAAATGAATTTCAGTGCTAGGGACGCAATCAAAATTGCATTCATGGCTTGAAACTTTGTTAAAATTAACCATGATTTTCGTTTGTTATTGAGATACTGGTTCAGAAACTAACATAAATTTACAATCTTCCAGTCCTACAATCTTACAATTTACCAATCTTACAATATCATCATCTCACAATTTAACGAACTTACAATATCATCATCTCACAATTTAACGAACTTACAATATCATCATCTCACAATTTAACGAACTTACAATATCATCATCTAACAATTTAACGAACTTACAATATCATCATCTCACAATTTAACAATCTTACAATATCATCATCTCACAATTTAACGAACTTACAATATCATCATCTCACAATTTAACAATCTTACAATATCATCATCTCACAATTTAACGAACTTACAATATCATCATCTCACAATTTAACAATCTTACAATATCATCATCTCACAATTTAACGAACTTACAATATCATCATCTCACAATTTAACGAACTTACAATATCATCATCTCACAATTTAACGAACTTACAATATCATCATCTCACAATTTAACGAACTTACAATATCATCATCTCACAATTTAACGAACTTACAATATCATCATCTCACAATTTAACGAACTTACAATATCATCATCTCACAATTTAACGAACTTACAATATCATCATCTCACAATTTACCAATCTTACAATATCATCATCTCACAATTTAACGAACTTACAATATCATCATCTCATAATTTAACGAACTTACAATATCATCATCTCACAATTTAACGAACTTACAATATCATCATCTCACAATTTACCAATCTTACAATATCATCATCTCACAATTTAACGAACTTACAATATCATCATCTCACAATTTAACGAACTTACAATATCATCATCTCACAATTTAACGAACTTACAATATCATCATCTCACAATTTAACAATCTTACAATATCATCATCTCACAATTTAACGAACTTACAATATCATCATCTCTCAGTTTAACAATCGTACAATATCATCATCTCTCAATTTAACAATCGTACAATATCATCATCTCTCAATTTAACAATCTTACAATATCATCATCTCACAATTTAACGAACTTACAATATCATCATCTCACAATTTACCAATCTTACAATATCATCATCTCACAATTTAACGAACTTACAATATCATCATCTCACAATTTAACGAACTTACAATATCATCATCTCACAATTTAACGAACTTACAATATCATCATCTCACAATTTAACGAACTAAAAATATCATCATCTCACAATTTAACGAACTTACAATATCATCATCTCACAATTTACCAATCTTACAATATCATCATCTCACAATTTAATGAACTTACAATATCATCATCTCATAATTTAACGAACTTACAATATCATCATCTCACAATTTAACAATCTTACAATATCATCATCTCACAATTTAACGAACTTACAATATCATCACCTCTCAGTTTAACAATCGTACAATATCGTCATCTCACAATTTAACAATCTTACAATATAATCTCACAATTTAACAATCTTACAATATCATCATCTCACAATTTAACAATCTTACAATATCATCATCTCACAATTTAACGAACTTACAATATCATCATCTCTCAGTTTAACAATCGTACAATATCATCATCTCACAATTTAACGAACTTACAATATCATCATCTCACAATTTAACGAACTTACAATATCATCATCTCACAATTTAACGAACTTACAATATCATCATCTCTCAGTTTAACAATCGTACAATATCATCATCTCACAATTTAACGAACTCACAATATCATCATCTCTCAGTTTAACAATCGTACAATATCATCATCTCACAATTTAACAATCTTACAATATCATCATCTCATAATTTAACGAACTTACAATATCATCATCTCACAATTTAACGAACTTACAATATCATCATCTCACAATTTAACGAACTTACAATATCATCATCTCTCAGTTTAACAATCGTACAATATCATCATCTCACAATTTAACGAACTTACAATATCATCATCTCTCAGTTTAACAATCGTACAATATCATCATCTCACAATTTAACAATCTTACAATATCATCATCTCACAATTTAACAATCATACAATATAATCTCACAATTTAACAATCTTACAATATCATCATCTCACAATTTAACAATCTCACAATATCATCATCTCACAATTTAACCATCTTACAATATCATCATCTCTCAGTTTAACAATCTTACAATTTAACAATCGTACAATATCATCATCTCACAATTTAACGAACTTACAATATCATCATCTCTCAGTTTAACAATCGTACAATATCATCATCTCACAATTTAACAATCTTACAATATCATCATCTCACAATTTAACAATCTTACAATATAATCTCACAATTTAACAATCTTACAATATCATCATCTCACAATTTAACAATCTTACAATATCATCATCTCACAATTTAACAATCTTACAATATCATCATCTCTCAGTTTAACAATCTTACAATTTAACAATCTTACAATATCATCATCTCTCAGTTTAACAATCTTACAATTTACGAATCTCACGATTTAACAATCTCACAACCTAACAATACATCACAATTTTCGTAAATCCGCTTTGGATTTACTCTGGATCTGGTCTGAGCTAACTACAACACTTGAGATTTTTGTTCTGCTTACAAGGATATTAGAGTCCACCGCTCGAGAAGGGTTTAAATACAGATGTTCTTTGAAGTGCGTGTTTGTGCTTGCCTGATAATAATTTACATTGCAATAAATGAAAACCTAAATTACTCGATTAAATAGCAAATGCTGTTTAAAACGAGTATTGTTTGTTGAATAATAATCATTGTACAGTAACTAAGAAGTTTGGATACATTTATTCCGTTTATAGAAAAAATTTGTTGAAAAGTTTTTTGAGCATCCCTTATATATCACAACATAGGTGCTTCAAAGAGAGGATGGATCAAAATACAATTTAGCATGGAGTTCAGGGAACAAGGAATCTACGCACAAGGAGTTTACTCATAGCAGACGTCTGCGCGCAGAAACAGTAAGTTAAAGAGAAAGTTAATGAAACAAGAGAAAAGTTGAACGAGAAAGTAGTAGGTGCTGAAACACAGGATGGCAGTGAACCGAAAAATGATGATCCCTAACAAAACAGAAAAAATCTTTTTAGATCATCAAAACCAGAGCTGCCTAACGTTTAGCTCGGGACCACACATTTTTTTCTGCGTGAGCGCTAATTCCCACAGATAAAATAGTCCTATCCCCTGAGGGAAGGTTTCATTTCCAGCGGAGGAGTAGGCAAATAACTAATATTTATAGCAAAGGTTTATAGTACACCTAATATTTTTAATAAAGAGGTTACGGTACACGTTTAATTCATTACATTCTTTATACATTCATTTGAATTTTAACATTTATCCATTCTGCGAATAATATTTGTACCAAAAAGTTCGGTTTCAGTTAATACTTTTCAGAATCAGTTCGTTTTCTGTAGAGCATTTGGAGCTGTCGGATTAAAACCTGCGATATGGCAGCATAGAATTGGAACAGGTTAAGAGAAAAAAATACAGACAAGTAAAATCCTTCGCTGCGAGCAATTAGATTACATGTAAAAGCTGGAAAACAGAATACCATTTATGCTGAATTCTGATTAATATATGCACATAGTTATCTGCATAATTTTTTTTACCAGAATCAAGGCATGCAGTCTATAAACGCTAAACCAATTTTCGCATCCTCTTTACCTCCCTAATGCCATTCTGACAAACGCCAGACCAATTTCTGCATCCTCTTTACCTCCCTAATGCCATTCAGACAAACGCCAGACCAATTTCTGCATCCTCTTTACCTCCCTAACGCCATTCAGACAAACGCCAGACCAATTTCTGCATCCTCTTTACCTCCCTAATGCCATTCAGACAAACGCCAGACCAATTTTCGTATTCTCTTTACCTCCCTAATGCCATTCAGACAAACGCCAGACTAATTTCTGCATCCTCTTTACCTCCCTAATGCCATTCAGACAAACGCCAGACCAATTTTCGTATTCTCTTTACCTCCCTAATGCCATTCAGACAAACGCCAGACTAATTTCTGCATCCTCTTTACCTCCCTAATGCCATTCAGACAAACGCCAGACCAATTTTCGTATTCTCTTTACCTCCCTAATGCCATTCAGACAAACGCCAGACCAATTTCTGCATCCTCTTTACCTCCCTAATGCCATTCAGACAAACGCCAGACCAATTTTCGTATTCTCTTCACCTCCCTAATGCCATTCAGACAAACGCCAGACCAATTTTCGCATCCTCTTTACCTCCCTAATGCCATTCAGACAAACGCCAGACCAATTTCTGCATCCTCTTTACCTCCCTAATGCCATTCAGACAAACGCCAGACGAATTTCTGCATCCTCTTTACCTCCCTAATGCCATTCAGACAAACGCCAGACCAATTTTCGTATTCTCTTTACCTCCCTAATGCCATTCAGACAAACGCCAGACGAATTTCTGCATCCTCTTTACCTCCTTAATGCCATTCAGACAAACGCCAGACCAATTTCTGCATCCTCTTTACCTCCCTAATGTCATTCAGACAAACGCCAGACGAATTTCTGCATCCTCTTTACCTCCCTAATGCCATTCAGACAAACGCCAGACCAATTTTCGTATTCTCTTTACCTCCCTAATGCCATTCAGACAAACGCCAGACCAATTTTCGTATCCTCTTTACCTCCCTAATGCCATTCAGACAAACGCCAGACCAATTTTCGTATTCTCTTTACCTCCCTAATGCCATTCAGACAAACGCCAGACCAATTTTCGTATTCTCTTTACCTCCCTAATGCCATTCAGACAAACGCCAGACCAATTTTCGTATTCTCTTTACCTCCCTAATGCCATTCAGACAAACGCCAGACCAATTTCTGCATCCTCTTTACCTCCCTAATGCCATTCAGACAAACGCCAGACCAATTTTCGTATTCTCTTTACCTCCCTAATGCCATTCAGACAAACGCCAGACCAATTTCTGCATCCTCTTTACCTCCCTAATGCCATTCAGACAAACGCCAGACTAATTTCTGCATCCTCTTTACCTCCCTAATGCCATTCAGACAAACGCCAGACCAATTTTCGTATTCTCTTTACCTCCCTAATGCCATTCAGACAAACGCCAGACCAATTTTCGTATTCTCTTTACCTCCCTAATGCCATTCAGACAAACGCCAGACTAATTTCTGCATCCTCTTTACCTCCCTAATGCCATTCAGACAAACGCCAGACCAATTTTCGTATTCTCTTTACCTCCCTAATGCCATTCAGACAAACGCCAGACCAATTTTCGCATCCTCTTTACCTCCCTAATGCCATTCAGACAAACGCCAGACCAATTTTCGTATTCTCTTTACCTCCCTAATGCCATTCAGACAAACGCCAGACCAATTTTCGCATCCTCTTTACCTCCCTAATGCCATTCAGACAAACGCCAGACCAATTTTCGTATTCTCTTTACCTCCCTAATGCCATTCAGACAAACGCCAGACCAATTTTCGTATTCTCTTTACCTCCCTAATGCCATTCAGACAAACGCCAGACCAATTTTCGCATCCTCTTTACCTCCCTAATGCCATTCAGACAAACGCCAGACCAATTTTCGTATTCTCTTTACCTCCCTAATGCCATTCAGACAAACGCCAGACCAATTTTCGTATCCTCTTTACCTCCCTAATGCCATTCAGACAAACGCCAGACCAATTTTCGTATTCTCTTTACCCCCCTAATGCCATTCAGACAAACGCCAGACCAATTTTCGTATTCTCTTTACCTCCCTAATGCCATTCAGACAAACGCCAGACCAATTTTCGTATCCTCTTTACCTCCCTAATGCCATTCAGACAAACGCCAGACCAATTTTCGTATTCTCTTTACCTCCCTAATGCCATTCAGACAAACGCCAGACCAATTTTCGTATTCTCTTTACCTCCCTAATGCCATTCAGACAAACGCCAGACCAATTTTCGTATTCTCTTTACCTCCCTAATGCCATTCAGACAAACGCCAGACCAATTTTCGTATTCTCTTTACCTCCCTAATGCCATTCAGACAAACGCCAGACCAATTTTCGTATTCTCTTTACCTCCCTAATGCCATTCAGACAAACGCCAGACCAATTTTCGTATTCTCTTTACCTCCCTAATGCCATTCAGACAAACGCCAGACCAATTTTCGTATCCTCTTTACCTCCCTAATGCCATTCAGACAAACGCCAGACCAATTTTCGTATCCTCTTTACCTCCCTAATGCCATTCAGACAAACGCCAGACCAATTTTCGTATCCTCTTTACCTCCCTAATGCCATTCAGACAAACGCCAGACCAATTTTCGTATTCTCTTTACCTCCCTAATGCCATTCAGACAAACGCCAGACAAATTTTTTGCGTCTCCCGAAAAAAGCGCGACGAGGGCACGCTAATGAGGCTCTAGTGTCACACCGACACAATGAAATCGGGCTGCTCCGTTGTAGCTGTCGGAGGCCCTTACAACTGCCAGTTTAAATTGTTTTAATTTAACTGGCACCCTAACGTCAGGTGCTACAACTTACTGGCCCAATTAAAAGCTCCAGTGACAACTGGTGACCAATATTCGTTGTTGTGCCGTGCAGGTTCTGCTAAATATTCGAATTGCTGTATAGCGGAAGTTTATTTGTGTTCCCCTAGCGCTCTGTTAAATTGTTTCTTATACCGAACAAATTTTTGCTTGAAATTTATCTTGTTTCCTACTCTGTGTAAATTTTCGTCATCTCCGAACTTTAATTAAAATAGTTCTCATTGTATATAATTTCTTGACGTTTAATCCGAACCTTGCTGTCTTTCGAAAACTTAGTATCGAAAGCGTGGTAAAAACCCGATAACTTCTTATATATGTATTCATAATGACGTTGTCAAAGGATTTAAATTGAATGCATTATTTTTTTTCTGAATTACAGCTCAACTCAGTGAAAAGCAACGTTAAATGGTCATTTACAAATGATGGTGTAGCTGTTATCTGAATGACGGTTTAGCAAAACTATCAATTACAAACGTTAAACCACCCAAAGTCAATTCGAACACATCCAAGCAGATATTTGCAATGACTAATCATGAGGTTTGACCATGATTGGTAGGTTATTTTCAGTCTGTGACGCATTTTTCACGTACTAGGCTAAGTACCAAAAATTAGGTAGGGCGGTACTTAATTTTACAGAAATTAACAAATTACCGAAAAATTGGTACAGCGTCAGGTAGAGTCAACACTTCAACCGAAATGTGAGCCGCCGGTGGTACACGGAGGGAATTTTCATAATGCTGCTGACCGACCAGTAGTCACAAACTCAATTTTCATAAATACTTAATCATAGCTAAACGGTCGCACAAGCCAGATAATGTATACTACTTCCAAAATTACTTACTAGAACTCACGTTCAATTTGAGTTTAATGCTGAACTTCAGTTTAACCCACAGCAGAAAACGTGTTAATCAAGGCGAAATGGAGACAAGATTTTGTTAATGTTTGCTATTTTCAAATTTACTCTCCATAATTTTTTTTTTTTTTTGAGTTCGCTGAACTTAAGTCTAATTAACCCTACGCAGTCAACGCGTTAAGTCGTAAGTACACAGTATGTGACTCAAGGAAGAAGACGAGAACCATCCATTCGCAGTTAGCAATTATTCCCGGTTAACAATTATTCCCAGTTAACAATTATTCCAAGTTAACAATTATTCCAAGTTAACAATTATTCCCGGTTAACAATTATTCGCAGTTAACAATTATTCCCAGTTAACAATTATTCCCAGATAACAATAATTCCAAGTTAACAATTACTCCAAGTTAACAATTATTCCCGGTTAACAATTATTCGCAGTTTACAATTATTCCCAGTTAACAATTATTCCCAGTTAACAATTATTCCCAGTTACCAATTATAACCGGTTAACAATTATTCCAAGTTAACAATTATTCCCATTTAACAATTATTCCCAGTTAACAATTATTCCAAGTTAACAATTATTCCCAGTTAACAATTATTCCCGGTTAACAATTATTCGCAGTTAACAATTATTCCCAGTTAACAATTATTCCCAGTTAACAATTATTCCAAGTTAACAATTACTCCCAGTTAACAATTATTCCCAGTTAACAATTATTCCCAATTAACAATTATTCCCAGTTAACAATTATTCCCAGTTACCAATTATAACCGGTCAACAATTATTCCAAGTTAACAATTATTCCCAGTTAACAATAATTCCCAGTTAACAATTATTCCAAGTTAACAATTATTCCCAGTTAACAATTATTCCCGGTTAACAATTATTCGCAGTTAACAATTATTCCAAGTTAACAATTATTCCCAGTTAACAATTATTCCCAGTTAACAATTATTCCAAGTTAACAATTATTCCCAGTTAACAATTATTCCCGGTTAACAATTATTCGCAGTTAGCAATTATTCCCGGTTAACAATTATTCCCAGTTAGCAATTATTCCAAGTTAACAATTATTCCAAGTTAACAATTATTCCCGGTTAACAATTATTCGCAGTTAACAATTATTCCCAGTTAACAATTATTCCCAGATAACAATAATTCCAAGTTAACAATTACTCCCAGTTAACAATTATTCCCGGTTAACAATTATTCGCAGTTTACAATTATTCCCAGTTAACAATTATTCCCAGTTAACAATTATTCCCAGTTACCAATTATAACCGGTTAACAATTATTCCAAGTTAACAATTATTCCCAGTTAACAATTATTCCCAGTTAGCAATTATTCCAAGTTAACAATTATTCCCAGTTAACAATTATTCCCGGTTAACAATTATTCGCAGTTAACAATTATTCCCAGTTAACAATTATTCCCAGTTAACAATTATTCCAAGTTAACAATTACTCCCAGTTAACAATTATTCCCAGTTAACAATTATTCCCGGTTAACAATTATTCCCAGTTAACAATTATTCCCAGTTACCAATTATAACCGGTTAACAATTATTCCAAGTTAACAATTATTCCCAGTTAACAATTATTCCCAGTTAACAATTATTCCAAGTTAACAATTATTCCCAGTTAACAATTATTCCAGGTTAACAATTATTCCCAGTTAACAATTATTCCCAGTTAACAATTATTCCCAGTTAACAATTATTCCAAGTTAACAATTACTCCCAGTTAACAATTATTCCCAGTTAACAATTATTCCCAGTTAACAATTATTCCCAGTTAACAATTATTCCCAGTTACCAATTATAACCGGTTAACAATTAGTCCAAGTTAACAATTATTCCCAGTTAACAATTATTCCCAGTTACCAATTATTCCAAGTTAACAATTATTCCCAGTTAACAATTATTCCCGGTTAACAATTATTCGCAGTTAACAATTATTCCCAGTTAACAATTATTCCCAGTTACCAATTATAACCGGTTAACAATTATTCGCAGTTAACAATTATTCCCAGTTAACAATTATTCCCAGTTAACAATTATTCCAAGTTAACAATTACTCCCAGTTAACAATTATTCCCAGTTAACAATTATTCCCAGTTAACAATTATTCCCAGATAACAATTATTCCCAGTTACCAATTATAACCGGTTAACAATTATTCGCAGTTAACAATTATTCCCAGTTAACAATTATTCCCAGTTAACAACTATTCCCAGTTAACAATTATTTGCAGCTAACAATTAGATTAAGCGTAAAAGTTTAAAAACGGTACGATATTTATTCTGAATTCTGATTGATATAAGAATACGATAATCCATTTAATTTTTTAACAGAATCAGAACATAGTCTATAGACGCCAGTCTATGACTGTGATCACCAAAATGTTATCGTTCAATTATATATTTTTAACGATTGTTAGGAAGGAGAAAAATATAATCAAGTAGGAAAGATGGCTTTTCAAATCTGCTTCTTCCAACCTAACTAAACTGACCGTGGCAACCGACCGTGGCAACCGACCGTGGCAACCGACCGTAGCAACCGACCGTAGCAACCGACCGTAGCAACCGACCGTAGCAACTAACCGTAGCAACCGACCGTAGCAACCGACCGTAGCAACCGACCGTAGCAACCGACCGTAGCAACCGACCGTAGCAACTGACCGTAGCAACCGACCGTGGCAACCGACCGTAGCAACCGACCGTAGCAACCGACCGTAGCAACCGACCGTGGCAACCGACCGTAGCAACCGACCGTGGCAACCGACCGTAGCAACCGACCGTAGCAACCGACCGTGGCAACCGACCGTAGCAACCGACCGTAGCAACCGACCGTAGCAACCGACCGTAGCAACTGACCGTAGCAACCGACCGTAGCAACCGACCGTAGCAACCGACCGTAGCAACCGACCGTAGCAACCGACTGTAGCAACCGACCGTAGCAACCGACCGTAGCAATCGACAGTGGCAACCGACCGTAGCAATCGACAGTGGCAACCGGCCCTAGCAACCGGCCGTAGCAACCGACCGTGGCAACCGACCGTGGCAACCGACCGTAGCAACCGACCGTAGCAACCGACCGTAGCAACCGACCGTAGCAACCGACCGTAGCAACCGACCGTAGCAACCGACTGAAGCAACTGACCGTAGCAACCGACCGTAGCAACCGACCGTAGCAACCGACCGAGGCAACCGACCGTAGCAACCGACCGTAGCAATCGACCGTGACATCCGAACGTAGCAACTGACCGTAGCAACCGACCGTAGCAACCGACCGAGGCAACCGACCGTAGCAACCGACCGTAGCAACCGACCGTAGCAACCGACCGTAGCAACCGACCGTAGCAACCGACCGCAGCAACCGACCGAGGCAACCGACCGTAGCAACCGACCGTAGCAACCGACCGTAGCAACCGACCGCAGCAACCGACCGAGGCAACCGACCGTAGCAACCGACCGTAGCAACCGACCGTAGCAACCGACCGTAGCAACCGACCGTAGCAACCGACCGAGGCAACCGACCGTAGCAACCGACCGTAGCAACCGACCGTAGCAACCGACCGTAGCAACCGACCGTAGCAACCGACCGTAGCAACCGACCGTAGAACCGACCGTAGCAACCGACCGTAGAACCGACCGTAGCAACCGACCGTAGCAACCGACCGTAGCAACCGACCGTAGCAACCGACCGTAGCAACCGACCGTAGCAACCGACCGCAGCAACCGACCGAGGCAACCGACCGTAGCAACCGACCGTAGCAACCGACCGTAGCAACCGACCGCAGCAACCGACCGAGGCAACCGACCGTAGCAACCGACCGTAGCAACCGACCGTAGCAACCGACCGTAGCAACCGACCGTAGCAACCGACCGAGGCAACCGACCGTAGCAACCGACCGTAGCAACCGACCGTAGCAACCGACCGTAGCAACCGACCGTAGCAACCGACCGTAGCAACCGACCGTAGAACCGACCGTAGCGACCAACCGTATCAACCGACCGTAGCAACCGCGGAACCGTACTGAACGCGTTAAGATTACGGTCACGTTCAGGAGATGATGGAGAGTCTGTCACATTCAGCCCCTCGAGGCAGCGGCAGCTTCATGTTTTGACCCAGTTGCGAAATATTTCTGGGTGCTCCAGAGCGTCTGGAGTTCTGGTATTTTCATCGCATCTTTGCTCGCGCTTAGCGAAATGAAAAGGCTTGATTATACCAGAGACCTGTATGGAAGCACCTCTCAAGGGGATAGAAGTATTGTATTGGGGGTTAGCTCTCTATGGCGATTCACTGCTCTCCTGTTTTTCAGCACTTACTTCTTTCGTTTCCAGTTTTTGCCCTGTTCCGTAAGTCTCATCTTGAACATAACTATAAGTTTTACCTTATTCCATGAACTTCGTTCTCAACTTACTGTCTCTATGCACCATGTGCATAGCGTGTTCTATCAATTCCAAACTAATCGGTGCATTCCTCCTTTTTCTCTCTCAAAGGTCTGTGTTGCAGTAAAATGGTTTATCCTACCCTAGTTCCATTGTCTTTTTGCATTTCAATGAAAAAATTAAGGGGCCTTAGATCTACACTGGAGTTATATTTTAATCATTGAGATAGTCCTGAGGGTTTACAGAAATGAAGTATGAGCCAACAACTTGTCTAAAATACAAAAAATACACGGTTTCCTGTGTATAAAAATATGATGTGATAGGCGAGTTGTTGGTTGATTTACGTGAATGTGAACCGTTTCTTAAATTTACTTGAACACTTATATTTTCGTTTTTTATTATTCCTTGTTCAAGATTCAAAAACAATTTAGTTGGTTCAATTCAGAGTCGGATGATCACCTTCCGTGAAAATTATTCATCACACACTATCCTTACAATTAAACAAACAACAACCCCTTTTTCGTTCATTCTCTATTCATTCAACCGAAGTTTGAGCACGACGGCGCGCCACCTCACACTCCCCGCAAATGTCAAAAGCCTTTTGGACGTTGTCTTGTTCCATGAGCCGGGGCAGCAGACATGTTAGCGCTGCACCCACCTAATTATAATTTATAGGTTCTTGAGACAGAGTTTTGTGCTCATTTTATTAGCCGGTGGCTGTAAACTGGAGAAGTGTTGGCTGTGCTCGTCGTATTGAAGTTGCTCGCTCCCATCTGCGTGCGAAGACAAGGATGTTCTAAATAGTCCAGGGTAAGTTGAGTGTGTTATTTGTACATTAGAAAATCGTTTATTATTTGTGTATTGGAAAACGGTGTATTATTTGCAGGTTATAACTCCGTGTATCAGTACTTATTTAATAAAACTAGATGCGTTTCCTTAGATTTGTAAATAAGAAATTTAAATATATTCAAGAGTAATTTTTCCAATGTTATTGAAATGGAAATTTCACTGAACACATTAAATTGGTTGGTACGTGTGTCTGTGACGCTCATAAAGACGCTAAATGACCGTATCTGTGATACGAGTTTCACCAGTGCACAAGTACAAGAATATTTTAATGGCGGGTACTGTTGAGATGGATATATTTGTTGGGCATCCACGTCTGCAAGATTTATTTGAGGGAAATGAATCCCGTCATTTTATACGGGCCGTGTACACTATTCGTAAATAATAATCTCAGTACTGCAATGGGCAGAACTTCGATTATAACTTTGAAGCAACGTGACTTGCTGTCTCCTCGTATCCATGCTACTGAGTCTAATTTGCCCGAAGACAATCCATTTCCCGAAGACGATCTGTTGCCCGAAGACAATCTTGTCATAGTGCTATCTGTTGCCCGAAGACAATCTTGCCCGAAGACAGTCTGTTAACCGAAGATGATCTGTTGCCGGAAGACCATCTTACCCGAAGACAATCTTGGCTGAAAACAACCTGTTGTCTTCGGTGCACGATAACAATAAAATCTCACTGCTTGGAATTAGCGTCAGCGGTAACGCGTGAGTTTCTCTATAGCTGACATTTACTGAGGTATAGTTAGCAATTATCGAAGATATAAGTTGAGTTTATGTGTTTCCGTAGTATTAACATCGAAAGTCTTCACTGGTCTTTACACATTCTCATGTTCGATTCAAAGCACTGTAGAAACAGCTATAAATGTTACCATGTGTTGACATGTTAAAAGAATAAAAGGTGACACTGTTTTATCTATACGGTAAGACACAATTATCATTTTATATTGGGTAAAGCTTTGTTTTATTAACCCTGCACTATTTGCATCCAGGTGGTGATTTTGAACAACTACCAAGAAAGATTATCTGCGTGAATGACTGTGGTCTGCATCCAGTGGTCTGCATCCAGTGGTCTGCATCCAGTGGTCTGCATCCAGTGGTCTGCAGACTGTGGTCTGCATCCTGTGGTCTGCATCCAGTGGTTTGCATCCAGTGGTCTGCAGACTGTGGTCTGCATCCTGTGATCTGCATCCTGTGGTCTGCATCCAGTGGTCTGCAGACTGTGGTTTGCATCCAGTTGTCTGCATCCTGTGGTCTGCATCCTGTGGTCTGCATCCTGTGGTCTGCATCCTGTGGTCTGCATCCAGTGGTCTGCATCCTGTGGTCTGCATCCTGTGGTCTGCATCCTGTGGTCTGCATCCAGTGGTCTGCATCCTGTGGTCTGCATCCTGTGGTCTGCATCCAGTGGTCTGCATCCAGTGGTCTGCATCCAGTGGTCTGCATCCAGTGGTCTGCATCCAGTGGTCTGCATCCAGTGGTCTGCATCCAGTTGTCTGCATCCTGTGGTCTGCATCCTGTGGTCTGCATCCAGTGGTCTGCATCCAGTGGTGTGCATCCTGTGGTCTGCATCCTGTGGTCTGCATCCTGTGGTCTGCATCCAGTGGTCTGCAGACTGTGGTCTGCATCCAGTTGTCTGCATCCTGTGGTCTGCATCCTGTGGTCTGCATCCTGTGGTCTGCATCCAGTGGTCTGCATCCAGTGGTCTGCAGACTGTGGTCTGCATCCAGTGGTCTGCATCCAGTGGTCTGCATCCTGTGGTCTGCATCCAGTGGTCTGCATCCAGTGGTCTGCAGACTGTGGTCTGCATCCAGTTGTCTGCATCCTGTGGTCTGCATCCTGTGGTCTGCATCTTGTGATCTGCATCCAGTGGTCAGCATCCAGTGGTCTGCATCCAGTGGTCTGCATCCAGTGGTCTGCATCCTGTGATCTGCATCCATTGGTCTACATCCAGTAGTCTGCATCCAGTGGTCTGCATCCAGTGGTCTGCAGACTGTGGTCTGCATCCAGTTGTCTGCATCCTGTGGTCTGCATCCTGTGATCTGCATCCAGTGGTCTGCATCCTGTGATCTGCATCCAGTGGTCTGCATCCTGTGATCTGCATCCAGTGGTCTGCATCCAGTGGTCTGCATCCTGTGATCTGCATCCAGTGGTCTGCATCCTGTGATCTGCATCCAGTGGTCTGCATCCTGTGATCTGCATCCAGTGGTCAGCATCCAGTGGTCAGCATCCAGTGGTCTGCATCCAGTGGTCTGCATCCAGTGGTCTGCATCCTGTGATCTGCATCCAGTGGTCTGCATCCAGTGGTCTGCATCCTGTGATCTGCATCCAGTGGTCTGCATCCAGTGGTCAGCATCCTGTGATCTGCATCCAGTGGTCTGCATCCTGTGATCTGCATCCAGTGGTCTGCATCCTGTGATCTGCATCCAGTGGTCAGCATCCAGTGGTCAGCATCCAGTGGTCTGCATCCAGTGGTCTGCATCCAGTGGTCAGCATCCAGTGGTCTGCATCCAGTGGTCTGCATCCAGTGGTCAGCATCCTGTGATCTGCATCCAGTGGTCTGCATCCTGTGATCTTCACCCAGTGGTCTGCATCCTGTGATCTGCATCCAGTGGTCAGCATCCAGTGGTCAGCATCCAGTGGTCTGCATCCAGTGATCTGCATCCAGTGGTCAGCATCCAGTGGTCTGCATCCAGTGGTCTGCATCCTGTGTTCTGCATCCAGTGGTCTGCATCCTGTGATCTGCACCCTGTGGTCAGCATCCAGTGGTCAGCATCCAGTGGTCTGCATCCAGTGGTCTGCATCCAGTGGTCAGCATCCAGTGGTCTGCATCCAGTGGTCTGCATCCTGTGATCTGCATCCAGTGGTCTGCATCCAGTGGTCTGCATCCAGTGGTCTGCATCCAGTGGTCTGCATCCTGTGATCTGCATCCAGTGGTCAGCATCCAGTGGTCTGCATCCAGTGGTCAGCATCCAGTGGTCAGCATCCAGTGGTCTGCATCCAGTGGTCTGCTACCAGTGGTCTGCATCCTGTGATCTGCATCCAGTGGTCTGCATCCAGTGATCTACATCCAGTGGTCTGCATCTTGTGATCTGCATCCAGTGGTCTGCATCCAGTGATCTGCATCCAGTGGTCTGCATCCAGTGATCTACATCCAGTGGTTTGCATCCAGTGGTCTGCATCCAGTGGTCTGCATCCAGTGGTCTGCATCCAGTGGTCTGCATCCAGTGGTCTGCATCCAGTGGTTTGCATCCAGTGGTCTGCATCCAGTGGTCAGCATCCAGTGATATAAATTCGATAAATTCTAGCTTGAAGAATTGTTAAAGAAAATAAAAATATCTATAATATATTCTACGGTAAAATTTCAGTGGATAATTTTTAAACACAAAATAGGCTTTTTTGTATAAATAAATGGATAGGAAACAGTTTATGAAAGAATGGAGGCTGAGGTTTCCAATAGAAATATGAGAAAAAATCATGAATTTGGTGTTTTAGATTTTAACGTCCTTATTAACTTATTTGCACGAAATTTACGTCATGTCGAGTTTACAAAGTAAATATAGCATTTATACTTTGATACGCAGAGAATAAGCAGATTTTAACACTTTGACCGCGACGTGAGCCACCGGTGGTACACAGAAAGAAGTTTCATACTGCTGCTGATCGATTAGTAGTCACAAACTCTATTTTCATAAATACCTAAAGCTAAATGAAGGCAGGATCCAGTTAATGCTTGCCAATTTCGAAATTCCTTACTGCAATTGACTTTAAATTTGAAATAAATATTGAAATTTACTTTTACCTGCGGCAGTCAAAGTATTGAAAACTGGTTTCAAAATCTTGATTGAATCTGAATTCCAGGGTCTATTAGCACGCCAATTGCAGTGACAAATTTACCTATTTAATTAAAAAAAAATTTCGAATAATTATAAAATTGTTAAAAATAATTTAATGCTTTTTCCCATACACTTCTCAAAAATTATTTTATGGAAATAGTGCGGTGACGGGTAATTTGGGAGATGAAAGAAAATTATCGTTTTTTATATTTTTCAATTTGATGTGAAGTAGTTTCCACCCTTCACCGCGTGCGGTGAAAATATTTAATTGTGAAAAAAAAAATTGTAACCAATTTTTTATTCGTTAGTAGAAATAAATTTCAATTTTATTTTGCTTGAGAGAATAGTTTAATTTGAATAGTTAAATTATAAGTTGGAGTTGTCTCAATATAGCACCTTTTTAGTGTTTGAAATAACTTTTTACGAGTTTTACGCGAATTACGAATAACATATTTCTTGCACTCTTCTAATTGACGAGCTTTAAACACATAACGAGTTAATTTTTTCACGCGCAGCATGATTTACAAATTTTATGCAAATTATATGTGTGAATATACATACGTGAACATACATATGTTCTTTTTCACGTCACGAAATTAACAGTAAAAGTAGTAGAAGTAGTAGTAGTAGTAGTAACATAAATTTGCTAGCGCTTCAGTTATTCAAACTATATCTTAACGGTATAAGTGATTTCCAATACTTGAAAGGTGTTGTATTGAGACAATACGGTTGTTTTGAAACTATAATCTTTAAAAGTAATATCAAGGAAAATATTATTTTTCCGTACTGACCAGCACAAGAATATATCCTCCCTAAACCCAAATTGATGTTAGGAATTCAAAAATGTAAATTATTTGCGGTATTTAATGTTCACAGTGTTCCCCTCTTTTTAAAATTCCCTTTAGCATCTGTTGTAGACGTAATTTTTCTTCAATTCTTGCGGTGTCCTCTACGTGCTTTGTGTCTGTGTTATCGTCGAGCGATAACAGCGCATTTTTGTTCTCTAAAGTCGGTTGCCGAAAACTTGTGGTTGTTTTCGTAAATCGAATGCAGTGTGTGAGTGTGGCAATCTGCCTTCCTAAAGTTGTCAATGACAAAATGGTTTGCCAATGAGAAATTTGAAAACGACGAAATGGGTATTGTCGATGACTAAATGGCTGTCAATGACAAAAGGATTTTATCAATGACATATTCGTCAACAACGAAATGGTTTGTCAATGACATATTCGTCAATGACAAAATGGTCAGTTACAAAATGGTCTGTGATAAAACGGTTTGTCATTGACAAATTCGTCAATGATTAAATGGTTTTAATGACCAAATGGTCAATGACTGAATTCTTGATTTAATTTCTTGAAGAATCAAAATTGATCTCAAATTTGAAGTGTTTTAGAGAGAGTTTTAGCATGTTTCAGTTACGTACATTGTTCATTTTCGTATATTCCCCAGTCCTTGCCAATTGCATCCATTTCGTTACCTATTTTTTAATACAAATTTTATTTAAAAAATAAAAATTGCTCAGCGAGACAGTGTAACCGTAAAAAAGAAGCATTGAAACGAGCCGGTTTTTTTATCAGGAGCATTTTAATTCGATTGAAAATGGCATCATGAACAGAACATATTTTTCGGAAACGAAAACATCTTTGAAAACAGTTAAATTTACCTGTAAATATATTCCCTCAAAAACAGAACGAATATTCTTGTAAGAAGGATTCTTTCATTAAAGAGATTAATTATAAGGCTGAAAGAGGATCTTGTGAGTAAGAATAAATGAGCACCCAGTAATAAAATGTAATTAATCCCTTTCATCATAAGGTTGAGAACACATCACTCGAGTAGGAATAAATGAATGCCAGTAATAAAATGTAATTAATCCCTTTAATCATAAGTCTGAGAACACATCACTCGAGTAAGAATAAATGATCAGCACCCAGTAATAAAATGTAATTAATCCCTTTCATCATAAGGTTGAGAATACATCACTCGAGTAGGAATAAATGAATGCCAGTAATAAAATATAATCAATCCCCTTTAATCATAAGGTTGAGAATACATCCTCCGAGTAGGAAGAATAAAAACATTTCTCTAAAAGAAAGTAGGTTTTTTCACACAAAATGAGCACTGCCGTAGAGAACGGTATTTTCCCTCAATTAAAAGAGTATTTCAGTAAGGACTCGCCAGCGCAAACTTGCTTAAATGTTCGACTATCAGCGAGCCAGAGTGTTGTAAATGATAAGAAAATAAATTATTCATAGGGACGATGAAGCAGTTAAATTATTGCGCACGCCTACGAAGAGGGAATGATTATCTTTTTCTTTCGCAGATTTGTACGTAAAAAGGATTTAATAATATATGGGTGAAAGAATAATCATTTTAATCTTTCGCAGATTTAAGTGTGAAGCGGATTTAGTAACGTATAATTACCTCATTTTTATAATTACCCAGAGACTTAATTACCTCATTTTTCTACGGATTTGGACGTAAAGAGGATTTAATAACGTTTCATAAATATAAACCCGTTTACCTGCACCTCAGCTTCGAAATATTCCTTGGAATTCATTATTTTGGCGAGAGAAAGAAGCGATCTTGGACAGGGATTTTAGCAAGCCAAAGCATGCCTCCATGCTTCCGTTCAACAAGCCCAGGCTATGTCAAGGGCTGTCTTCTAAACTTTAGAGTTCAATTTCAGCATTTGCCTCTCGTAGTACCCACGGAGTTTCGTGTTCGAGAGGATCTAATCTCCCTGGTCCTCTAAACTCGGCCCTTTAGCGCGAACCTAAGAAATTTCATACGAAGAATCGATCCATTATCAGTTGCAGAGTTCAATCGGCCCATCGCTTTGCATGTTCTTCTCCCGTCGATGACACTGAGAATAAATAGCCGGTCCCGATAAAGTCGACCCTCTCTCCCTGTGCCCGCTTGTATCGTGTCAAAGCAATGCAATAAAATTAGGGTACAGGTCGCCCATTGAAATAATCAAGATAGACTCGAAACTTGATGCGGATTCTGCCATTGCTGAGAGCCGGCGAGTTGGTCCGAGCCTGGTGGATACATTGGAATTTATTTGAGAAAAATTCGTTTTGAGTTAGAGTGTGTTAGAAATACAATTTTCGGGAAGAGTATGAATGGAATGTAAGTGTACAGGGTTCAGCAGTGAGTCCTGCATTTTTCGAAAAGCTCTAAAAAATGAACAGACGTATTTTTACAAATTATTTAGATACTGTATTCTTATTATGCACTACAAAACATTTAAAAACATGAACAGAAGTATTCATTTATCAAAAATAAAATGTATAAGATGGTGTACATCCCCTTCTTGCAGGCGATATCTGCCTTCTAGAAAATTCATCATTTTCTGCCTCACTTACATTTACTTTTTTGATATGATTTAGTCTCGTTTCTATGTGATCAGAGAAAAATGTGTAATTTCATGTGCGAGTCAAAATTCTAAAATTTATAGCATGGGAAATGAAAATCATCGAGTTTCAACTTTCTGACTACCTCGTTGACTGCTTGTTGACCCCCCGGTGGTCACTGAGGGCATTTTCGTAGTTTGGGTGACTCACCGGTGGTCACAAACTGAACTTTTGCACATACATGATGAAAATCAAAACGAGACATGTTCCACTTATTCTTTTTTTGCCTCTCGATGTTCAAAATTAAGATTGAGTTTAGTTTGAATTAAATATTGAACTTAGTTCAACCCCCACAACAGTTAATTGGTCATCACCGTTGACGAGATTGTTCTTAGAATTTAAATTTTTCGTTTGAAATTCTAGGCGAATAATTCTGGATATTTTTAAAGCAAGACTTGGAAAATACTGCAAAATCTGGAAAAAAATGTTTTTCCAGGAGTTGTAGCAGGAATTACGTATTTTGATGCCCAATAATATAAACCAGTGTCTTCTATGGCATGCATTTATTTTTGTTGTCACTTCGAATCAAAATCGAGGAATGGCCAAATGATAAACAAGATCATTGAACCAAGAACAGATGGTATACTGGAATTGGTAGAATTATTCAAGCAAAGTACGGTAAAAGTTAAAAGAAGTAGAATTAAAAAGCCATCTTTACTGCTGTATTACATTCTCATCCTCTCTAACAAGCGAGAAAAATATGACAGAACGATAACATTTTAAGCTATAAGCCATAGTCTAATTCATTTGAAGGCAGTGAAATCAGTGAAATGGTAGCTATAGTTAGTGGTACGTAAATGAGCAATTTACAAAGGAGTACACGTATGTATCAATACGTAGTGAACGAGTTAAAACTTAATTATGGTCCCATGGAATAATTCATCAATGTATTCACATGGCCATAAAAGTCCATGACATAGTTATGATGCTGGAAAACGCATAATTAACACTTTAAATTTTGACTGCGATGTGAGCCACCGGTGGTACACGGAGTGAGTTTTCATAATGCTGCTGACCGACCAGTAGTCGCAATATCAATTTTCATGAATACTTAATCAAAACTAAATGAAGGCATGATCTAGTTAATGCTTCTTATTTAAACATTGCTTACTTCAATTGACCCTAAATTTGAGTTGAATATTAACCTTTAATTTTATTTCCCGTAGTCAAAGTGTGAGGGCAAAATGGAAAAATTGGAGACTATTCTCGTCGTTAAAGTTTTCATTTTGAATTCCTTTAATGGGAAAAAACTCCAATGTTCACTAAATGAACATTGCATGTAGGCTTTTTTCTTCCTAATTCCTTATAAGCTTGATTCATTTTTACACCATCCTGCGCTGATTTAAAAAATAATCGCGTAAAATACCACTCTACTGTCTATCAATCATCAATTGTCTCCCGTAAAAACTAATATTATTCTTGCCCTTTCTTTTCGCTTGAGTGCGACTTACTCTTTTTTCATGCACAGGGAAGGTGTTGCACGATTCACTCCAAAGGAAAAGAATCCAACCCCTTTTTTTGCAGCCTCCCAGCCCCACCAAAGGCATCTGGAATCCTCGATGGTCGTCTTCTATTTCTTGCATTAGACGGCACTCTTCTTGCCTCCGCAGTTCTCCGCAGTTGGCGGCAGCGCTCGAGTTACCCGGCAAACTTGGCTCCAAATATGATGCTTCCATTAGGCGACGATCGAGAGACCTGGGGTCGCTGGAGACCAGACCGACACTACAAACAACTCGCAACACTTCCACGGCTCTCGTTCTCATTTGGGGAGAGGGTGACGAGATAGCTATTAGTTTGTCTGTTTGGAGTGTCGGTGACGGATGTCATCTTGCCAATTATGGTGTCGTTGGCAGGTGTTATCTTTGCCAATTATGGTGTCGTTGACAGATGTTATCTCAGGTAATTATGTTGTCGGTGACAGATGTTATCTAAGATAATTATGTTGTCAGTGACAAATGTGATCTTAGGCAATTGTGGTGTTGGTGACAGATGTTATCTCTGGAAATTATGGTGTCGGTGACGGATGTTACTTAGGCAAATATGGTGTTGATGACAGCTGTTATCTCTGGCAATTATGGTGTCGTTTACAGCTGTTATCTCAGGCAATTATGGTGTCAGTAGCAAATGTTACCTCCGGCAATTATTGTGTCGGTGACGGATGTTACTTAAGCAAATATGGTGTTGATGGCAGCTGTTATCTCTGGAAATTATAGTGTCGGTGACAGGTGTTATCTAATCAATCATAGTTTCAAAGAAACGATGTTATTTCAACCAATTATGGTATCAGTTATGTTACCGCAGTTCTTAATTTTGACTTAGGCTAAGAAACAGCACACTCGTGTTCGTGATGAGCACCGATCAGTTGATCGTTGATTTTTGCCGGAGGTGTTTGTTATATTATGACTACAATTTGTGATCATTCGTTAGGTTAAGTTACTTTTGTATTTGTTTTGAGTTTTGAATGCAAATATTCGAGAATGAATTACAATGATGGATTTTACAGGAGGGTGGGAACTAAGAAGTTAATTGCATTAGTTAACTCATATATTTTCATTTATTTGTAGAACAAACCTCAATTTATTTTCAATCTGTAGCCTTTCATTGTACTGCTAGTTACTGTACCATGCAGTTTCACTGTAATGTTGACCAGCAAAGAAGAAAATTATGAAATAAAGACTAGTGTTGACCCTGAATGTGCTCCTGTTGATTTTGTGCTCAGTACAATAGTGGTGAAAAATAATTAAGGCCGGTGGTGCCTCGAGGACATGTGCGGCGCCAATTTTCGTCACAATACCCTAACTGGATGAGTTCGGGTATTAGCGACGGAAATTGGATTCTTTGATGAATATTGCTGTTGATGACATTTCAATCTTAATAACGCAAACGAAGGATGTCTTAGAGAAACAATTTTTACTCATTTTCTCTTTTAAAATCACGAATAGTTTTTTCTCCCAATGCTTTAGGTTGCATTTTCACTAACCATCATTTGGGGCGAATGTATTTTTTGAAGATTACAATTTCTTCTTCTCTTGATGAACACTCGCGAGTGATTGTTTAGGACTATTTCCTTAATTTCAAATTTCAATTTATAAATGAACTGTTTGGGACTATTTTTTTCAATTTAAATTCAACTATAAATATTCGTGTAAAAGATGAACGTTGACGTCGTAAGACGTTTTTGAAAAGTACATTCTTCCCTCGTAAATGACTGGAGAAAATTAAAACAAATAATTGCGCAAGAAGCAAAAGAATGGTATGATGGATAATAAAAAAATAAAAATATGTCAACGCAAAATCGAATATTGATAATTACCTTCAGGAATTCTTGAGTTATACTGTTGGAGAAACGAGGGCATACGTCGAGTTAACGTTCGGTATGAGGACCGACTGTGAATTATAAAGTTCTCGTTCGAAATACATTCTTGAAACCGCATGCCAAAGCTATTTATAGATATCACACGAATGTTAATGAAAAATAGCTACTTATGAACATCACACGAATGTAAATGAAAAATAGCTACTAATGAACATCACACAAATGTTAATGAAAAATAGCTACTAATAAACATCACACAAATGTTAATGAAAAATAGCTACTAATGAACATCATACAAATGTAAATGAAAGATAGCTACTAATGAACATCACACAAATGTTAATGAAAAATAGCTACTAATGAACATCATACAAATGTAAATGAAAAATAGCTACTAATGAACATCATACAAATGTAAATGAAAAATAGCTACTAATGAACATCACACAAATGTTAATGAAAAATAGCTACTAATGAACATCATACAAATGTAAATGAAAAATAGCTACTAATGAACATCACACAAATGTTAATGAAAAATAGCTACTAATGAACATCATACAAATGTAAATGAAAGATAGCTACTAATGAACATCACACAAATGTTAATGAAAAATAGCTACTAATGAACATCATACAAATCTAAATGAAAGATACCTACTAATGAACATCTCACGAATATTAATGAAAAATAGTTACTTATGAACATCACACAAATGTTAATGAAAAATAGCTACTTATGAACATCACACAAATGTTAATGAAAAATAGTTACTTATGAACATCACACAAATGTTAATTGAAAAATAGTTACCTATGAACATCACACAAATGTTAATGAAAAATAGCTACTTATGAACATCACACAAATTTTAATGAAAAATAGTTACTTATGAACATCACACAAATGTTAATTGAAAAATAGTTACCTATGAACATCACACAAATGTTAATGAAAAATAGCTACTTATGAACATCACACAAATTTTAATGAAAAATAGTTACTTATGAACATCACACAAATGTTAATTGAAAAATAGTTACCTATGAACATCACACAAATGTTAATGAAAAATAGCTACTTATGAACATCACACAAATGTAAATGAAAAATAGCTACTTATGAACATCACACAAATTTTAATGAAAAACAGCTACTCATGAACAACACACGAATGTTAATGAAAAATAGCTACTTATGAACATCACACAAATTTTAATGAAAAATAGCTACTTATGAACAACACACGAATGTTAATGAAAAATAGCTACTTATGAACATCACACAAATGTAAATGAAAAATAGCTACTTATGAACATCACACAAATTTTAATGAAAAACAGCTACTCATGAACAACACACGAATGTTAATGAAAAATAGCTACTTATGAACATCACACAAATGTAAATGAAAAATAGCTACTTATGAACATCACACAAATTTTAATGAAAAACAGCTACTCATGAACAACACACAAATGTTAATGAAAAATAGCTACTTATGAACATCACACAAATTTTAATGAAAAATAGTTACTTATGAACATCACACAAATGTTAATTGAAAAATAGTTACCTATGAACATCACACAAATGTTAATGAAAAATAGCTACTTATGAACATCACACAAATGTAAATGAAAAATAGCTACTTATGAACATCACACAAATTTTAATGAAAAACAGCTACTCATGAACAACACACGAATGTTAATGAAAAATAGCTACTTATGAACATCACACAAATGTTAATGAAAAATAGTTACTTATGAACATCACACAAATGTAAATGAAAAATAGCTACTTATGAACATCACACAAATTTTAATGAAAAATAGATACTTATGAACATCACACGAATGTAAATGAAAAATAGCTACTTATGAACATCACACAAATGTTAATGGAAAATAGATACTTATGAACATCACACGAATGTAAATGAAAAATAGCTACTTATGAACATCACACAAATGTAAATGAAAAATAGCTACTTATGAACATCACACAAATGTAAATGAAAAATAGCTACTTATGAACATCACACAAATGTTAATGAAAAATAGCTACTAATGAACATCACACAAATGTTAATGAAAAATAGCTACTTATGAACATCACACAAATGTTAATGAAAAATAGTTACTTATGAACATCACACAAATGTTAATGAAAAACAGCTACTTATGAACATCACACAAATGTTAATGAAAAATAGTTACTTATGAACATCACACAAATGTTAATGAAAAATAGCTACTTATGAACATCACACAAATGTTAATGAAAAATAGTTACTTATGAACATCACACAAATGTTAATGAAAAACAGCTACTTATGAACATCACACAAATGTTAATGAAAAATAGTTACTTATGAACATCACACAAATGTTAATGAAAAATAGCTACTTATGAACATCACACAAATGTTAATGAAAAATAGTTACTTATGAACATCACACAAATGTTAATGAAAAACAGCTACTTATGAACATCACACAAATGTTAATAAAAAATAGTTACTTATGAACATCACACAAATGTTAGTGAAAAATAGCTACTTATGAACATCACACAAATGTTAATGAAAAATAGTTACTTATGAACATCACACAAATGTTAATGAAAAATAGTTACTTATGAAAATCACACAAATGTTAATGAAAAACAGCTACTTATGAACATCACACAAATGTTAATGAAAAATAGCTACTTATGAACATCACACAAATGTTAATGAAAAATAGCTACTTATGAACATCACACAAATGTTAATGAAAAATAGTTACTTATGAACATCTAACAAATGTTAATGAAAAATAGTTACTTATGAACATCACACAAATGTTAATGAAAAACAGCTACTTATGAACATCATACAAATGTTAATGAAAAACAGCTACTTATGAACATCACACAAATGTTAATGAAAAATAGCTACTTATGAACATCACACGAATGTAAATGAAAAATAGCTACTTATGAACATCACACAAATGTAAATGAAAAATAGATACTTATGAACATCACACAAATGTAAATGAAAAATAGATACTTATGAACATCCTACGAACATAGGACCATTCACCATTAGCAATACATGTAGTAAAGATAAAGACCATTAAAAAAAATAATAAATTCATAATCCTTCAGTGATAAATTTATAAATCTTCAATGATAATTTTATAAATCTTTAATGATAAATTCATAAATCTCAAATGATAAATTCATAAATCTCAAATGATAAATTCATAAATCTCAAATGATAAATTCATAAATCTCCAATGATAAATTTGTAAATTTTAAGGGATAAATTTATAAATCTTCAATGATAAATTCATGAACGACACGAAAACTCAAAACCTGTTTTCGCTCACCGTGACAAATTCTGCTCTTTGATAGCGCGTGTTCTTCAAGAAATTAAAGCGCTTGTAAATCTTAAAAATGTAATAAAAAAATGTGAATGATAGAACAAGCCTAAATGATGCATAGGCGTGCGATGTATTACCACTTTGAATGCGACGTGACCCACCGGTGGTACACGGAGGGGATTTTCATAACGCTGCTGACTGACGAGTAATCACAAACTCAATTTTCATAAATACTTGACGGAAACTAAATAAAGGTATGATCCATTTGATGTTTGTTTCTTTCAAAATTAATCTCTATGTAAACTCTAATTTGAGTTGAATATTGAACTTCAGTTTAACCCGCTGCAGTTAATGCGTTGAAAAACTCAAACCTCTTTTGTCTGGAGGAACTTGTCTCCAAAGTGAATCTCCATCACTGCCAGAATAAAATTTTTTATTGTTTCGTAATATTTTAATATTTTTGTAACAGTTTAATTTTGTAATACTTTATTATTTCGTAAATATTCGTAATTTTGTAGCATTGCAACTCCGTAATACTTCTCAATTTCGTAAAAAAATTGTAATTTCGTAACATTTGAATTCGATAATACTTCGCAATTTCGCAATAATTTGCAATTTTCCGAATATATTATAATTTAGTAACAGTTCATAATTCTTTAACTAAATACATCATAAAAATGATTGCGATTTAAACGTGGAGGCATCGAGCATTGGAATGTCTGAACAAAAGCGTACTTTAATTTCTCTCTGAATGGTAAGCCCGACCTTGTTTTTTTACCGTAGATGAAACAAAATTCATTAGAAAATATTCTCAAACACAGCTCCAGCAAAACATCCTTTTAACGCATGTTCAAGAGGACGATAAAAACATACACTCAAACACTACTAACTCAAAAAAAAATACACTGAGCTTAAGCTACACAAGTTCGGACATCTTTTAGCTACTGTAAAAAAATCTGCTCATCCAACTCAGAAAAAAGATCAATCGGAACATGATTTGCAAAGTACGATAAAAACATGCATTCAAACGCTGCTAACTCAAAAATTACATCGAGTTTAAACTACACGAGGCGGAAGCTCTGTGCCTCAAAAAAATACCTGATCATCCAAACCAGAAAAAAGTCCGAATCGGAATATGAGCTGCAAATTCCCTGCCGCGTTTAATCAGCAGCCGTGTCAAAAAAAGGAAAAAATGCATTGCATGCAAATGACTGCATTACAAAACTCGGCGTATCGCGAAACATATCGCAACTGTGTAGCGCTATTAGGCAGCGTTGCGATATTAGGCAGGGCTGCGATATTAGGCAGCGTTGCGATATTAAGTGAGATTGCGATATTAAGCAGGGTTGCAATATTAAGCAGGGTTTCAATATTAAGCAGGGTTGCAATATTAAGCAGGGTTGCAATATTAAGCAGGGTTGTAATATTAAGCAGGGTTGCAATATTAAGCAGGGTTACGATATTAGGCAGGGTTGCAATATTACGCAGGGTTTCAATATTAAGCAGGGTTACGATATTAAGCAGGGTTGCAATATTAAGCAGGGTTTCAATATTTAGCAGGGTTGCAATATTAAGCAGGGTTGCAATATTAAGCAGGGTTTCAATATTAAGCAGGGTTACGATATTAAGAAGGGTTGCACTATTAAGCAGGGTTGCAATATTAAGCAGGGTTGCAATATTAAGCAGGGTTGCAATATTAAGCAGGGTTGCAATATTAAGCAGGGTTTCAATATTAAGCAGGGTTGCAATATTAAGCAGGGTTTTAATATTAAGCAGGGTTGCAATATTAAGCAGGGTTGCAATATTAAGCAGGGTTTCAATATTAAGCAGGGTTACGATATTAAGCAGGGTTGCAATATTAAGCAGGGTTTCAATATTAAGCAGGGTTGCAATATTAAGCAGGGTTGCAATATTAAGCAGGGTTGCAATATTAAGCAGATTTTCAATATTAAGCATGGTTGCAATATTAAGCAGGGTTGCAATATTAAGCAGGGTTGAAATATTAAACAGGGTTGCAATATTAAGCAGGGTTACGATATTAAGCAGGGTTACGATATCAAGCAGGGTTGCTAAATTGAACAGGGTTGCGATGTTAAGCAGGGTTGCAATATTAAGCAGGGTTGAAATATTAAACAGGGTTGCAATATTAAGCAGGGTTACGATATTAAGCAGGGTTACGATATCAAGCAGGGTTGCTAAATTAAACAGGGTTGCGATATTAAGCAGGGTTGCAATATTAAGCAGGGTTGAAATATTAAACAGGGTTGCAATATTAAGCAGGGTTACGGTATTAAGCAGGGTTACGATATTAAGCAGGGTTGCTAAATTAAACAGGGTTGCGATATTAAGCAGGGTTGCAATATTAAGCAGGGTTGAAATATTAAACAGGGTTGCAATATTAAGCAGGGTTACGGTATTAAGCAGGGTTACGATATTAAGCAGGGTTGCTAAATTAAACAGGGTTGCGATATTAAGCAGGGTTACGAAACTAAACGGGATTACGATATTAAGCAGGGTTGCGATATTAAAAAGGGTTACGATATTAAACTACTGTGCGATATTAAGCAGGGTTGCGATATTAAGGACTCTCATGTCATGTTCTGCGTGAGTTTCAGAATGCATATATGATTTAAAATTCGAGCAGGCCGATCTCTGTCGCCACTAGAGCGGCTGATTGACAAATCCATTTAGAGGACGTCACTCGAAATGTGCGAGGCGCCGAACTTTGGGAGTGTGATGCAGTGTGAGGCGTGGGGAGTGTGGGGTGTTGGGTGGGGTGTGGGGAGTGTGGGGTGTTGGGTGGGGTGTGGGGAGTGTGGGGTGTTGGGTGGGGTGTGGGGAGTGTGGGGTGTTGGGTGGGGTGTGGGGAGTGTGGGGTGTTGGGTGGGGTGTTGGGTGGGGTGTTGGGAGTGAGGCAGGTAGCGGGTGTGGGGAGTGTGGGGTGTTGGGTGGGGTGTGGGGAGTGTGGGGTGTTGGGTGGGGTGTGGGGAGTGTGGGGTGTTGGGTGGGGTGTGGGGAGTGAGGCAGGTAGCGGGTGTGGGGAGTGTGGGGTGTTGGGTGGGGTGTGGGGAGTGAGGCAGGTAGCGGGTGTGGGGAGTGTGGGGTGTTGGGTGGGGTGTGGGGAGTGAGACAGGTAGCGGGTGTTGGGAGTGAGGCAGGTAGCGGGTGTGGGGAGTGTGGGGTGTTGGGTGGGGTGTGGGGAGTGAGGCAGGTTGCGGGTGTGGGGAGTGTGGGGTGTTGGGTGGGGTGTGGGGAGTGAGACAGGTAGCGGGTGTTGGGAGTGAGGCAGGTAGCGGCTGTCGGAGGAAATTTCGTCTTTTTGGCCGGATAATTTAAAGTTTAAATGAATATTTCAAACGAAATGAATATTTTAAATATTGAAATTAATATCTCAAATATTGAAATTATTTTTGAAATTAATATTTCAATATTTCAATGTACAATTACTTGCATTTGCTAAAAAATTCGAGCTCGTACAGATCAATGCTGCAAAAAATTGTGACCCCGCTTGACAGAATCCTCTAAAATTAGTTATACTGGTTAATTAATTTTAGAACTAGTGTAGGTAAGTAGGTTCACCAGTTATCGAATTTCTAAAAACTTACCTAATAATACCCTGGGTGTGTGTATTTATTTGTTTGGTGTCCGCTTCTTTCGTCTCTCTGCGACGCTCACAAGGACGCTCAATGACCGTATCTGTGATACGAGTTTCACCAGTGCACAAGTACAAGAATATTTTAATGGCGGGTACTGTTGGGATGGATATATTAGCTTGGCATCCACATCTGCAGGATTTATTTACGGAAAATATTGTATCCCATCATATTTGACGAGCCTGTACACTAGTATGTAATAATTGAAAAGTATTTCTTGACTTTTTTTGGGGCTTTGTTATATAATAATAAATTTCATTAATAAAGCAGGAAAAGAATTGATGTGCATTAGTAGAAACGGCAACGCAATGCTGTCACCAACGCTAAAACCAGAAAAATATTTTTCACAACCATTTTTGTAAAAACTATAATATAAAAGCACTTAATAGGTGTGGCCAAAAAGTGATATCTGTGCTTTAATTGATAGAAAATTTGAGCATTAATTGCTATCAAAAACCTCCTCTCACGATTCCCCTCGTTTATAAATGTTCAAGTACATTTTTTTTACCATATTAGTACACACATGAATGTTTATGCTCCTACTCACAAATTCCATGTATTTTAGAATGAAGCTAAACCACTAAAAAATACTGCATTATTTGTGAGTCAAACCTTTGTCTCGTTCCTCTGAAGACTTCGGTCATAGAAATGGAATACATTTAATCTAATGAATTCAATTCGTAGAAATGCAAATCAAGGACACGCTCCCAAACTAAAATGGGCGAATAAAAAAACCGAAACGAAACAAAAATCGAAAGAATAAATTCATTTTCGTTGAGTTTCTATCTTTCACAAGGCTTTACAGCATCCCGAAATACCGACACAAGATCCCATGGGAAAGAAACAATTCCACTGATCAGTATTGTATATTCAGCGAAACCGTATACACCGATTGAGTTACGAGGATTGTCTCGTCCGTTTCCATGCCTGAATGTAATCAGGTCAGCAATCTTACTATCAATCTACCCTTGAATTAGCGAAGCTTCCAAGCTGTTCGGGGGCACGGTGATGGTGAGGCGAACAAGCTCTTAACGACTGCGTTTTGCATAGATAACAGGGCAAGTGATAACACGAAACCTGGCCTTCGACGCTAAAGTCAGGCTGCAGGAGAGATTTGTAGTTCACTGAGATTGAAACGTTCCTTAGTTAACGCGCTGGTCGCGACGTGAGCCGCCGGTGTAAAGGGGGGAGGGGATTTTCATGGTGCTGCTCCCCGACCAATAGTCACACACTCAATTTTTGTAAATACTTAATTAAAGCTAAATGAAGAGACGATCTAGTAAATGTTTACTATTCTCAAAATTGTTTACTGTATTTGAGGGGATTTTCATAATGCTGCTGACGAGCCGGTAGTCACAAACGCAGTTGTAATAAATGTTTATAAATACTTGAGCAAAGCTAAATGAAGAAGCGATGTATTTCATGTTTGCTGTTCTCAAAATTGCTCAATATGTTTTAAGGGATTTTTATATTGCTGCTGACCGACCAGTAGTCACAAACTCATCTTCAATTAATCCTTAATCAAAGCTAAATGAAGGGGCGATCTAGTTATTGTTTGCTTTTTCCAAAATTGGCCACTGCAATTGACTTTAAATTAAATTGAAAATTAAAATTTAGGCTTACCTGCCGCAGTCACAGCTTTAAGAAGAAAAACTCACCTGAAACGAGCCAATAATTTTTCACCATCTCAAGATCTCATTTTTATTCGAATGAAGAGTAATAAAATTTCATGAGTTTAAACCTCACTGGTTATAAATTTTCAGTTGTTGCAAAAGATTCAAAACATAGAGAATTAGATGAAATGTTGAGTTATTTTTGCTTCTGATTGATGCGCCATGTTTGACATTTCAATCAAAGTGTTTATTTTCATTGTACTAATTCCTTAAGTTCCAATTATGAATGACTATAGCCGGACTACAGAAGTAGATATTATTTTATCATTATTAGAAGGTTGTGTCGAACTCCGGAAATAAATTCCAGTCACAAATGAAGTCTCGGTTTTAAAAAATGAGCTCAACCATAGAAAATTTTATTTTCGCATTGAAATCAGCGCCAAACTTGCAACGTTTCATGAAAAAAAATGTTTTTCTCACACGTTGTGTAGTTCATTTTTTTTAATGGATGCCGTGTGCCTGCATAGTTATGTGAAGTATTTGCGCTCGAAGAACTTGACGTTGTTGTGAAGTGAAAACCCAAATTATATTATGTTTTGTTTATATTATGTTATGTTATGTTTCATATTATATTATATTATGTTTTGAAAGACGGCGGGTGTGTGAAGGACCTCATGAAATAAACACTACATATTGATTTATGAACAGCTACCTACATATACCTATACTATGACACACAGACACCTACCTCTATCTATAATATAACATACAGACACCTACCTCTACCTATAATATGTCACACCCACTCACCTCTACCTATAATATGTCAGGCAGACACCTACCTCTACCTTTAAATATGACATACAGACACTTGCCTCTACCTATAATATGACGTACAGAAATCTACCTCTTCCTATAATATGTCAGACAGACGCCTACCTACCTATACACACCTATAGGTACCTACTGAGAAGGTACGGGAGTGTTCAATGCGACCGTTCTGACCAGCTTCCACATTGTCTCTCGAATTGATTGCGAGTGTTTTTTTTCTTGCATTTTAGGCCTTACTTTGTTCTTCGATACGAAAATGTTACATTCCTGTTCTCGTTTTACACTTACAGTCATTAATTTGTCTCACTAAAGTAAACCATATTATGTTAATCAAAATAAAATGGTAACCTTGTCTCATAATCTAACAATTTCAAAGATTAAATATTTTCACTGAATTTGAATCCTTCCAACTATTTGAATATGCTATTATAGCTACTGAACTCGTCATACTTAACTATTGTTCATCACAATTTAAGCCTATAAACATTCTACATAAATGACGTATCGTTGATTTGCACACTTCTCCAGTAGAAAACATTAAGTTTTACATCATAATATTCAATGTGTTTGGTGCGCATTTTGTATCATTTCCATGTATTTCCATTAATCTTACCAAACGAAAAACAGTAAAATGCAGATTAATCTTTGTGTAAAATAGTTTTGATCCATTTCGGTTGCTGGCTAAATCACTGAAATATCTAGAAATAATTAAATATCATTGCTCTATTCCTTATGATGATGAAAATGAATCTATTTTCTTCACCGGGGTTAAATTTGAATGATTTAGTTGATTTGATTTAGTTCCCGTCAGATACAGAAGTAAAATCACGAAACCAACGGCTGGAAGATACTCAATATATATATATAATAAATGCTTGAAAAAGAAAGTAATATGGATCCTTCCATGGCTTACATTTTCACAACTTCGGTCGTTAAAGTGTCATCTTGATCAATTAAGCTTTCGCCAGAAATAGAACTTGAATTACAAAACCAACGACTGGATGTAGTACAAAAATATTTAATTAGTACTTAAAGCTGGAAAGGAACGTACTTCTTTCCATTGCTTATATTTTCACAGTATCGATCATTGAAATATCACCTCGTTCATTTATTAAGCATTCGCCAAAAATAAAATTTGAAACTCGTAACCAGAGACTGGATGAATAACCTTACATGGGTTTGGTCCCAGTAAGCACTTAGCGAGATGAATTTTGAGAGAACATCAAAGTCAAATCGAAGTCAAAGAGCTCGAAAAGTTGAGCACTTCCAAAGGACTTCCTTCGATGTCTTAACAATGGGCCTCCTAGAACTGAGAGGAGTTCTATATGTTTATCTTGATGAAAAAAGTGACCAATTTCCCATTGGAAGTGAATTCACAGCAAATTTTCGAAGGAAAACTCATCCAATTCCCAATAACAAGCTTAATAAATAATTTTACAAGCTATCAACGATAAAAAAAGTGCTACACTATTTTCAAAATCTTGTGTACACGGCTCGATAAAAATGACTGGATTTAATATTTTCCTTGAATTAATTTCTCAGATGTGGATGCTAAACAAATATATCCATCCCAACAGTACCCGCCATTAAAATATTCTTGTACTTGTGCACTGGTGAAACTCGTATCACAGATACGGTCATTGAGCGTCCTTGTGAGCGTCACAGACACACGCAAGCAGCGGACACCAAACAAATATACAAATTAACAAACACACCAAATTTATAATCAGATAAGATTAAAGTCTGTGATGCATGTTTTTTCGCTCATTCTTACGCACTAAAATAATTTGAGGATTTTTCTGCAAAAATTATGAATGAAAGTTACTGAATGTTCCTAATACATGTTCTTCGCACTTCACGATCTCACTTATATCATTTCCAATGACTCGAGCAGATCATCAAAATTCTAAAAAGAACCTCTGTTACTTTACGCTTATTAATAGCCAATAACTTTGAAATAACTAGCATTGTCTTCATTCATCCTGACTGTTATATCGTTTAGTATTCAAATAAACGTATACCTATTCACACCATAGATCAAGTGTGTGGCACCATCAAATGCTGGCGGTAAATTGCCTCGAAATTCATACAATGGGTTTCCACGGCGCAAAACTAATGAATAATTCAAACAAGGGAGCATCGCAACTCGTGACCTCAATATCGGATTCGAATCGATTACGCAAGAGTCGACGGGGGTTCGGATCTTTGCTTGTAGATTCATTCGAGCCGTGTCCGTCACAAATGAGCTGTCGACGGTCTCAGTGTAGATCATACCAAGGCGTCTTCGTAGGCTTAGGCGGAGTTATTTTCCGAGTCGAGTGTAGACGGGGAAATGAAGGTGGTTTCTCATCATCGTGAAATATTAAAAAATTAAAGCATGTACTGCTGTCTGAGTTTTTTCTAATGAAATATATGACTAAACGACAATTTTCCATGAGTCGGGTGTAGACGAAGAAATAAAAGTGGTTTCTCGCCATGGGAAAAGATCAAAATTAAAAGTGTTCTTGTATTGTTTTTTTCTTCCAGGAAATATGTTATCTATCGGCAAACAGTCGTGCGTGTCGAGAAAAATTTGGAAAAGAAAGTAGATATTAAAATACAACCAGTCTTGGTTAAGGGGAAAGAAAGATAAATGAATAAAAAGGTTAAAAGAAGATAAATGAAGTTTATCCTGCACACTCCTTCGTAAGAATGGTACGATTATAAAACATATATAACATTTTTAGGTTCGATGATATAGCATCCGGCGTGATGAGAACACAACAAACGGGTTGAATTCTCGGCAAAATTAGAAATCCATTATCAAGTTGAGTTGTGAAGTTCTATCATTTTTTATTATCTTTTCGCGGTTGCTTTGAAAAGTTAATTCCTTACATTTAGCAGTAATTTCTTTAAAAGAATGAATAACTGATTAATAATTTCATCGGAAAAGTAAATCACTAACATTGATTTGTAATTACTTTGAAACCTGTATCATTAAAAAATGCTTAACTGTTAACTAATTTAATTGCTTTCAAATAACATCTCGATTCATAGACACTATATTTCAGAAATAACTCGAAATCTAAACATCGTTTTTCAGAAACAGGTCGTTCTATTGACACCATATATCAGAAAACAGCTCGATATATAGACACCATATTCATAAATGTAAAAAAAAATATAGTTAATGTCGCTTCTCAAATATAAATCATTTCAAAGAAAAATTCTGGATTTTGGTATTTTTCCTCGCTTTCAGCAACACACATGACGTGGTTGTGTTGGGGGTCAGTCGGTGCTGGATTTTCTATTTACCTTTACGAGTGCACACGGCCCGTCAAAAAAAATGACAGGATTAGATATAGGACCAACTGAGCTTCAACATGGCTTTCCCATGATTTGCAATGCTATTCTATGGCTTTCCAATACTTTCCCAAGTCTCAACCGCTGATATTCTATACAACCTAATCTAACCTACCAATACACGTGATATTCTATACAACCTAATCTAACCTACCAATACACGTGATATTCTATACAACCTAATCTAACCTACCAATCCACGTGATATTCATTCCGACTCCCAATCTGCTGGGTTAAGGCACCGAAATTGTTGAGTTGATGAAGCTTGTATCACAGATACGAAATTGTGGAGTTGATGAAGCTTGTATCACAGACACGCAATTGTGGAGTTGATGAAGCTTGTACCACAGATACGCTCATCTCACACTGCATGGCAGGTGGGTGTGACACACAGACGGACGGGCGGACGCGGCTCCTTTTATAATATAGATAGATTTTGCAGCTAGTAGTGAATTGGTAGATTCTTCTGATAATGATAATGTTGATAATGATGTATTAAGAATTTCGCATAAATACTTGAATATCGAATACGCTGTGTTGAATATTAAGTATGAGGGGCTAGATATTTAATAATCAAAATTTTAGTTATTGAAGATGGATTATGAGTCATTGAATATTGAATGTGATGTTCTGATTATTGAGTTGAATTATTTACGAGACATATATTTATTTTATCATAGATTTATCCACTTGGTAATTAAGTACACGCATGGAATATCGGGCTTGAGGGACTGAAATTTGTAAATACGGCTCTGAATATGGATAATATACGCTCAAAATTCCAGTTTAATGAGGATAACAATCAAATGGTGTTGGTGAGAGAGAAATATCGAAATAAGCTTCAGAAATGTGAACCTCAATTCTAAAAATCATCAGCTCAGAAGTAAAAGAACTTGCTGTTATTCAGTGGAAGCATTGCGGAGATCACAGCCCCATTTTAGTGAAGCTACAAACAACTACTGAAATGAATGTGAAAATTCGAATGATAAAACATGAATCAGAGATATGTGATTGCAAAAATTTGAATGATGAAATATGAATGAAAAAATTTGAATGATAAAATATAAATGAAAAAATATGAATGAAAAAATTTGAATGATAAAATATGAATGAGGAAATTTATATGAGAAAGTATTAAAGAATGTAAGTCTCCCGGAAAGAGCAAATTTATAAAGACTAATGTATTCGTGAAATGATAATAACGCAAGAAGCAAACTCAAAAGCAAAATTTATCTGCAGATTTTCATCCGTCGAGTAAAAAGGAGCATTTGCAGAAACTGTTTGAAATTCCCAGCTCGTAATAATTTAAATAATAATTAGTTATCAATTCATTTAGAATCATTAAAATTCTATTGACCGACATAAGATGAAAAATAATTTTCACAGTGTCCAACCCAGACAACGCTGAATCAAATGCAAAAAAACATGTACACCTCAAAATATCCAGTGAACAAACCTGCGACTAAAAAGCCAAGCCACTACATAAATTTTCAGAAAAATTCAAGATTTCAGCCATCGTCGTTGACTGCGGAGGTCAGGTCCCGATATCAGGCGGGTGTAGGGGCCAGAGCGTGTTCGGCTGCGTGCGGGGAGGTAGAAATAAAGAAGCCGAAGTCACGATCGCGGCTTCGAACGTGACCACAGCTTCCAGGGGAGGCAACACTTATTGTTACTTGCAGCTACACTCGCTGCAGAGACGCGCTGTTGTTGCAGCATTCACTACCGCACCAAGAAGTGGTCAAATCTCTTGCTGCTTGCAGATACACTCGCTGCAGAGATGTACTGTTGTTGCAGCATTCGCTACTGCACCAAGAAGTGGTAGAATTTCTTATCGTTTAAAGCTGCACTCGCTGCTGAGGTGCAGTGTTGTTGCAGAATTCGCTACTGCACCAAGAAGTTGCAAAAACAACAAACGCGTTTGGTGCTGGCTGACGACTACGAAATTCAACATACTTGGGCGGGGAGCAACATTTATACATCAGCATCACTTTAGATGTAGTATGATATCAAATTATAAATGTATCATCTGCGGTGCAAGTTCTTGTTAACGTTGAAACATATTCCCTATTAAACTCATTCTTACTCTCAGGAATGTTGGATTTTAACTTTAGCGCATTAGTTGGTTAGTTTAGTTTGTTTTAGTTAGTTTAGTTAGTTAGTCAGCTCGATGGTACATATTTACATTTAGTAAAATGAGTTTTCATTATTTTAGTGAGGCAGTCAGCTCGACGTTAGTTAGTTTATAGTTTAGTTAATTTAGTTAGTTTAGTTAGGCAACTCGATGTTAGTTTAGTTAATTTAGTTAGTTTATTTAATTTAGTTAGTTTAGCTAGGTAACTCGATGTTAGTTAGTTTATTTAATTTAGTTAGTTTAGTTAATTTAGTTTTAGTTTAGTTAGTTAGCTCGAGGTCTTATCTGAGCTCAGGATTAACCGTAACCCAACTCCTAGCAAAATTCAACATCAGCTTCAACACAAACTCCTTATTTTCCGTTTTTCCATTATTTTATCACATGGTGTTCCAACGAGCCATCTTTCCTCAATCTAAAAATTTATTGCACTTCATCCCACTGTACAAATTTATTCATATTTCCTGAAACACGGGAGGCATTTCGTCACTTTGAAATTATACCCGATCCCACTGAACAAAAGTATTTATATTTCTTCAAATACAGTACACATCTCACCAGTCTTAGGGTACAATATAAATTTCACCAGTCTTGAAATCATACGCTTTTCCACTAAACTAAACCCTGGTCAAACAATCAAGTAAATAACCATTCGCTTTCCCACTAAACTAAACCCTGGTCAAATAATCAGGTAAATAACCAAAACCTGATTGAATAATCATCATACTCCGCACCTTAGAGTTGCATGCAACGCACGCCCCCTGATGGAAGCCCATGAGGTATCTCTGCGAAGTCGTGTATTTGCCGACTTTATATCTGAATAACTACCGCAGGTTTCCTGAATTCGTGACTACCACACATCCAAGCCTGGCTCCGGCGGTTACTTCTGGCTCGCCAAATTGCAGACACTCGTGAGCAGCTCGGATTAAGTGCAGCTTTTGAAGCTAACAAAACGTGATTTTGAAGCCAAAAACTCGATTTTGAAGAAAAATGTGCTTTAGAAGTTAACAAATTGTGATTTTGAAGCTAACAAAACGTGTTTTTGAAGCTAACAAAACGTGATTTTGAAGCTAACAAAACGTGATTTTGAAGCTAACAGAACGTGATATTGATGTAAAAAACTCGATTTTGAAGCAAAAAGTGCTTCTGAAGCTAACAAAACGTAAGTTTGAAGCTAACAAAACGTGATTTTGAAGCAAAAACTCGATTTGAAGCAAAACGCGATCTTTTGAACTTAACAAAACGTGATTTTGAAGCCGACGTGCTTTTGAAGCCAACAAAAATCTCGACTGCCTGCCTTCCTTCTATCTCGGGTCAAGTTTCCGAGGTAATGTGAGCCTTTCTCTTCCAGCCCTACAGGAGTAATTTTTCTAGGTTGTTTTTCGAATTTTTAAGAATATTCGACTGTGAAAAAATATTAACGTGGTTGCCTGTGAGCTTTAGAGCATTATTTGTGAACTTAAGGCATTTAAAGTTTTCTGAAAATGACTTTCGGAGAAGAAAATTTAAAAATTCTTAAGTCGTTTCTATGCGAGCACACAGCTCGCCCTGATTTAAACGTGCTTGTATATGTTTAAATAATGCCTTCTACTTCCGCATTTATAAACTCATGAATTAAGGTGTATGTGTGGGTGAATTGGTGTACGTATCAAAACTTGAAGTTTCAAAACATGTATTAGAGGATAAATGCACGGATATATTTTCCTTATAACTCACTAAATCTTAGTTTTTCATCTTAATCCCATTAAATTGGCAATTTAAGCTACTGCAGTGGTCTTTGATGCAATGTTCGCCCTTCCAGATGATTTTTTCAAATTTTTCCAAATATTAAATTGAAAACTCAAGCTGATGCAGTAGTTTTCGAAGTGAAATAGACATTTTTTGATGATCTCCACAGATTTTTCCACCCATTAAATTAAAAACTCAGGCAACTGCAGTAGTTTTTGACGCAATAGTCGACTTTTTTATGTTCTTCACAGATTTTCCGCCTCGAACTTTGCTGTGGGTATCAAACTGCTCTGAATTTCAGCCCCTCAATAGCAGGCACTGTCTTCGCTTGTAAGATTCTGCTTGTGCTGTGCATGAACGTCTTTTTTAACTTCAGAAAGAGGACCTATTAGGGAATCCGTTCGCAGGTCCGGGTGCCGTAGTGTATGAAGGTTTGTGTGTGTCTGTGTGGAATTCATATGATTTTTGTGAAGTGAATCATCTACAAGCATGTTTTTGATGCGTGTCTGTTTCAGAGTCTATATGCGTTCGTAGGTTTGTGTGCGAAAATATGCGTTTATAGACGAAGTTAAAAATACTGAAAAAGTTCGCAAAATTCTTTGAAGCAGGTACTACAAGTGTTCGTAGATATGTTTTTAAAATAAGTGTTACCTTTTATGTTTACAGACATGTTTTGGAGTTGTATTTTTGGCGATGTTGCATGTATTATCAGATTTGCAGACTATAATGAATTTGTTGACCAAGCTAGTTTGAGATGTTTAAGATGTTTCCTGAGTTCTGATCAAGTTTTCCAACAAATTTCTTCACATATAATTTTTTATTGGCTACGATTATGCGTAAGCTTCATGAATCAGCAAAGAGGTTCAATGAGAATTCTGGTGTGTGTTCCAGAGTTTATTTTCTGATTGATTTACTATTAACGCTTTTCGTATTATTCTATGACATTTTATAGCAGTAGAAGGCTCCACGACAAAACCAGATGATTGATGATATAACAAATTATTGATGATATCATGGTGATCGTGCTTGCAAATAAACGTTGGAAATAATATCTTACAGAAATTTGCTAGGAGTGCGTGAAGATCAGCTTGTAACTATTAATCTGTCACCCATACTTGACGTTCATAATTAAAAAGTTCATTGATTCATTATGTGCAACTTTTTTCAAGGTTTCGATTGCAACTCATTACACTGACAAGCCATTTCCGTTCTTAACCGAAATTACAATCTGAGCTTAAAAATTTCTAAATAAAACATCCGAAGAAAACCAGCGACTTATAAAAAAATCTAATCTTTCACGCCGGAGAATTCTTAAGTAGGAATATGCAGAAGATGGCAAAAATTGCAGAAATTTTGAGAGAAAGCATCCGAAGACGACAAAAATCACCAGCGACTCATCAAAAACCGAGTCTTTAAGTCCGGCTCAAAATGCAGCAATTGTCAAATTTTGCTCCATCTCACAAGCTGTTTCTGTTCTCTACCAAAATTATCCTCAATACTAAAAACTTCGAAAGCAAACATCCAAAAAAGTAACAAAAATCACCAGCGACTCATAAAAAAACAATCTTTAAAGCCGGCGCAAAATGGAGAAATTGTCGAATATTGCTGGCATAAGTTGAAAGATTTACCTGTGGCGCAGACCAGCACGCGTTCCTTTTCAAAGCATCAACGTAACCAAAACATTTAGGAAGAGCTTGCAACTGCGAGGCGTATTTGCCGTAGGTTTACGAGGAGCGTGATCGCAGTAACAGTTGTGGTACACAGCGCCTTTAAATATTTGGGAGCACGCGACAGTGATTTGTGAGCTGGTGCCCGCGCTGCAGGATTTCACGGAGGAAACCGGCGCACTTCGTAGAAATCGCGGGCTAATCGCTTTTATACTTGAATAAATTCGGGTTGGGAATAAGTTCGGGACTGATGAAATGTTTCTCGCTATTTGGGAAATGGAAATAAGTATCTGAAAATTGTAATTCGCGGAATAGTGATAAATTTGTACCGTAGAATTGGGAATAATTTCAAGACTGATGAATCGTTTCTCGATATTCGGGAAATGGAAATAAGTTTCACGAAAATGGTAATTCGGGATATAGAATTTACATTTGTGCTGTAGGATTGGAAGTAATTTCGAGACTGTTGATGCGTTTCTCGGCATTCGGGATGTAGAAATAAATTTTATCTGTCGGATTGGGAATCATTTCTAGACTGATGAAACGTTTCTCGCTATTCGGGAAATGGAAATAAGTTTTCGAAAATAGTTATTCGCGAAATATTAATAAATTTGTACCGCAGAATTGGGATTAATTTCAAGACTGTGGAATATTTTTCTCGCTATTCGGGATATATATGTAGAAATAAGTTTCCCCGAAAATCGTAATTCTGGAATGGAAAATAAATTTGTTCTGCTGCACTGTCAATAATTTCAAAACTGATGAAATGTTTCTCGCAGTATGAATAATAGAAATGAATTTCTTCAGTTGACTAGAGTACAATTATCGAACTAATAAATTGTCTCATTCAACTCTGAAAATAGAACTGAATTTGTTGAAAGTTAAACGAGGTATCAATACAACACTAATGAATTTTTTTTTGCAATCCGTCAAAATGGAGATAAACTTATTAAGCGAGACACGTTACAATTTCTTATGCAAAATTCGTTGCACCTTAGCGAATATAGCTAAACTTGTTGACCATTATGAAGCGCGGTTTCTAGACTCATGGAACACCCCCACGCAATTTAGAAACAATGCTAATTTATTCAGGCAGGACGTTGGACTATTTCTCGGCTGAAGAAATACTTCGAAAATTTTGGAGATATAACGTACCACGATATAAGTTGAGGTCTCTAAAGTACGTACAACTTGATATAAACATATAACACTCGAATTAAATATACACAACTCAAGTTACATACAACTCGAGTTAAATAAGTGAGACTTGAGTTAAATACATGCAACTTAAGTTAAATACATAGGACTCGAATGAAATACATACAACTCAAGTTAAATTCATACAACTAGAGTTTGATTTAGTTAGATCTCTTGTGAAAGGAAAAACTTGGCTTACGAAATAATGTTACAGAAAATCGTGAAATATTCGCCAGAATATTTAGTCACAATATATACTTAAAGAAGCAGCTAGTGAAGCAATGGAATATTACGCACGTTTTGCATGGTTAACATAATTATATAACCATGTTAATCGTGTTAGGTATATTTAAAAAAAGAAAAGAACCATAATTATATAATTACTTCGATTAACGAAATAATATTCTCATGTTCACGTTCATCGTGTACTCGTATGAATGCTGCAAGTCAGTGACTAGAATTCCTAATGTGTTGGTTATGAACTATGTAATACGCTTCAATACTGAAAGTATCTAACATAAATTATAGGTCTTTGTATCTTTTTATATTTGCACATTGGAGAAATCGAATGGAATTTTGAAACTTTATGACAAACTACAACGAATTTGCAGAAGTATCGTGAAATAAGTGATTACAAAATTAAATGAGTTAATGATAGATTGCCGCGTGAAATTTAAGAAAAAACAATTAGAAAACCTATAAGTTAAAATATTTATAATTTAACGTAATCAATAAATAAAAATTATTAAAATTATTTTGGAAGGAAAATAAATGTTATGTTTCAAATTTATAAATAGATTATAATAAAGTATTAAAGAAAGTAGAGCTAGATTGGGAGTGATTAGAAAGTATTACGAGAAATAATAAGAATTTATAAGAAATTGAAAAAGTTTAATCAAGATTATATAAAAGAAAACAGGTAAAAGTAGGTAGGAATATGATTAAGAAATAGGACTTGCTGACAACTGTTCAAAACCGGAAACATTCACAAACACCAAAAATTATTTCCATGCAAACGAAAAATGTTTCGCAGATTGAACTTTTTAACACATAAAACTTTTTTTAGAGCCAAAAATAAACACGCATTCAAGTAAACAATGCATGTTTCTTGCCGTCAACTTTTCAAATAAAAATAATTCAGAAAAAGTAAACATGACAAGAATATAAAGCAAAAGCGAGGTGTGCTGTCAATTTTTCCACCCATAAAGCTTTATTTTTTAAAGGAAAATAAGTAAATAAAATCAAGAAAGGAATAAATTAAATAAACTTTGTTCAACATTCAAACTCTTAATTATTCTTTGCAAAAAAATAAGTTGAACAATACAAAAAACACGGGATGAATACAAATATTGAATACTGCATTCCCTTATATTTTCGATCTCAAAATCATGCTTCCAGATAAAATATCTCAGAACCATTCAAGGAAGGCGCGTGCACCTAAAATTGAATGAACAAACACAGCATTAGCGTATCCAATATTGGAAGGACAAACACAGCATTAGCTTGTCCAATATTGGAAAGACAAACACAGCATTAGCGTATCCAATATTGGAAGGACAAACACAGCATTAGCTTGTCCAATATTGGAAAGACAAACACAGCATTAGCGTATCCAATATTGGAAGGACAAACACAGCATTAGCGTGTCCAATATTGAAAGGACAAACACAGTATTAGTGTGACCAATATTGGAAGGACAAACACAGCATTAGCGTATCCAATATTGGAAGGACAAATACAACATTACCGCGTCCAATATTGGAAGGACAAACACAGCATTAGCGTATCCAATATTGGAAATACAAACACAGCATTAGCGTGTCCAATATTGGAAGGACAAACACAACATTAACGCGTCCAATATTGGAAGGACAAACACAGCATTAGCGTGTCCAATATTGAAAGGACAAACACAGTATTAGTGTGACCAATATTGGAAGGAAAAACACAGTATTAACGTGTCCAATATTGAAAGGACAAACACAGTATTAGTGTGACCAAAATTGGAAGGAAAAACCCAGAATTAGCGTATCCAATATTGGAAGGACAAACACAGCATTAGCGTGTCCAATATTGGAAGGACAAACACAGCATTAGCGTATCCAATATTGGAAGGACAAACACAGCATTAGCGTGTCCAATATTGAAAGGACAAATACAGTATTAGTGTGACCAATATTAGAAGGACAAACACAGCATTGGCGTATCCAATATTGGAAGGACAAACTCAGCATTAGCGTATCCAATATTGGAAGGACAAACACAGCATTAGCGTATCCAATATTGGATGGACAAATACAACATTAACGCGTCCAATATTGGAAGGATAAACACAGCATTGGCGTATCCACTATTGGAAGGACAAACTCAGCATTAGCGTATCCAATATTGGAAGGACAAACACAACATTAACGTGTCCAATATTGGAAGGACAAACACAGCATTAGCGTATCCAATATTGGAAGGACAAACACAGCATTGGCGTATCCAATATTGGAAGGACAAACACAGCATTAGCGTATCCAATAATTAAAGGACAAACACAACATTAATGCGTCCAATATTGGAAGAACAAACACAGCATTAACGCGTCCAATATTGGAAGGGCAAACACAACATTAACGCGTCCAATATTGGAAGGACAAACACAGCATTAGCGTATCCATTATTGGAAGGACAAACACAACATCAACGCGTACAATATTGGAAGGACAAACACAGCATTAGCGTATCCAATATTGGAAGGCCAAACACAACATTAACGCGTCCAATATTGGAAGGACAAACACAACATTAACGCGTCCAATATTAGAAGGACAAACACAACATGAACGCGTCCAATATTGGAAGGACAAACACAGCATTAGCGTGTCCAATATTGAAAGGACAAACACAGTATTAGTGTGACCAATATTGGAAGGAAAAACACAGTATTAACGTGTCCAATATTGAAAGGACAAACACAGTATTAGTGTGACCAAAATTGGAAGGAAAAACCCAGCATTAGCGTATCCAATATTGGAAGGACAAACACAGCATTAGCGTGTCCAATATTGGAAGGACAAACACAGCATTAGCGTATCCAATATTGGAAGGGCAAACACAGCATTAGCGTGTCCAATATTGAAAGGACAAATACAGTATTAGTGTGACCAATATTAGAAGGACAAACACAGCATTGGCGTATCCAATATTGGAAGGACAAACACAACATTAGCGTATCCAATAATGGAAGGACAAACACAACATTAACGCGTCCAATATTGGAAGAACAAACACAGCATTAACGCGTCCAATATTGGAAGGGCAAACACAACATTAACGCGTCCAATATTGGAAGGACAAACACAGCATTAGCGTATCCATTATTGGAAGGACAAACACAACATTAACGCGTACAATATTGGAAGGACAAACACAGCATTAGCGTATCTAATATTGGAAGGCTAAACACAACATTAACGCGTCCAATATTGGAAGGACAAACACAACATTAACGCGTCCAATATTAGAAGGGCAAACACAACATTAACGCGTCCAATATTGGAAGGACAAACACAAAATTAACGCGTCCAATATTGGAAGAACAAACATAACATTAACGCGTCTAATATTGGAAGGACAAACACAGTATTAACGTGTCCAATATTGAAAGGACAAACACAGTATTAGTGTGACCAATATTAGAAGGAAAAATACAGCATTAACGTATCCAATATTGGAAGGACAAACACAGCATTGGCGAATCCAATATTGGAAGGACAAACACAGCATTAGCGTATGCAATATTGGAAGGACAAACACAACATTAACGCGTCCAATATTGGAAGGACAAACACAGCATTGGCGTATCCAATATTGGAAGGACAAACACAGCATTGGCGTATCCAATATTGGAAGGACAAACACAACATTAACGCGTCCAATATTGGAAGGACAAACACAGCATTAACGCGTCCAATATTGGAATGACAAACACAACATTAACGCGTCCAATATTGGAAGGACAAACACAGCATTAACGCGTCTAATATTGGAAGGACGAACACAACATTAACGCGTCCAATATTGGAAGGACAAACACAACATTAACGCGTCCAATATTGGAAGGACAAACACAGCATTAACGCGTCTAATATTGGAAGGACAAACACAGCATTAACGCGTCCAGTATTGGAAGGACGAACACAACATTAACGCGTCCAATATTGGAAGGACAAACACAACATTAACGCGTCCAATATTGGAAAGACAAACACAGCTTTAGCGTGTCTATTATTTCCTTGTCCGGAGTAATTTGCCCGGGCGTAATCAGGCAATGAATATTCAGCTCACAGAACGTAACTCCATTGCTGGCCAAGTTATGTCGAGCGGGCAGTTGACCGAGTTGTGTTGAGAGGGCAATTGACCGAGTCGTGTTGAGCAGGCAGTTGACCGAGCTGAGCCGAGCGGGCAAGTGACCGAATCGTGTTAAGCGATCAATTGACCGAGTTCAACCGAGCGGGCAAGTGACCGAATCGTGTTAAAGGGGCAATTTACCGAGTTGAAGCGAGCGGGCAATCGACTGAGTTGTGTCGAGCGAGCAACTGACCGAGTAATGTCCAGTTGTGCCAATGCTGAGACAGAAAGCAAATTACTCTTTGTGGTCAAAATAGTGATTACAAAGTTAAGTTACTGAGGAAATTCTAACATGCATGGTCGGTTTTCTTTTAATTTCTTGCCTGTTCAAAATTGAATGTGTCTCAATTTGAAGTTTACACGTAACTATTCTTGGAGTTCGAATGCAAAGAAATTTGGAATTCATAATCAACATATCTTTGAGTTTACAATTAATACAACCAGCACTTCAACACAACCCATCTAGAAATTCATAATTAACACAACTTGGTGTTATTCATAATTATCATAACATGTAATTCATAATTAACACCACTTGAAATTCATAATTAAAACAACTTAGAGTTAAAATAAATACACGAGTCGAAATGTATATACTGTAGAGCTAACATCTTCCGTCCCAGTTACTGCATTCATATAATTGTTTCCTTTAGGTAGAAACCGGTTGAAGTTTGTAGAAAAGAAATTTTAAAGTTTTTTAAGTTTTTACCGTTACAAAAAATTTAAGGTCTAACTTCGTAGAAAAAATAATTTCGAATTTTTTCAAGTATTCACAGTTGCAAAAAATTCTATCAATTACGGACGTTTGTGTTGCTTGTGTTGATGAAAATGTGCTTTGCTAGCACATTGTGCGGCGAGCACAAAAATGTTTGTGCAGCACACTTGTGTTCGAAGCTACAAAAGTCGAAGAGACTTCAAACTAAACTCAACCGAACTTTGTTCTCTATCCAAAGACAACAAGTCAAAGCGCACACTGATGCAAGGTAAGTAACGAGGAAATTTTTCATTTGATTTTCTTTATTTTAAAATGGTTCATTTGTTTATCATAATGTGAAAACTTTGAAACACGTTCTAGAATAAAGTACATAATTACCACCCCAAATAGCGTAACATAAAAAATCACTCGTGGAACATTTTATGACAGAGTTTTCACAAACTAAAACTAATTTATTTCGCATTGAAAGCTGGATCTAAAATCAGTGCTAGTATTATGTCAAGTATTTTTACGAAACATTTACATTTTATGTCAAATTCCTGACGCCTTGTCTGTGGAAATTCCTACTGATAATTCAAATTCGTTTGTGAAGAAGTCGGGTCAGAAAGTATAAAATTCATACAAGAAAGTCGGGTCAGTAAATGTTAAATTCTTAATAGCAATGCTAATATTTTGCAGCAGCTTAACACATTGGTCCCGATGATTTAAATAAAGTTCAATTTTCAACTTAAAAAAAAATTTAAAGTCAATTGTAGAAAGCAGTTTTGCAAATAGTAAACATTAACTGGATCGTGCCTTCATTTAGCTTTGATTAAGTATTTATGAAAATTGAGTTTGTGACTACTGGTCGGTCAGTTGCATTATGAAAATCCCCTCCGTGTACCACCGGCGGCTCACGTCGCGGTCAACGCGTTAACTTATACTACACGCCAGAGAAATTAAAGTTGTCTTCATAAATTAAGTGTAGCGTGAAATGCCACGTGTTGAAATAATCTAAGCCAGCTCCTAAAAATTCCTTTTCACCATCGCTAAAAGTTTTTCGATTTTTATAGTCGGCTGTGAATTTTCCGTTGGTGAGGAATTTTCAGGAAAGGTCAAAACTGGAATTTGGTTGCACTTGAAATGAAACATTTTGACTTCAATTTTGCTCTGTGAAGTTTCGTCGATTCTTTTCTGAATCTTGAAGATGAGATTCGTCGCTTAGATACGATCAACAGAGAAAAAATGATGAGCTCCGATCAGAGTTAACTTAATTGTTTGGTTAAACTTTTAATGTGTTAGTACAGGTGAAAACAATGTAAAACACCTAGCAAACTTCATTAGTTTAACTAAGTTTTTAATTTCCCTGGATAATAATCTAACTTAATATTAATTGAAACAAAACTCCAATCCAGGTCATTATAGATCTCGTCATTTAGAACAGGTTCTTCTTAAATAAATATAACTTTGCATTCGATTTCAAGTTGCATGTATAGATCTCGGTTTTTACAACAGGTTTCCTCCGAAATAAATACAAGGACGCTATCCCATCAGCCTCATGGATAAGCAGGTTGCCAAAACAAACATCAAATTATGAAGGAATCTCTATTTTGTAAGCAAAATAAGGATTACCGGTTCGTTACCTGCCTCAGAAGATATTAGCCAAAAAATCATCCTCCCAATATATTTTCTATGCTGCTCATAAGCTTGCATTATTCAAACTCGAATCATAGGCCATCGTAAACAATCTCGGGGCAAATAAATCTTGAACTTTAGATAGCAGTTTACGGTTTAAGCAAGACACACTATGCCTACTTTATTTCTTGTGAAACCATCGGCCGAGTGCGCACCATGAATGACCTGAAGACCGGTTTTTATGCTATAACTAAACCCGCCTCTTGAGCGCTTTTTATTTAGTTTAAAACGACACCGATTGCCATGTGAAGTTTCATGTTTTGTTTGGATTGCAACAAAAGCATCCATCAGAGACCACGAGTCGTAGCAATGCAGTAATCTTTTTGCAGGGTGATCCATTATCATATGAAGACATCCATGTAATTGAGCCGCTTTGGCTCGGCCTTCTTGACCGTGCAGTAGAAAATTCCGAAGGCATGATGCATGAAAAGAATGACGCTTCATAATAAAGAGTTGAGGGACGTCCAGAACTGGTTTTTGGCCGTGGCTTGGGCGAGAGACTGTGGACTTAACGAAGGAAACACGAGACCGAATTTACTGAGGCTAAAACAATACAGGACTTGAATATATTGCTGACCTTTGAGGGCAGTTTCAAAACCTATGCGGATATTCGAAGAAAAATATGACTTATCGTGGAACTATGCAGAAATATGAAGAAAAATGTGACTTATACTGAAACAATGCTGAAAATTGAAGAAAAATGTGACTTATGATGAAACTCTGCTGAAATTTGAAGAAAAGTGTTACTTATACTGAACCTATGCTGAAATTTGAAGAAAAATACGACTTACGCTGAAATTTTTCACTTCAATCGTCGAATTTTGAAAAAACATAGAACCGATTCTGAAACTTTACAATATCTGAAAATAATTAAAAGTATAATTAAGTACTTTTAACGAAGGCTCGTAACTTTATTCAAGTGTATTAAACTTGCGCTTAACCAATAACCAATACTATAGTGAGAGCTGTTCAACCTAGCGTAGAAAACTTCAACAATAATTACCAAAGGGTAATTAACAGCTTGAAGCTGCGAAATTTTATCTCAAGCCACTACTTAGCAGAAATTCTTAGACTACTAATGACATTGTATAAAATATAGAGCTTCATCATTACTAACACGTTTCCTGCGAAGGGACCCACTGGTGGTCACTGAGAGGATTTTCATAATGCAGCTGACCGACCAGCAGTCACTAACTAAATTTTTTAAATACTTAATGAAAGTTACATGAAGGCAGGATCCAGGTCATGTTTGCTATTTTCAACATTCCTTACTACAGTTGACTTTAAGTTTTAATTGAATATTGAACTTTGGTTTAACCTATGCAGGAAATGTTCCAATATGCTAGAGGTAAGTAAATTACGTGGAGATATTAGCGGCCTAGAGAAATTACTTTTGAGAGCACGAAAAATAAATTACAGGAGTATTAACACTGTAAAATTAATTTGCATGTGCACGTATAGCAATGAAGAGGTTCCATGACCACGCAATTTATGACTTACACTATCGAGAAAAATTGACTTAAAAATTAGGGAATTGGTGTTTTAAAAAAGAATGGTTTAGGTTATGAAAATAATTGATAGGATTTAACAGAATTCTTGAAATTAGTGGCATGAATTGATCGAGAATTCCCTGCAGATATTGAGTCAAATGCACGGGGTGTAAATTTTGAGAGAAAATTGTATTGTATGCAAATTAAAAATGAAAATTCTTTAGACGTGAAGCACAATATAATAAATAGAATTCTATATTGATGGTTGATGGCTTGAAATGGCTCAGTGATTTCAAATGTACTATATGATCTCTTTATTCGTATACATATATGTAAATGTATATGTACATAAAGATAAATATGAGTATCAGAGCAGCATTGATCATTAGTATATTTTGTAAAGAACTATTTTATGATGTAAAGTTAGATCAAGGGTAAAAAATTTTGTTGTGAAATTGCTTGTATTAATCATTCAGGTAATAGTAAGGAACAACCACGGCAAAATTAAAATAACTAAAAACGAATTTGTTAACTTGAGAGCTTAGATATATTAACTGATGTGAGACGAGTTGGTACGTTTTAGTAAAGAATTTTGTAAAAAAAATCTCATCCTTTGGTTCAAGTGTTTTGAAAAAAACTATTCCTACTTGCTCACATTTTTAAATATTATTTTGAGTTTTGTATTTATTGACTACCTTTGATTTAAATATTTTGAAAGAAAGTATTCAGAATTCTTACCGGCTCATTTAAAGTATCAAGTGTTTTGTATATATCACACATCTAATTTATGATATATACACTTCTTTTAATTTCCACCTACGCTAATATCTTCGACCATCTCATTCAGCTCACCCGATTATTTACTCTGCTTGCAACCCTTGCTCTAATCGCGTAAATTCCCCCGCGACGAACCAATTTCTCATCACCCACGTTTTTACAGCCGATTTTCCATCACCTGATAAAATCCCAAGGTTTTTACGGCATGAACCCAAGATTTTCTACAACATTTTAAAAAAGAACGATGCGCGCAACACATATTTAACACTAGGTGCTACCGTCACACACACACGCACCCAGTTCAGCTTGTGCTCGTTTCACACAAAGTAGCTTTATGCTTTCTTTGTTGAGCTTACCTGTCATGCCTGCGCCACGCTGTAATATTATTTATCGCCTTTATAAGCCCCGTAGTTATTGCATGGCAGTCCCTTCGGGTATTTTTAGACCATGAGCAAATGCCTGACGTGTTTTTTTCGTGTGTCGAGATGCACGAGTGCGCGAGAGGGCGGGTATGGCGCGCACAAGGATGCTGTAGTTCTTCCGATTTGCTTGAGTGAAGAAAAGCCGTTCCTTTGTATTAGGTAATAGTCAGTCATGCGAAAAACGTTTTCCCGAGCTTGAATCATATATCATGTGGAATGTAAAAAACAGCAAGAATCATATTTAATTTGGAAGGTAAAAAACAAGAATTATATTTCATAAGGAATATAAAAAACAGAAATAATCATATGTCATATGGAAAGTGAAAAACAACATGAATCATATTCCATAAGAAATGTAAAAAACAAGAATTATATTTCATAAGGAATTTAAAAAACAGAAAGAATCATATGTCATATGGAATTTAAAAAACAGCAAGAATCATATTTTAAATGGAACGTAAAAAGAAAAACTTTTTCGATACTTTTTTCGGGTTTAATTTGATGTTAGCATTGTTGTAAATAATTACTAAGGGCCGTCAACACGATAAATTCAAACATGAGAATTAGCAAAACTCGTATATTGCAAAAAATTATCGCTGCTTAAGATTTTTTAATATTTACGTTTATTGAAAGCCTCACTCGGAATATATTTCAAAATATAAATACAAAACGATAATTAGCGTGATTTCTTTTTTCATATCCCTTGCCAGGTAATTTTTTTTCCCGTCAAACAATTTATTTTAAGTTGAAATTAATATCCCGTCATTTAAGAAACACTCTGAAAGTCAAGGTAAATCAGTTTTACATTTTTTTCTGGATAAATTAGTCAAAGAAAATATTAGGCTAAGTGAAATTCAAAATCGGTTCAGTAGCGTAACGTGTTGCAAAATTTTCGGTTCCGACAGCATTTTATTAAAACAAGAAATAAAAAATAAGGAATAGAAAAACTGTTTATTTCTAATAAAGTTGAAACATAAATTGTATAACATTGGATTTTAAAATCGCTTAGCATTAAGATCCTTATTTCATATTCCCGCATTGGTATCGTATTAACACATATAATTATACGTGTAAGCTCTTCTGGACGACACATGTCAGTATTGTAACTACACTCGGCAAAATTAGTTTTTTGTATTTTTGGTACATGAAAATAATTTAACTGTGATTTATCCAGTAGTTACCGAACCTAAATTTTTTGAGCTAACATTTACCTCAGAAGATTTAAAATATTAAAAAGATTGTACTCACCTTAAAAACTTGTTTTAAATTAGAAAACTAGCAATGCGAATTACATCTTCGTTATTTTAAGTGGAAATTTTTCAGCAACCATTTTCACTTGAGTCGACGATTTCATTTACAAATACGAAAGAATTTTTCTCTTTGTCCTCTTTAGATACTTTTTATTTTTCTGCCCTAACATCTGCATTTGTACGAGTGAGGACTCTTGATTGTTAGGTTATATATCTCTATAACATCACAGCACATCTCATCCACGTGACGGTTCAGAAACTTGGAGACACAACAAAGAATATAAAAAATAGAAAATTCATTCCTTTGCTCACACATGCAGTGCATAGTTTAGCTCATTATGATCACCTAAAAGAAAGCAAATCAAATACATCAATGACTGATGAATGAAAGTATCTAACGTTTTCGTGTAAATAAATAATGAAGGCATCTACGGATGCTTTATTTCCAATTTCTAGCCTGATACATATCACCTTGTACATTGGATTTTCAAATGCCTTATAACTAACGCCAGGACGCCATGACGCTTTCCCACGGTCAAGACCGGTACCCATTTCAGACACCTCGGTAGAGTGGGGCATTGTGCTTTGAATTTTTCCCCTGTACCAAAAAGAGGAATTCGCCATCCAGCGCCGGGACTCGAACCCGCGTTTCCCGCACGGCGGGCAGGGCCTATAGACACACGGCTATGGCGAGTACATATCTGAATAACCGAACCAAAATACACAAACCACTGCTAAATAAAAGTATTAAACATCGTGGTGTACACAGAAAGAACCCAAACCAAAATACAGCAGGCACACAATATTTACTGAATAGAATTATCTAGCATTTTGGTGTACACATAAAGAAGAACCGTAAGAAAAATGCAAAACGCAAAAACTCCTGCTGAATAAAATTATTCAAGATTTTGGTGTACACGTAAAGAACCCTAATCTAAATACGAAACGCACACTGCACCTGCAGAATAAAATTATCTAACATTTCAGCGTACATGTAAAGGACCCAAACCAAAATAGGAAACGCACACAACACCTGCATAATAAAATTACCGAACATTTTGGTGTACACACAAAGAAGCACCCGAAAAAAATGCAAGGCGCACCCAACCGCGCACTGCTCCAACACACCGGGTCTGCTGAGGCTGTTTCCCCCCATTTAGATATGCGGTGCCCGAGAGCACGGGTAGCCTAAGTGATTAGGCAAGGCCATTGGATGCGGCCATTAAGGCACGATTTAGATCTTTGTGTTCCCTGCCAAATTTAAAGATGAATTTATTATGAACGTGTCTCATCTGTCAAGGCAGAAGGCTGGAAACCGTCTCAATAATTTGAGGTAAATGCAAATTAGCTCCCGGGTTCTCCGCCGCTCTGCGTCTGCTGGGCAGCCGTCGGATACAAGCGGGCTTGTATGAACTGAAGTTCACAAAAAACGAACAGTTTTTCAAGTTCATTTGAATGAGCATAAATTTAAATTTATGTTAATTTCGCTTTCTGAAATGAAACGTTTGTGATTTTGTAGCGATGGAGTTGATGATTCAGGATTAATATTGTTTCAAATGGCAACAGAACTATTCGCTTTAATGCGATGCTCCGTTTTTTTTGTGATCTGATCTGGGTTACGACTTCTTGAGCTCCAGAATGAACTGCGAGCTTTGGGCTTGTCGAAAAAAAGTTTCGGCTAAAAGGGAAACAAATGCTCGTGTGGTTATACATTGAGAATTATTTTGTAAATTGTGTGGGTCATTTATTATTTGATTCCTTAACACTTTGACCGTTACGTGAGCCGCCAGTGGTACACGGAGGGGCTTTTCATAATGCTGCTGACCGACCAGAAGTCACAAACTCAATTTTCATAAATACTCAATCAAAGCTAAATGAAGGCACAATCCAGTTAATAACGGCTATTTTTGAAATTGCGTACTACAATTGACTTTAAGTTTGAGTTGAATATTGAATCAGTTTAACCCATCGGGTGAATGTGTTGAGCAAAATGAGTGAGTGAACGTTAAGTGCTTAGTCATGCTGATAAGTTGAAGTACTTGACTTTCATTTGAAGAAAGTAAAAATTTAAGAAACATTGCTTGACCCGAAAGGGTTTTAATACCTTAAATGGTTTGGAGTAGTAAACCAAAATGATCTTTTTTAAATTCGCCATGGAACTTTAAAAAGCATCCATTTCTCATTTTCTAGAGCGATTGAGAGTCATACAGCTCTAAAACTTGTGATGCGTAAGTCGTCAGGGGGGATAACAAAAAGGAAAATGAAGTCATGAGTGAAAGTGTACCGGATTTCTAAACAACAAGTAGTTTAATTGTTTGATTTCAATTTATAAGAACGAACGTTGACATACGCAAATAGTATTGGTAATAGTAATTCAATTTGAACGATGCTTCATTCGAATTTTGAATAGCTGGGATTGAGCAGGATTAATTCTTTTCGTCTACGATAAGATTTTTTAAGGCCTTATTCTATAACACAAGGAGGGGCAATGCGTCGTCGTAACCCTACGTAAAGCAGGCTATTTAATTATGTGTTTTAGCACAAACCGTTGCCTAATTAATTAAGAGCAGTGGTTCTTAATCTTTTTTCCCCAATTCCCCACTTTTAAGTGAACCAACTCTCCATTCCTCACCGCAGTATCTTCCTTTTACTCATCTGTGACGTTCCTAACCCAGCAGTGTTGTCACTTTTGCCCAAACATGACATACAATACCTCATTGTGGTTGTTTTTTTATTAAAACAGTCTGTATGTGATTGTGATTTGTAAAGTAAGTCAACATTTGGATGTAATGTATTAGATTTTGAAATACTATCGATTTATTTGTGGGTGGAACAAATGCACGAGATTCCCCACCTGCAACTCCACCATTTCCCACCAGTGGGGAATTCCTCACAGGTTAAGAACCGCTGCCTTAGAGCGAGGGCTCCTAGCCTTTTTTGTCGCCCTGCACCCGTAAAAAAATTTGATACGAACCTTGCGCTCCTTGAAACAAAGATGCCAGCATATAGCCAAAATCCTATTATTCACCTGGAATTTTCTCACACGGTTACGAACCCTTGCTTAATTAAGAAGAACCTACGCTTCCAACTGAACCGCTCTGAAGGCGTGAATTTTTTTTTAATTCAGCCCGAAGAGACCGAGCTAGGAACATGCCAGGAAAAGAGAGTCGCTGATAATATGCGGAAGAAAGAAAAAACTGAGGGACTTGGTGCTGAAATATAAAATGAGCGCGATGAAGAAAATATTACGACAAAGAAATCGGGGACTGAAATTGAAAGAATTAGAGTGACGCTCAAATATTAAGAAAAAGACATTGAACCTGAAATTAAAAAAATAAATGTGTGATGTAAAATTATCAAGATAAAGAAACTGGGGATTGAAATTAATCAAAAAATGACTATAATGAACGAATATTGCGACAAAGAAGCTTGCAGTAAAATAAAAATTAAAATATATGTAGGGAGACCCTTCGAAAGTTCTGAAGCGAAGGATGCCTTGAAATTTGAAGGATGGCGAGTACGTGTAGGATATATAAATAAAGTGTTGCTCAAACTCGTCAGCCCCGCAGTTCGGAGGCTCCGTCCTGTCTATTTTTAGAAGCAGTTTAAACGTCAAAAAATCAGACGGTCTTGTTCGAGTTAGGAAACGGCAGCTCTGGCAAGATGGCTTCGAATGAGGTTTTGTAAAATATTGTGCTGGTAGCCTGCACTCTTTGGAGAAATTAGAAAAACGTGAGGAATTGATTAATGTCAAGACTATTTTGAGATAATTCATTCCGAGATTATTCAGGAAAATTAGTTAAAATCGAGTAAATGTACGGTTACTTCTCAATTTATTATCATCCTAAGGCCACACAGCATCATTTCTTGGTCATTTCTTGAAAACATCGATTTTTCATAAGTGTGTAAATTCATACTTTTAAACTCGTACTTACATTAATCATTAATATACACATAGGCATCAAAATTCGACTTAAAGTTAGCTTCTATTTGTTGTTACTTTGATATATATATACAACAAATAGAATATTATATATTGATATATATATATATATATATATATGTATATATGATAGATTTACGCGGTAAATAAATATGTACCTACTTACACATACATATATTTTTATGTTTTATTTCTAAATATAAACGAAATAAATACAGTGCAGAAGCTCGTATTTGTCTTGGGTCGTAAGATACTATTCCAACTTGGATACATTGTTGATAATGGACACCCTAACTGATATTAAAAAGGCATTTTGACTCTCTACGTTGCATTTTGACTCTCTACGTTGCATTTTGACTCTCTACGTTGCATTTTGACTCTCTACGTTGCATTTTGACTCTCTACGTTGCATTTTGACTCTCTACGTTGCATTTTGACTCTCTACGTTGCATTTTGACTCTCTACGTTGCATTTTGACTCTCTACGTTGCATTTTGACTCTCTACGTTGCATTTTGACTCTCTACGTTGCATTTTGACTCTCTACGTTGCATTTTGACTCTCTACGTTGCATTTTGACTCTCTACGTTGCATTTTGACTCTCTACGTTGCATTTTGACTCTCTACGTTGCATTTTGACTCTCTACGTTGCATTTTGACTCTCTACGTTGCATTTTGACTCTCTACGTTGCATTTTGACTCTCTACGTTGCATTTTGACTCTCTACGTTGGTTGCATTTTGACTCTCTACGTTGCATTTTGACTCTCTACGTTGCATTTTGACTCTCTACGTTGCATTTTGACTCTCTACGTTGCATTTTGACTCTCTACGTTGCATTTTGACTCTCTACATTGCATTTTAACTCTCTACGTTGCATTTTGACTCTCTACGTTGCATTTTGACTCTCTACGTTGCATTTTGACTCTCTACGTTGCATTTTGACTCTCTACGTTGCATTTTGACTCTCTACGTTGGTTGCATTTTGACTCTCTACGTTGCATTTTGACTCTCTACGTTGCATTTTGACTCTCTACGTTGCATTTTGACTCTCTACGTTGGTTGCATTTTGACTCTCTACGTTGCATTTTGACTCTCTACGTTGCATTTTGACTCTCTACGCTGCATTTTGACTCTCTACATTGCATTTTAACTCTCTACGTTGCATTTTGACTCTCTACGCTACATTTTGACTCTCTACGTTGCATTTTGACTCTCTACGTTGCATTTTGACTCTCTACATTGCATTTTAACTCTCTACGTTGCATTTTGACTCTCTACGCTACATTTTAACTCTCTGCGTTGCGCAATTGACCTAACAAGAACGCCCTTCACAACCCCTGTGTTCTGAAGCATCAAAGTGAGCCTCATCTCCACCTACATCAAGTCATCGAATTAGTAGTAACTAATGGGCACAGGTTAATGATGCAATTTGGGCTTAACGGCGCGCCATGATTAATTGGCCTACGTCCGTAATCCCCTCGCCTCGATGCTTGTCGAGCCAAGTGGTCGTCCGTATCATGATGAGCAATCACCTTTAGAGCCGCAGTTCAGTCCTGGGTACCATGAACAGGGCGCGTTCGTACTGCTAGTATACGTGTTCACCGTCTACTGAGCAGTGTTCGTCGTGCCAGTAGACGTGTTCACCGTCTACTGAGCAGTGTTCGTCGTGCCAGTAGACGTGTTCACCGTCTACTGAGCAGTGTTCGTCGTGCCTGTAGACGTGTTCACCGTCTACTGAGCAGTGTTCGTCGTGCCTGTAGACGTGTTCACCGTCTACTGAGCAGTGTTCGAAGACTTGTTTACTGTCTACACAATGTAATTACGAGGCTGCTATAGCGTGAGGTCTACCGCCATGTATAGCCAACCCAGTTGCATTTTGATTTATACAAGTTTTATCGGATAGAGGGCACAAGTGCTTCTCGCTAAATTCAATGCATGAAAATAAGTAATATCCACTAGTAACATAATCTAACTTAACATCACGTTAGAGTACTAGCTAGAGGTAGATCTCATGCTATAGTGTGGTAGACCTCACGCTATAGTACTAGCTAGAGGTAGATCCCATGCAGTAGTGTGGTAGACCTCACGCTATAGTACTGGCTAGAGGTAGATCTCATGCTGTAGTGTGGTAGACCTCACGCTATAGTACTAGCTAGAGGTAGATCTCATGCTGTAGTGTGGTAGACCTCACGCTATAGTACTGGCTAGAGGTAGATCTCATGCTGTAGTGTGGTAGACCTCACGCTATAGTACTGGCTAGAGGTAGATCCCATGCAGTAGTGTGGTAGACCTCACGCTATAGTACTAGCTAGAGGTAGATCTCATGCTGTACTGTAGTAGACCTCACGCTATAGTACTGGCTAGAGGTAGACCTCATGCTGTAGTGTGGTAGACCTCACGCTATAGTACCAGCTAGAGGTAGATCTCATGCTGTGCTGTAGTAGACCTCACGCTGTAGTACTGGCTAGAGGTAGATCTCATGCTGTAGTGTGGTAGACCTCACGCTATAGTACTGGCTAGAGGTAGATCTCATGCTGTAGTGTGGTAGACTTCACGCTATAGTACCAGCTAGAGGTATATCTCATGCTGTTCTGTAGTAGACCTCACGCTGTAGTACTGGCTAGAGGTAGATCTCATGCTGTAGTGTGGTAGACCTCACGCTATAGTACCAGCTAGAGGTAGATCCCATGCTGTACTGTGGTAGACCTCACGCTATAGTACTAGCTAGAGGTAGATCTCATGCTGTACTGTGGTAGACCTCACGCTATAGTACTAGCTAGAGGTAGATCCCATGCAGTAGTGTGGTAGACCTCACGCTATAGTACTAGCTAGAGGTAGATCTCATGCTGTACTGTGGTAGACCTCACGCTATAGTACTAGCTAGAAGTAGATCCCATGCAGTAGTGTGGTAGACCTCACGCTATAGTACTGGCTAGAGGTAGATCTCATGCTGTAGTGTGGTAGACCTCACGCTACAGTACTAGCTAGAGGTTGATCTCATGCTGTACTGTGGTAGACCTCACGCTATAGTACTAGCTAGAGGTAGATCTCATGCTGTAGTGTGGTAGACCTCACGCTACAGTACTAGCTAGAGGTAGATCTCATGCTGTACTGTGGTAGACCTCACGCTATAGTACTAGCTAGAGGTAGATCTCATGCTATGATGTGGTAGACATCACGCTATAACAGCACCACATGTTCACCATCTACACAATGTAATTTGTTTCCATTCTACCATCTCAGAATGAGTCATCCTTTACCTTTCATTTGTCATTTGGCACGAGATGACTCTTTGACGGGAGTAGATAATGAAACGACGCTTCTGTGTCTCCCATTAGCGGTTTAAATTCTAATTAATTTGGCTCTAATGAGTCTCCAATCAATTCGGTCCTAATGAGACGTAGATACTAGAAGTCTCGTTCAAACGATCCGTATGTCATAGTGTTGCCTTTCATATTCTCCGTGATGCGCGTTAAGAATTCTAAAGCCTACTGTTAGGTTCTGCGATAATTTCAAATGCTCACTTTCATGAGCTCGACGAATAAGTGATTGTGATGTCGGAACTCAAGCAAAAGATTTCGAAAATTTATTTTTGAATTACGTACAGGAAGTTTTAGTCACTGAGTCCGAAATTTAAACAATAGACACCTTCAAATAGTATCAGCTTAGCGATTAGAAATTTTCGGGTAGGAAGTCATTGACTCTGGTTGTGATTCATGTAACTTATACGGGATATAAGGATGCCAGTACAAGCAAAATTATACCTGGTGCTCCGGGTGATGCAGGTGTTACAGAAGGTACAATGGATGCAAGTGTAACAGAAGATAAAAGTGATGCAGGTGTTACAGACGATACACTGGATGCAGGTGCTACAGAAAATACAATGGATGCAGGTGTTACAGAAGATACAATGGATGCAAGTGTTACAGAAGGTACAAGTGATGCAGTGTTACAGAAGATATAAGTGATGCAAGTGTTACAGAAGATACAAGTGATGCAAGTGATACAGAAGATACAAGTGATACAGGTGTTACAGAAGATACAAGTGATGCGTGATATGAGCATGGGTATGGATATTGATAAACATAGTGACTTATGATTAAAATGCAATTCATACACTGAAGTATCATCCATTTTTCTCCACTCCAAAGTGGCATTGTCAAAAGGGTGACATGAATCGAAAACTTCTTTCTGCAATATCCCATGCACGCCGTGTATTCAAAAGTGAATAAATAATACATAAAATTCTTGTTTTTTCTACCCACATTTGAACACAACTTGTAAATTATTGGTGAAGAAACCGAATTCAAAATGAAAATTACCTGTTCACAGACTCTGTATTTTTGAAGTACTCAGTATCACTTAATGTTATTGTGTGCTATAGCTCTATTACTTGTGTAACTGGAGCAAGCCGAGTTCTTTTGTTACTAGCGCCGTCAATTTTACTTTGGAACGTTGCCTTTTATGGACTGAGAGAATAAAGTTTTAATAATTGATTGCTCATTTCAGTAAAATGATAAGTGATTATCTTCGTACTTTGACACGCGTAGAAATAGAATATTTTTAACTAAAATACGCGAATAAAATGAACATTCCCTGGTTTTTGGTGTTGTAAATTTCGCTGCAGCCTCGAAAGCCCTAGTCTTGGATGCAAAAGTCATGCAAATCGCCCAAGTGTCAGCATTTTGAGAGTGAAGCCTCGATATCCAGTGGCATCTCCGGCAGAAAAACATTTCGATTCATTGCAATCCTCAGCGATAGAAAAATATTTCCCTACGTTGCAATCCCCACATCGAGGGGATTTGCCACAGCTGTCTGTACTAATCCCTACACCCCCCAAAACACGACCCCACTTTCTGGACATTTCTGCTGCGAAAAACTGGAGCCTCAGTTTTTCCACCTTAAGAACTTCCAGAGAGCTTTTGGTTCCCTGGAGAGCTAAGGTGCTGGTCTGGAGAGCACGGGATTACTTTGAAAGTATTACACACTTTGCACCCACCAACGGATTATGACTTGTGTGTTCCAGGAAAAACCTTTTTATGTTTCAGCATTGTAGATGGAATTAGGATGTTCCAAAACGTTTGTTAAACAAATATTAATAAAATTGTTCAGTTAAATTCAACTAATTTTTGTATGATTCAGCATTGAAGATGGAATTACAATATTCTGAAACGTTTGCCTAAAAAAATAATATTAATATAAATGTTCAACAAAATTCAACAAACAATTCATGTTTCAGCACTGAAGAAGCAATTGATTATAATGATCCGAAACCATTGCCTAAAAAAAGTAATCAAAATAGAAATGTTCAGTTTTGAATTGTTTTTTCTTTTTATATAAAGCGTGATATTCTCTAAGAATCGACCTATTGGAAACGAAACAAAATGCAATGTTCCATTTCACATTCAAGTCTTATTTACGAATTCAACTCATGAAGGGGGAAAAAATACACTGAAATTCGCATCAGGATAAAATCGTACACAGGTCATGCTTTTCATGAAGAACTTTCTCGTGAAAATATTGCGTTGCAAAGAGCTTTGCTTTCAGCCCAACGCCAGCAAACTCTTATCAAACAAATCCCCAATGATTTCCTTCCTCAGAAATATCATGAAATACTTTGGTGTTTGTGATGGGCTGGTAGATGCGGACAAATGCTTACCGACATTCGACGAAATGCAAAAACCAAAACATTTCTGTAGTGTTGCCCTGAACCCCTCACACCACTGCAAGAATTTACACGTTTTGCAAATGAAAGAGTTTCTCTTTGAGAAGAAGAAGTTTCCTTTTGAGAAGAAGTTTAATTTTGAGAAAAAGAAGTTTCCTTTTGAGGAGAAGGAGTTTACGTTTGAGAAGAAGTTTCTTTTTGAGAAGAAGTTTCCTTTTGAGAAAAAGAAGTTTCCTGTTGAGAAAAAGAAGTTGCCTTTTGAGAAGAAGAAGTTTCCTTTTGAGAAGGAGAAGTTTCCTTTTGAGGAGAAGGAGTTTCCGTTTGAGAAGAAGAAGTTTCCTTTTGAGAAAAAGTTTTATTTTAAGAAAAAGAAGTTTCCTTTTAGAAGAAGTTTCCTTTTGAGAAGGAGAAGTTTCCTTTTGAGAAGGAGAGTTTCCTGTTGAGAAAAAGAAGTTTCCTTTTGAGAAGAAGAAGTTTCCTTTTGAGAAGGAGAAGTTTCCTTTTGAAAAGAAGAAGTTTCCTTTTGAGAAGGAGAAGTTTCCTTTTGAGAAGGAGAAGTTTCTTTTTGAAAAGAAGAAGTTTCCTTTTGAGAAGGAGAAGTTTCCTTTTGAGAAGAAGAAGTTTCCTTTTGAGAAGGAGAAGTTTCCTTTTGAGAAGAAGAAGTTTCCTGTTGAGAAAATGAAGTTTCCTTTTGAGAAGGAGAAGTTTCCTTTTGAGGAGAAGGAGTTTCCGTTTGAGAAGAAGAAGTTTCCTTTTGAGAAGAAGTTTAATTTTGAGAAAAAGAAGTTTCCTTTTGAGAAGAAGAAGTTTCCTTTTGAGAAGAAGAAGTTTCCTTTTGAGAAGAAGAAGTTTCCTTTTGAGAAGAAGTTTCCTTTTGAGAAAAAGAAGTTTCCTTTTGAGAAGAAGAAGTTTCCTTTTGAGAAGGGGAAGTTTCCTGTTGAGAAAAAGAAGTTTCCTTTTGAGAAGAAGAAGTTTCCTTTTGAGAAGGAGAAGTTTCCTTTTGAGAAGAAGAAGTTTCATTTTAAGAAAAAGAAGTTTCCTGTTGAGAAAAAGAAGTTTCCTTTTGAGAAGAAGAAGTTTCATTTTAAGAAAAAGAAGTTTCCTGTTGATAAGAAGAAGTTTCCTTCTGAGAAGGGGAAGTTTCCTGTTGAGAAAAAGAAGTTTCCTTTTGAGAAGAAGAAGTTTCCTGTTGAGAAAAAGAAGTTTCCTTCTGTGAAGGAGAAGTTTCCTGTTGAGAAAAAGAAGTTTCCTTTTGAGAAGAAGAAGTTTCATTTTAAGAAAAAGAAGTTTCCTGTTGATAAGAAGAAGTTTCCATCTGAGAAGGGGAAGTTTCCTGTTGAGAAAAAGAAGTTTCCTTTTGAGAAGAAGAAGTTTCCTTTTGAGAAGGAGAAGTTTCCTTTTGAGAAGAAGAAGTTTCCTGTTGAGAAAAAGAAGTTTCCTTCTGAGAAGGAGAAGTTTCCTGTTGAGAAAAAGAAGTTTCCTTTTGAGAAGAAGAAGTTTCATTTTAAGAAAATGAAGTTTCCTTTTGAGAAGAAGAAGTTTCCTTTTGAGAAGGAGAAGTTTCCTTTTGAGAAGAAGAAGTTTCCTGTTGAGAAAAAGAAGTTTCCTTCTGAGAAGGAGAAGTTTCCTGTTGAGAAAAAGAAGTTTCCTTTTGAGAAGAAGAAGTTTCATTTTAAGAAAAAGAAGTTTTCTTTTGTGAAGAAGTTTCCTTATGAGAAGAAAAAGTAGTTTCCTGTTTGAGAAAAAGAAGTTTCCTTTCGAGAAAAAAAAGTTTTCTTGTGAGAAGAAGATGTGTCATCCCATTGAGAATTTTATGTATTTTAATAGTAATTCTGTAAATTTATAAATTTTTCCTGTATTATCAAGTATTGAGAATATACCCAGGGTATTAATAGGTAAGATGACTACAGCATAATATATTCTTCTGATAGTGATTTTAAATATTGGCAAAAACTTGTTTTAAACTTACAAAAAAAACGTTATCGTTGACCTTCAGCTACTACTTGATACTTGAAATTTCAATTAATGTATAGTAATTTTATCTGATAGGAGGTGAAATTAGGTTGGGATATGTATATTAGGTTAGATTATTTAAGTTACGGTAGATAAATGGATTACATTGACTTTAGTTTGGGCTATGAACTATCTCGCTTGTTTTTTGTGATCACTTACTAATCTAAATATCTTAAAGTTTACACCGATAGTATTTTGTCCAAATTAACTTCATATAAACTATTTGTCGAGCCTAACCTAGCCACCTATAAGGACACCTAGCTACATATAGGAACTCGTAGGATATTGAATTACAAAGTGCTCACTTATAACAAATACCAAATAGGGCATTCGGTAACGTTCGCGTATTCATATAAATCATGAATTATTAACTTAACTATCCGTTTAAATAACGACAATGCTGCAAATATGAAGGCGAACCTTGTAGCTAGGGCTGTAGTTCCATTCTTTATCTTAATTAAGTTAGAAACGTGAAACCAATGATACACAACAGAACAAACAAATAGATATAAGTTCTATAATATATGACATGTATTCAAAAATGACCGAGTGAGTTTTAAGTTGAAGCGATAATGAATTCGTGGAGGCTAATTTTAAATTAAGTATTAACTATTAATTAACTATTAACTTTAAATTAACTATTAACTATTAATTAACAATTAACTTTAAATTAACTATTAATTATTATTAGAGGATCACGAATAACTATTGTTATTCGTGATCTTTTTTTTCTGTGTTGAATAACTTTCGATAAATCTTCAGAAGATACAGGGTGAAAGTAGCGACTTGCACATCAAGCAAACAAACATGAAAGTAGCACATCGTGCTCGGCATTGTTATATAAATGAGTTATATTAATAAAAGTTGATGCATTTATCTTGATAAATTAAAGCAGGATTGTAGATGGGAGAAAGGCTTAACGAAGAAATCCACGAATTTAATAAACTTGAGATGCCTGACTTTTTTTAAGTCATGTAATATAGAATAAGGTTACATCTCATAAAGAAAAACGTTTATTTCCAAATTGTCACATGAGATACATGCCAACATATTGGCTTTTAAAAGTTTCTTAAATATAGGGCATCCTAAAACAAATGTTCCATACGAGGAGTACTAATTGACAAACCATCCGAGGTGTACAAGTAGATGAGCCATACGAGGCATAATAATAGACAAACTATACGAGGTGTACTAATAGACAAACTGTCAGAGGTGTACAAGTAGATAGACCATACGAGGCATATTAATTGACAAAATATACGAGGCGTTCTAATAGACAAACCATTTGTGGTGTGCTAGTAGTCTAACAAAAGTTCTATACTAGGAGTACTAATTGACAAACCATCCGAGGTGTACAAATAGATAAGCCATACGAGGCATGATAATAATAGGCAAACTATACGAGGTGTACTAATAGACAAGCTATCAGAGGTGTACAAAATAGATAGACCATACGAGGCATATTAATAGACAAAATATACGAGGCGTACTAATGGACAAACCACACGTGGCTTGCCAATAGTCTATCTCTGTCAAGGGTAGTTGAATGAGAAATGAAAAATATGCCCTAAAAATATGCAAAGCCCTATCACCACCAAAAACATATTTCATATCTTCTCGATATTCACCACATCATGCGGACATGGGTGCATGGGATAAAATAGAGATACAGTGTAAGCCGGTTACCACTCATGATTGACAAATATCTAAAAAATATTGGTAGAAATGGGTAAACAAACATATATTCAATATCAAAATTCATAGCTTGTACAACATACGGACAGAAAGATAATTTTACTACGATTCATATGCTCAAACTGCACTTTATTTCATTAATTATATATGACATTAATCCGATTCACAGAAACGCCCTCTGGGGAAGTGCTAGATCTATTTTTGAATCATTTCGCTATTGCAATAAAATTTATTAACCGAATGGTTCTCGCGTAAAGAAATGAAATAGAAACATGTATATCTATTTATGTAGATACATATATATACCTACACACGTACACACACATATTAATATATATATATACTTACTGAAAATAAAATATTAGAAAAAAAAAATACATATATAAGATAAAAGAAAGAAGCAACCTACCATCTACTACACAGAAAATGACAGCTGAGCTCACTGTAATCCTAAGTAATTTTTCGCAAAAGATAACTAAAAGGAAGAGAAGACTTCGAAAAGCATAAAAATGAGCTGTTTTTTAATTTCTTCACAGAAATTTTTAAGAAAAATCAAGTTATAGTCAAGAAGCAACACAACTCTTCAGCATTATACGGACATTTGTACGTGGGATAAAATGGAGTAACATTGTGGCCGGATATCACATCTGAGTGGAGAATATTCACAAAATTGGCACATATAGGAAGATTAGGCCTTGATCCAAAAAATAATTTTGATTACAGAAATTTAGAGTTTTTTCCGATTTGAAAGTTCGGTGCTAGTGTGCGCTGAACGCACGGAAAAAAAATAAAAATAAAAAGACTAAATGCAATGCTTAAATTACCCCTTTCCCCCCAGCTCAGCCGAAAATCGATTGAAAACATCTTCGAGAATGATTTTGAAATAGCGAGACAACGTTAGCCAAAAATTTAATTCATTATAAACTTTGCACAACCCTCACATCTATAAACTTGTTTATTGGTGTACACTCAAAATGTATTTCATGGTATATTTGTCATACGGACGTTAAATATTAATACAGAAAAGAGAAAGAAATAACAAAATCAATATGAGGAAATACTCCTAATTATGGAAAGAACGTTCGTTCTGCTGCACTGAACTGACGGCTGTGGTGCTCATTGTTGTCGACAGAAATAGGTAAGATGAATACGCGAATCGCTTAGCAAACGTAAAATGAAATAGTTTCTAAATTTCTAACAGAAATTTCAGGAAAAATTAAAATTTCTGATAGATGGGAAGTTCACACCGAGATGCTGCAGGCCTTATGACAGAGATGCAAAATGACGTGACACATTTACTCTAAATTCTTTTCCAGTTTTAGAGTTTTTGATATGCTGGGGAAGCTTGTTCCACAAAAAAGCTCCAGAAACTGAGAGAGCTTTTTGTCCCACGTTAGATGAGCGGTAACTGACTAAAACATCGTTCCTCCGGTTTGGTCTTCCGTTTGGGATATTAGATGGAAAAAATTTTACCACCTCTGCATTACTTTGGGGGAGGTACAGAGAGGAGAATACTCGTCGAGCTTTCTGGATCATGAATCTGTTCGGTATTGGGATCCAGTCGAGTTTTCTTAAAAGAGGGGTGACATGATCGTATTTATTGAAATTTCCTTTGCATACCACTTTGGCGGCGAAGTTTACACATTTTTGCAACTCTTCCTGACGACATTTAGGTAAGTCTCCCCACACAAGACTGCAGTAGTCCAGACGCGATAAAACTAAAGACTGAATCACTAACAATCTAGATTTTTCGTCAAGTGTGTTCTTTATACGATGAAAGAACATTAAGGTTCCGTTAATTTTGTTGCACATTGTTTCGACGTGTGAATTGAAAGTCATATTTTTGTCAAACCAAACACCCAGATTTTTAACCTTATCGACTGGTTTAATTGTATCGTCTCCAAATGTTAGCTTGAATGGTGGTAAATTTTCAGTCGCATTCTGTGATCCAAAAATAATGCATTGCGTTTTACTTGCGTTAAGTTTGAGGCCATTATGGTCATACCACAATTTCAGATTTCTCAGAAGGTTTTCAGCGTTGGCTTGTGTTTCTGTTAAATCCGCTGTTGAGCTTGTCATGGCAATTTGTACGTCATCAGCATACATTGAGATTTTTGTGTTTGCCGGCATGGTGGGGAAATCGTTGATGAAAATTGAAAATAGGAGTGGGCCGATGATTGAACCTTGAGGAACGCCAAAGTTATTTGGTATGAATGATGACATTTTGTTATTCAAGCACACTGCATGAGAGCGGTTTCGTAGGTAGCTTTCAAACCACTGAGTGTCTATTTTGAGGTTTGAAATTTTTTGTAGAAGTTTCTTATGCTCAACACTGTCGAAGGCTTTGGAGAGATCAAGCAATAGTAAGAGAGTTAATTTTTTTTGGTCAATATCATTGTAAATTTTTTCTGTTATGTTTAACAGGGCGTCCTGAGTACTGGTATTCCTCCTGTAAGCATATTGATTGCGATGCAGTAGATGTGACTCGTCTATGTAAGACGAGAGCTGGTTTGTTATTACTTTTTCTAATATTTTGGACATAACAGGCAGGAGACTGATTGGTCTGTAGTTTGACGCTATGTCGATATCACCAGATTTATGTAATGGCTTAATTATGGATAGTTTCCATTGATCGGGAAACTTGTTTGTGACTATAGATGTATTTATTATCAAGCGAATAAAGGGTGCTGTGACAGGGAAGCTGTCTTTTATATGTTGGAGGATACCACACGCGTTAAATACATTCTAAAACATTTACCTAACTCAGTACCTGCACGCCCAGGGAATTTCCTACTTTAATCTACGTCTTATTTCAATTCCGATTGTAGTTGAAATCAATATTTCATTGCAGAAACACAAATTAAACATGTAGTAAGTTCTCTCGATCAAGAGAAAATTTTTCATTAAACAAAAACACTTGTAATTAGCATATCTCACAACGTAGTCCTATCTCGAGTAACTTCTCTCAAACAAAAAACCATAATTCCATCATATTTCTAGTAACTCCTCTCAAACTACAAACAATTTCATCATATTTCGAGTAACTCCTCTCAAACTACAAACAATTTCTCACACAAAGAACACCTTATCTTCTGGACTCGAGCCCAGTGACCTCATTTGCCTTTCAAAATTAATCCGTCCGTCACACACCCAAAAGACAACGCGTGAGAATGAAAATGTATGTGGGTGAGGTGGCACCAACTTATGGTTAATCCCGCGATATTGGCCAAGTTTGGATGAGCCAATACAAACTTGGAGTCATATTCGCCCTCCAGGCCAGGTCTTGTAAAGAGATTGACGCCGGCGACAGCAGCGTCGAAATGATTACTTTGATGTAACTTTGAAGAGGTTATACTTGGGGGTGGGGGGTGGGGTGGGGCTAGAGTGGGGTAGTTAGGAGAAGCGGGGGCTAAAATGGGGGTAGTTAGCAGAAGTGGGTGCATGAAGGAGGTAGGTGGGGGAGTTTGAATGGGGTAGCTTGGAAAAGTGGGGGTTACAATGGGGTAGTTAGGGGAAGTGGGTGCATGTGGGAGGTAAGTGGGGGTTAGAATGGGGTAGTTAGGGGAAGTGGGTGCATGGGGCAGACATGGGGAGGGGGTTAGAGGGGATTATTATTTATTATTTGTGCCGCCATAGCCATGTGGCCAGAGGGTTCTGCCGCCGTGCGGGAGACCCGGGATCGAATCTCGGCGCTGGCAGTGGCGATTTTCTCTGTTGGGTATAGGAGAAAAATTCCAAGCACAATTCCCCACTCCACCCAGGTGTCTGAAATGGGTGCCGGTCTCGACCGGGGGAAAGCGTCATGGCGTCCTGGCATTAGTTATAAGGCATTTGAAAATCCAATGTACAATGTGATATGTATCGGGCTTGATTGGAAATAAAGCATCCGTAGATGCCTTCATTATTATTATTATGATTAGAAAGGGGTAGTTAGGAGAAGTGGATGCATGGGGGAGGTAGGTATATTGGGGTGCGTTAGAAAAGCTGGGAGTACGTACATATACATAAAATGTGGGTGTACCGAGAAAATTATGAATGAGCGGATAAATTATGAGGGAAGAAGGTATTAAGCAGTTTTACGTGAGTTTATACGATGAAAACTGAGTGTAGAGGTAGGAATGAGTGAGGTTGTAAAAATTAGGTAATGAAGGTAAAAGTGAATTTACAGTGCTTTGAAAGTGTTGAAAAAAGTTGAAGGAAGTTTTGTAACACATATGAATTTGAAGTATGTACTTGAAAAATGTTGAAAATGATTTGGAAAGAGTTGAGTTAGATGTGAAGTTGTAGTACGTGGATGGAGTTAAGAAGTTCCACATTTGCATCTTACTTTATTTCAAATAAAAATAGATTTATGTAACAAATTAGAAGCGGAAAATGTGGAAGTTAAGTGCAATTAACATACAACAAATACAACGCAACATTTAGATATAGATGTTTATTAAAACAGCATGGAAAATACCGCAAAATGAAACACAACCGGCAACAAGGTAAAAAAAGTTGGATTAAGCTTCAAATACCGATAATATATGTATTATAACAAAATTGATATTATGTTTAATTTAGGTTATAATGAAAGAAGTTGAATATATCTAATTCTTCTACTCAGTTATTCAGTCATAACAAAAAATATCTTTTAAATACATTATTTTAAGCACAATGAAAGTGTTGCAAATAGATTTTCGCCGTGAACTGCAACAGAATTGTTGTGGGTAACTCCAAAATTACTGTGTAGACGCAATGACAAAACTGATGTAGAAAACTCTCATATTACTGGTATTATTGTCTTGAATTGCGATGTTTCCGTAGTAGTGATCTGTTTGTTACGTTATTGATGTCATATACCACGAGTTTATTGTTGTCTTAAAGGGTCATATTACTGTTAACGATGTGGTTTATCTACAGGATACACGGAATAGTTCGAATTGTGGTGCATTAAAAAAATACTGAACTCATATCAATGCAGTTTTTGAACTCAGATCGATGCTGTTTTTGAACTCAGATCAGTGCAGTTTTTGAACTCGTATCAATGCAGTTTTTGAGCTCATATCAATGCAGAAGAAAAGAACATCCCACTATCTGGGATGAAATTGTCGCTCTTTTGCGATACGCATGATTTTATCGATCGGGAATCGCTAAGCAATTTAGTCCCCGACCGTAAAATTGGTCGTCGATGAAAAGGGGGATAACAAAGATGCAGCAATAAAGAATACTTCATGGAATTCGAAATTGCAGGTCAATTTTATTCATTTTCACGATGGTAAAAAAATTTATAATTGATTTGAAGCAGATTACGGTGATTTTATTGTAACTTTGAAAGATCATAAGAAAGAGTTTGTTGAACTATTCCGAAATTCTTGGATTAGATGAAAAATTTTATACTGAAAGCACGTCTTCTTACGGAGTTCTCCAGTTAGTTCGAACTTCAAAATTTAGCTGTGTAAATTCTAGGCTGTGTCCATGTAGTGTAAAATCAACCCATCTTCCGAAACTTAAAAAAGTACGAATTCTGCTCGTTCAATCTTTGAATACGACGAAATCAACCCATCCTTCATTCGATTTTTAAATACAAAATCAACCCATCGCGCATTTGATTTTTAAATTGAAAATCAACTCATCTTACATTAGATTTTGATGTGCAAAATCAACCCATCTTGCAAATTTCACCATCCTCCATACCTTCTTTCGGGTAAATTTTAACTTACCTTCGTTGATTCAAAAATCAACCAGCGCATTTTTGACGTCAGCTGATAACAGCACTGGAGATTAGCTCGAGTGGAACGACCGACCTTTTAAAATACTTCTAAATCTTTTTCTCTGGTCTCCCTTGCATGAAATGAGCGAAAAGAATCGCCACGCGCTTGCCAAATGAAAAGGCGACGAAACAGACCGCAGAATATTATTATTTTGCGGCAGATTATTAATATCAAATTAAATAAAAATGTACCTAAGATAGTTATTATTTTATTTTTATTATTGTCAGTGCACACGCCTCGTGAGAAATCATACTTGTATAATAAAACGTCAGGTGTCTCCTTAAAATTGTGAATAAATAAACGCATTTTTTGTGCGTAATTTCTCCTATGTCATTACAATGGGAATCTTATTGAACACATCAAATTGGTTGGTGCGTGTGTCTGTGACGCTCACAAGGACGCTCAATGACCGTATCTGTGATACGAGTTCCACCAGTGCACAAGTACAAGAATTATTCCATGCCCACGTCAAGTGGACTCAGCCCTTCGGTTGCAATGTGAGCCTCCGGTGGTACACGGAGAGGATTTTCATAATTCCACTGACCGACCAGCAGTCACAAACTCAATTTTCAGAAATATTTGATCAATCCTAAAAATGCTTGTCCTTTTTTTAGGATAAAAATGAATTTTAACTGCCTTTTTTAGCCAATGATTGTATGTTTGAGATTTGTCCTTGAATACATTAATTTATGCACGCCCTGTAAATCACTCATCAATCAAGGAAGTGCAGAAACTTTAAAATTTGGAAAAACAGAAAAATTCTTCTGCGTTCAGTTCAATTCTTATACGAACGATGATAAGTAACATCTACAGAGCGGTACTTGTAATGTTCAACTATTTATCAGCAACTTATGCTGAGCGTTACTTGTAATTTTTAACTAATGATATGCAACCTATACTGTGCGGTACTTGCAGTTTTCACTTAATGATAAGTAACTTACACTATGCGGTACTTGTGATGCTTAACCAATGATAAGCAACATATGCTGTGCGGTACTTGCAGTTTTCACTTAATGATAAGTAACTTACACTATGCGGTACTTGTGATGCTTAACCAATGATAAGCAACATATGCTGTGCGGTACTTGCAGTTTTCACTTAATGATAAGTAACTTACACTATGCGGTACTTGTGATGCTTAACCAATGATAAGCAACATATGCTGTGTGGTACTTGTAGTTTTTACTTAATGATAAGTAACTTACACTATGCGGTACTTGTGATGCTTAACCAATGATAAGCAACATATGCTGTGTGGTACTTGTAGTTTTTACTTAATGATAAGTAACTTACACTATGCGGTACTTGTGATGCTTAACCAATGATAAGCAACATATGCTGTGTGGTACTTGTAGTTTTTACTTAATGATAAGTAACTTACACTATGCGGTACTTGTGATGCTTAACCAATGATAAGCAACATATGCTGTGTGGTACTTGTAGTTTTTACTTAATGATAAGTAACTTACACTATGCGGTACTTGTGATGCTTAACCAATGATAAGCAACATATGCTGTGTGGTACTTGTAGTTTTTACTTAATGATAAGTAACTTACACTATGCGGTACTTGTGATGCTTAACCAATGATAAGCAACATATGCTGTGTGGTACTTGTAGTTTTTACTTAATGATAAGTAACTTACACTATGCGGTACTTGTGATGCTTAACCAATGATAAGCAACATATGCTGTGTGGTACTTGTAGTTTTTACTTAATGATAAGTAACTTACACTATGCGGTACTTGTGATGCTTAACCAATGATAAGCAACATATGCTGTGTGGTACTTGTAGTTTTTACTTAATGATAAGTAACTTACACTATGCGGTACTTGTGATGCTTAACCAATGATAAGCAACATATGCTGTGTGGTACTTATAACGTTTAACTATCACATCATTTGAGATGCCCTAATTCCCAGATATACAGAAGTTGTATTCCCGTGAGGGGCTTCACTACCTTTTTAAAATTAATTTTAGCGTTCATGGAGAAATATTATCTTGCAATTATATTTTTTACACTCTTAAGAACGGATATAAAAGTATTCATACGTTAATATCGGTTTTTTTAATTCTGTCACTTACCACCTTACCTAACTAGCCGTAGCGACGGTACAAACGTGGTGTACGTGTTGAACTTTTTACTCCTATCTCAAATATTGTGCCCTCCCTTCACACTCTTCACCCTGACGGTAGACTCTTTTACCCTCACCTTCAACTCTTTACCCTCACCCCTAACTCTTTACCCCTACCCTTAACTCTTTACCATCACTCTAAGATATTTATCCTCCCCTATGCTCTTTACCCTCACCCTTAACTCTTTACCCTCACCCTTAACTCTTTACCCTCACCCTTAACTCTTTACCCTCACCCTTAACTCTTTACCCTCACCCTTAACTCTTTACCCTCACCCTTAACTCCTTACCCTCACCCTTAACTCTTTACCATCACTCTAAGATATTCATTTTCCCCTTAAGCTCTTTACCCTCACCCTAAACTCTTTCTTAAACTCTTTACCACCCTTATTTTAAGCATTTTACCCTCACTCTATACATTCTTCTAAACTCTTTAGCCTCACCCTAGCCTTTTTAGTCTCACCCTGCTCCTTTTACCCTCACTTTGAACTCTTTATTTCCACTCAAACTCTTTACCCTTATTTTAAGCATTTTACCCTCACTCTAAATTCTTTTCTAAACTCTTTAGCTTCACTCTAATCTCTTTACCCTCATTTTAAACCCGTTGTCCTCACCCAAAACTCTTTACACTTATTTTAACCATTTTATCCTCCATCTAAACTTTCTCCTAAGTTCTTTACCCTCACCCTAACTTCTCAACTCTCACCCTGAGCCTTTCACCCTCACCCTAACTTCTTAACCCTCACCCTGAGCCCTTCACCCTCACCCTAACTTCTCAACCCTCACCCTGAGCTCTTAACCCTCACCCTAACTTCTTAACCCTCACCCTGAGCCCTGCACCCTCACCTTAACTTCTTAACCCTCACCCTGAGCTCTTAACCCTCACCACAACTTCTTTACCCTCACCCTGAGCTCTTAACCCTCACCCTAACTTCTTAACCCTCACCCTGAGCTCTTAACCCTCACCACAACTTCTTTACCCTCACCCTGAGCTCTTAACCCTCACCCTAACTTCTTAACCCTCACCTTGAGCCCTTCACCCTCACCCCAAAACAAGGCATGTCTCGCTACCCTCGCGAGCGCCAGTCCGCACATCACTTTAATTCAGCTCCGCCGCCTGCACGCCGCAGTAAAGGTAGGCTTTTAAAGCCCGTATGATTTCAACACGCGCCTCCTCTGCTCTTCTAAGCGCCTATGAATGCTCAAATGCGTGTAATAATTCTGGGCCCGAATGCAAATATTGTGGGATACCGGGGGGGACGACTGTGGGGTCCCCTCTCTTCGGAACAGCCGGCGTGCCTCATCTGCATGTTATGAAACCATCTGGCAAAGATGGCAAAAAATTCCTTGCTCTCTACCGTGTGAGCAGCGGCGGCTTGTGTGTGTGTGTGTGTGTGTGTGCTGTAGTGTTGACCTTTGTAGTGACTATACACCTTCTTCGTCACTACAATTTCCTATAGTCACTACACTTTTGTGTAGTGAATACACTTTTGTATAGTCACTACACTTTTGTATAGTCACCACACTTTTGTATACTCACCACACTTTTGTATAGTCACCACACTTTTGTATAGTCACTACACTTTTGTATAGTCACTACACCTTCGTACAGTCACTACACCTTCGTACAGTCACTACACCTTCGTACAGTCCCTACACCTTCGTACAGTCCCTACACTTTCGTACAGTCACTACACCTTCGTACAGTCACTACACTTTCGTACAGTCACTACATTTTCGTATAGTCACTACACTTTCTTCGTTTGGTGTATTGGGTTTTTCTTGTGGTTTATTCTTTATTATTTCAGTACATCCTATACAGTATAGGGCATTTGTTCACTGTATTCTAGGATAGAAAATTAGTCCAGAATATTTCAAAGTAAATCATAATACCAGCGCATACCAGAGTAGATCACTATACCAGTACATACCAGAGTAGATCACTATACCAGTACATTCCAGTGTAGATCATAATACAAGTACATTCCAGTGTAGATCATAATGCCAGTACATTCCAGTGTAGATCATAATACCAGTACATTCCAGTGTAGATCATAATACCAGTACATTCCAGAGTAGATCATAATACCAGTACATTCCAGTGTAGATCATAATACCAGCACATTCCAGAGAAGACCATAATACCAGTACATTCCAGAGTAGATCATAATACCAGTACACTCCAGTGTAGATCATAATACCAGTACATTCCAGAGAAGACCATAATACCAGTACATTCCAGAGTAGATCATAATACCAGTACACTCCAGTGTAGATCATAATACCAGTACATTCCAGAGTAGGTCATAATACCAGTACTTTCCAGAGTAGATCATAATACCAGTACACTCCAGTGTAGATCATAATACCAGTACATTCCACTGCATTTCATAATACCAGTGAATTCCAGCGGAAATCGTCAGACCAATTGGAAGAAAGGCATTTAAACTTTACAGGAGAAGGAAGGCATCTTTTAGAATAGAAATATGACAACTGGGAATCTATGCACAAGGTGTAACTCCTCTCCTACTCATGACAACATGAAAATTGAATGAAGTTTTTGAAACAAGGTAATTATTGAAAAAAGGAATAGCAAGTACTGAAAGAAAGAACGTCAGAGAACCGAAAAAATGGTCCGTAACAAAACAAAAAACTTGAACAATTTTAGCGCAAAGGCAGAACACCTAAACTTCTGCTCGGGACCTTCTATCTTCCCCCGGGATGCGCTAGTTCCCATATATACAGTATTTGTATCAATCCTGGTGAATTTCTTAGTGGAAATTAAAATCAACGAATTCAGGCAAAATTGTCTAAAAAACAAGAGCAATTTAACGTCTGGTTGTAGAAGAAACGAAACCTGGTTAGAAAATAATAAGAATAATTATAATAATAATAATAATAATAATAATAATAATAATAGTAATACCATTAATACCATATTAATAAAAACATAATAGTAATAATTACAATGATGATAATTGCAGGAAAAACAAATAAACCAGGGTAAATCATAACCATACTAATAGTATTGAAAACTACAGAAAAAAACGAAGTAAAGCACTTTTAGAAATGTGCCCTCCTGCACAATAAAAGCCGAGCAAACCCTTGGAGAAGCTTTTGTAGATGCCGTTATTTGTTTGTTGTTTGTTTGGATATCAGTGTGAAACTTATCCTAGTTTTCGGTGAAAGTATAATTGTAATTCTCTGTCTACAAGTCAATAAAAAGAAACAATTTAAATACTTTAAAGTTACAGTGGCGCTCACAATAATTTTTGGAAAACCAGCTCAAAAAACAACGAAAACAAAACCTTTTGAAAATAAATTGTTGCATTTTTTAAGGCCGTACTAGATATATTTTTCAACATTTTTAAAGTTAAAATTATAAAACGTTCCAACTCCGATTTCAAGTGATAAAATCCTTCAAATTAAGTTCTAACTTATTCAGAAAGTTCTTACCCACAACCAAAATTTATATCGGTTCAAAGTTCTTTTAATGAAAAAAGGCATTTAAATTCGGTACCATTACTTTCATTGCAAAAACACGAGAAAATTGCCCGAGTTATTTGGTTCCCAGCATCTTTTCCCCAATTTCAAATTTTTCAAACCAAAATCCGGTACTGACAATTTGATGATTCACGTAACTTCCCATACTAAAATAACTTTGCTGAAATAACTTCTAAGGGCTGAAATAACTTTACTGAAATAACTTCTAGTGACTGAAATACCTTTGCTGAAATAACTTTACTGAAATAACTTCTAGTGGCTGAAATAACTTTGCTTTAATAACTTTGCAGAAATAACTTCTAGTGGCTGAAACCACTTTCAATGGCTGAAATAACTTTGCTGAAACTACTTGGCTTCAATAACTCCCCATAGCTGGAATAACTTTGCAGAAATAACTTTGCTACAATACATCTCCACAGATGAAATAACTTTGCTGCTATAACTTTACCGAAATAACTTCCCATAGCTTAAATAACTTTGCTGAAATAACTTCTCATAGCTGAAATAACTTTACCGAAATAACTTCCCATAGCTTAAATAACTTTGCTGAAATAACTTCTCATAGCTGAGATAACTTTACTACAATAATTTCTCACAGCTGAAATAACTTTGATCAAATAAATTTACTGAAATAACTTTCAGTGGCGGAAACAACTTCCAATGACTGAAATAACTTTACTGAAATAGGCTAGCTACAATAACTCTACACAGATGAAATAACTTTGCTTCGCCCGATTCTAACTAATCAGAATTACAGTTCAGTTCAGGTCTCACGCTCGGTTCTCGAAAGCGAAGCAACATATCTCACTGGTAAAATTACGGCGCCTTTAATGAAACAAATCCCGGGTTTCAATTTGAGCCGTTCGGAAGAGTTACAGTAGCCCTAAACACAATTCCCTTCAATAAACCAGGGCAAAATTTTCCATAATTCCATAAAGGATACCGATCCTACAGCGCTCGGACGCTGTAATCAGGCCTGTGCTCGACAGCTGTGCAGCTGACGTGTGTCAGTGACTGCTTCAGGCCCCACTGACGAGCGTCAGCTGCAGCGAGCATCGGAAAAATAAACTTCGTGGCTACTTGAGCTAACACTCGGAAGATATGTGAGTATACAATAGGTGAGTGATGAGGTTTTCTGTTCAAATAAATGGTAGAGACATGATACGGGAAGTTTTGTCATTTGTACACGAAGAGATTTAGATGTTTGGCCAAAGCCTGGCAGTGTTCGATGCTGACTCATCAACTGCAAGCTCGACACTGACTAATCAATTGCAGCTAAAGCTCGACACTTACTAATCAATTGCAGCTGAAGCTCGACACTGACAAATCAACTGCAAGCTCGACACTGACTAATCAACTGCAAGCTCGATACTGACTAATCAATTGTAGCTGAAGCTCGACACTGACTCTTCAATTGCAGCTGAAGCTCGACACTGACTAATGCATTGCAGCTGAAGCTCGACACTGACTAATCAATTGCAGCTGAAGCTCGACACTGACTAATCAATTGCAGCTGAAGCTCGACACTGACGCTCGTCGAGCAGGAGCCGGAAGAGAGGCACGTCTACAAACTAAGTCAGGGGATAATAAGTGTCGGGGGCGCGAGGGTAATTGTATCAAAGGCTTCCGAGGGCAAACTTGTGTCCCCTCTGCAGATTGTCTCGCGCTGAGGAAAGCTGTCCGGTACGGCTCAAAGATTTGTGTTGTGATCGATGAGACGCATTTATTGAATGCGTATATTTAGTGAAAACATAACGTGATTGCCGGTGTAAACGGTTGCTTTGGTTTGGTTGTGAGTAGCAGGTTATTGTTAAGGAATCGACTTTATCGCTCGAATACGTTTTTATCCTTACTAAGGAATATGAAAATGCAAGTGAATGATAACTTATCCCGTTTTTATAAAAGATGGAGGTATTGATTAAATGTCGTTCATTCATACTGGTACGTGAATGAGAATTTACCTATTGGTACACATATGACCCCAGAAGAGGGGAATATGTTAATTTAATGAAAACAAAGTGTGAATACTGTTGATACCACAAAGGAGACGACTGAGGGTCCGTACTGGTTGTGGTTCGGAAGTTAATTTTTGTGGTCTGATGGACACGATTATATTTATAATTTTGATATAATTTGCAATTGAATGAGAATATTGTGAAAGGCAAAAGAAGATGTCGCAATTTATGAAAGCTTTTGATGTGTGCATTTTAGTTATAATTTTGTTAGAGTGTGAGATGAAAAATGAAAATGTTTCTTGGGGGAATTTGGGAAGTTGCAGTTCGTGGAAACTTTTTTAACGGGCAATTGGTGAGATTAGTTTTTGTGCCATGTTGTATGTCATTTTATTTATTACTTTGATAGGGTGCGAGTTGATGAATGAAAATATGTTCGAAATGGAATTTAGGAAATTGCTTTTCGTAGTATGATGCTTGCCTTCAAGTTACGGTGTCATGGTGTGAGATCATCAACGGAAATTATTTTGAAACTATATCATGAGTGAATGGATACATTTACGAGTTTAAATAGGAATTAAACTCGACCTTAATTTTGGTTCAATAGAAGAATCATTATGTTTTTCCGTTTCATATTGTATCCTGGGGAGAAACTAACATGCATGAATGCAAAAGTAGATAACTGAACTTCAAAAGCAGTTAGCTTGATTTTTATTGTTATGTCCATTTTGCTGGTGACCCTGGTGGAAAATTTTCCATAAAATTCTTCTTCTATTGCTATGTTTTGAAAGAAAAGAGGAACAGAATAGAATTCAAATGGTAAAAAAAGTCTTCTATTTATCGAAAATACAAAATAACTATTTCATGTCTTTGTAATGAGAATAAAACTTTGTGTTCTCTGGATCATGGCAAATGACTAAAGCGTGATCGAAACGTGAGTTTGCTCATGTGTTTCAACAAACATGCATGTTTATATGTAGAATATAAACATAAAATATGTATAGAGAAATTGGAAGCATAAAATCTTTAGATTACTGAATGTAAAAGTGGCCGTCAAGGTGACTCTTTTTTTGTTTCACTAATTGTCTTAGTTTTGCATTTCGTAACTTCTTCAACAGAGTTATAAATTAATGATTCATTTGCAGTCACAAATTTTTTCAGCCCTGATGCATTCCAATAACGATATTTTGGTTTCTTGACCTATGAAAAAGGAGTGAAGAACAAGATCTTTGAGGAAATGGGTGTCGCTTATGGGATTTACCATAAATCCTCTCTGTTTTTTACGACATCCAAGACAGCTCCTTGCTCCGCTGAATGTAACACTTCGGGATTTGAACTTCGGTCGTTTTCGTGCAAAGTGTAGCACTTTCTTCCCGCGGGGAAAATGCAGTGGACTAATTGGAATCCCTTTAAATAAATCCAACCTGTCTTTCGAGCATCAAACGGTTTCTTAGAAGCTCAGCTTACAAAAATCGTTTCATAAGACCCGCGAAAAAATTTTTTTGACTTTTTGATTGTTTTACTATGCGAGAAAATTTTTTTCTTACAAGCCAACTCACTTTTGGGACGCAAAAAAGTGCCATCAACGTACTACGTTAGTCAAAGTATTTTTGAAATGTTTTTATACGATATGCAGAACTAACAAAATAAGTTCATGGGTGTAAGTGAGGCAACTATGGCACGCTTAGCGTGAGTCAGAACTATTTTACAAATATGTTTCACTTTCTCTGACTAGCCTGCGAATACACACATTGACTGACAATATTTAAGAGTTTGAATGAAAAAATATAGATGTTAGAAAGTTAACGATATGAATTATTTTTCATCAATTGTTTCTCATAAATACAAATCTTTAAAAAAAAATTTTTCACCCAGTGAAACGTTAATGCATGATTTACCTTTCCCGGTCGCCTGCAAATGTAGCCGAAGGTGATACACTTAGATGTACCGCAATTTATTTTAAAAACCGTTTGACGCAAAGAAGTGTGTGAAAACTTCTCTATAAAAACGTTTAACGAACACAAATGTGTCAAAAACTTCTTTGAAAAAACCGTTTGACACACACAAGTGTGTCAAAACTTCTTTGAAAAAACCGTTTGACACAAACATGTGTGCCAAAATTGTTCTGTGAGTAATACAAATAGTCGAAGCACAAACCTGAAAATACCTAGCTCTAGTATTTTTTTCTGACAGCCGCAAAAATCCTGCTATGTTTTTGATAAAATAAGTTTAAAAATTGTCACGGACAGTACTGTCAGATAAAGCTTTGTTTAAATATGGAATACCGAAACTAAATTAAGTGAGGCAAATTTTATTTTAACGTAATTTTTAGTATGCTTTATGTTACTGTAAAGTTTCAAACAGCAGCATAAAATAAAATCAATGGACGAGTGCTCGTTAAAAAAATCAGGAATGTAATTCTAGAGCATGTGTTTTTAGAAACACAAACCAAAGTTTTAAAATGAGCAGGGCTAGTAAGTAATCACAGAAAACAGTTTAAGACTTCGCTATTTTGATACAGAGTCGAAGAAATATAAAATGTTGGATATATGTATTCTACGCACATAGCAATAAACTTCTCCCTACAAATGCACACTCAGAAGGATCAGTAAAGAACAAAAACATTTGAAAGCGTGCAAAGAAGCGGAGCTAAGGAACAATTTCATATATCAAGCAATGAACAAATCCTTATAAACAATTAGTTGTTTTTTCTCTCCTTACAGCAATACAGCTGGACGAAACTGAAAAAATCATCTTTTCTTTTCAACTTGTAGGTATACTTAAATTGGTATTGTAGATTCAAATTTCAAATATGCCTGACTATCAACGGAAATTCTGGCACACAGACAAACAACAAATATAGACACACAGACACACAACACATACAGACACACAACAAATACAGACACACAGACACACAACATATACAGACACACAGACACACAACAAATACAGGCACACAGACACACAACAAATACAGGCACACAGACACAACAAATACAGACACACAGACACACAACAAATACAGACACACAGACACACAACAAATGCAGACACACAGACACACAACAAATACAGACACACAGACACACAAATCACGCACATGTGTGGGTCATTCATCTCCGTAAGACGCTTCGGTGGCTGCTTTCTCCCCAACTTCCCCATTTTCCCCACTTCTCCCTCTTCTCGTACTCCCCCTTTACCCACCCCCCCCCCAGCGTCCTTCCTCCCCGACTGCTATGTAACTCTGCATTTAACAATATTCCCCCAATCCCCTTCTAACCTGCTCCTCTAATTCCCAATCTACCTCATTTCCCCAACTTCCCCATTTCTCCCTTTACCCATCGCCTATCACTCTTTTTCTTCCCGACTCGTAACTTTTTATTTTACCATCTTCCCTAAATCCCCACCTGACCGGCTCTCCAACTCCCCCAACTCTCTCCATTTCTCCTCAACTCCCCAAACTCTCCCCAACTCCTATTACATCCCATAACTCCCCAACTCTCCCCAAACTCCCCCTACTCCCCCAACTGTCCTTCCTCCAACTCTCCCCAACTTTTCCCTAACTCCCCCTCTAACTCTCACCCAACTCCCCCCAACTCCCCCATCTCTCCCCAACTTTCCCCAACTCTCCCCAACTCCTCCTAACTCCTCCTATTCCCCAAACTTCCCTCAACTTCCCCCAACTCCCCCTTCTCCCCTCAACTCTCCCCTAAGTCCCCCTCTAACTTTCACCCAACTCCCCCAACTCTTCCCAACTCCCTACAACTCCACCCCAATTCCTCCAACTCCCTCAACTCCCCCAAGTCCTCTTACTCCCCCTAACTTTTCCCTAACTCCCCCTCCAACTCTCACCCAACTCCTCCCAATCCCCCAACTCCCCCCAATTCCCCCAACACCCCCCCCCCCCAACTCCCATATACTGAAAAACGCCTAATAAAACGATTTTCAGGGGTGACAAAAACCTCAAAACTCCTTCGTTTCCGAAAAATGATGACCTGAAATAATTTTTGGATTCCCGTAGGAATAGCCTAAAGCGCGCGCCAACAGCCTGTCCAAGAAGTTAGATTTTTATGTTAAGCCATGGTGAGCATGGTAAGGTATGCCTATGCCTACGGGCATCTAAAATTATTTCAGGTCGTAAGTTCTCGAAAAAGAATGAGTATTCAGGTCTTTGTCACTCATAAAAATCGTTTTATTTACAGTTTTCCGTGTATGGTTAAAATATGTGCATCGAATTACACAACACCCGGTATATGCAATGCAGTTGAAATAATTTAGCTTCCCGTGATGTTGCTCTAAACATGAAATTGATTACCATAATAATTTTACAAATGAAGAATCCGACCTAAATAACCCTAAACATGAAGAATCCCTCCTAAATTATTCTAAACACAAAGTGTCTCAATTAAATAACTCTAACTATGAAGAATCCCACAATAAATAACCCTAAACATGAGGTGTTTCACCTACATATCTGCAAACATGAATTATAATACCTAAATGACCCATAAAATGAAATACCCCACCCAAATAACGCTAAACATGAAGCATTCTATCTAAATAACCTTCAACCGAAAAATTTCGGTCGAAATAATCCGAAACTTGAAGCATTACACCTAAAAACTCTAACGATTGAGTCTTTTTAATTTTAAAAATAACAATATTTTTGACCTACAAACTTTCCTTTTCTCATTTTCACCCCATATATGGGGTCGAGCCCTTGAATAGATTTTAGTACTTTGTTGCCCGGTACACTACACGAAAAAAATGTGCCCGATACTTTGTTGTCCAGTACACTACACAAAAAGAGGTGCCCGGTACATTGTTGCCCGGTACACTACACAAAAAGAGGTGCCCGGTACATTGTTGCCCGGTACACTACACAAAAAGAGATGCCCGGTACATTGCTGCCCGATACACTACACAAAAAAGAGATGCCCGATGTTTTGTCGCCCGGTACACTGCACAAAAAAGAGGTGCCCGATACATTGTTGTCCAGTACACTACTCAAAAAAAGAGATGTCCGATATTTTTTTGCTCGGTACACTACACAAAAAGAGGTGCCCGGTACATTGTTGCTCGGTACACTACACAAAAAGAGATGCCCGGTACATTGCTGCCCGATACACTACACAAAAAAGAGATGCCCGATGTTTTGTCGCCCGGTACACTACACAAAAAGAGGTGCCCGGTATATTTTTGCCCGGTACACTACACAAAAAGAGGTGCACGGTATATTGTTGCCCGGTTCACTACACAAAAAAATGTGCCCGGTACATTGTTGCCCGGTACACTACACAAAAAGAGGTGCCCGGTACATTGTTGCACAGTACACTACACAAAAAGAGGTGCCCGGTACATTGTTGCTCGGTACACTGCACAAAAAGAGGTGCCCGGTACATTGTTGCTCGGTACACTACACAAAAAGAGGTGCCCGGTACATTGTTGCCCGGTACATTGTTGCCCAGTACACTACACAAAAAGAGGTGCCCGGTACATTGTTGCCCGGTACACTACACAAAAAGAGGTGCATGGTACATTGTTGCTCGTTACACTACACAAAAAGAGGTGCCCGGTACATTGTTGCCCGGTACACTACACAAAAAGAGGTGCCCGGCACATTGTTGCCCGGTACACTACACAAAATGAGGTGCCCGGTACATTGTTGCCCGGTACACTACACAAAAAGAGGTGCCCGGTACATTGTTGCTCGTTACACTACACAAAAAGAGGTGCCCGGTACATTGTTGCCCGGTACACTACACAAAAAGAGGTGCCCGGTACATTGTTGCCCGGTACACTACACAAAAAGAGGTGCCCGGTACATTGTTGCCCGGTACACTACACAAAAAGAGGTGCCCGGTACATTGTTGCTCGTTACACTACACAAAAAGAGGTGCCCGGTACATTGTTGCCCGGTACACTACACAAAAAGAGGTGCCCGGTACATTGTTGCTCGTTACACTACACAAAAAGAGGTGCCCGGTACATTGTTGCCCGGTACACTACACAAAAAGAGGTGCATGGTACATTGTTGCCCGGTACACTACACAAAAAGAGGTGCCCGGTACATTGTTGCCCGGTACACTACACAAAAAGAGGTGCCCGGCACATTGTTGCCCGGTACACTACACAAAAAGAGGTGCCCGGTACTTTGTTGCCCAGTACACTACACAAAAAAGGTTGATAGGGGAGAACCTTAGGTATACAGTAGGTCTGATATAGACATAAAGATATTAATAATGTTGGATCTTCACGTACATTGAACGTAACTTTTACCTATATCACCAAAAATTAGTATTTCTACTTGGTTTCTACCCCACAGTTCCAGGTATATAACTCCTTGTATGTATTTTGAAAAGCAGCTGTACAAAAATTAGGATCTCACCTTGGTGGGGTATAAAGGTAACCCCAAAGCTCCTAGTATTTTACTCCTTGCATGTATTTTGAAAATCACACACATACAAATTCCAGGTGAAGTTAATTTTTTCCTATCGTTTGTTCATTATATTTTGTAAAGCAGGCATACGAACCCAAGGTCAAGTTCTTTCTTTTCTAGCGTTTGCCCATTGTAGATATTTTGTAAGGCAGGCATACACAGACCCCAGGTCAAGTTCTCTTTTTTTCCTAGCGAACTGCCCCGGAAATTTTACCACGTCGACGCCTTGGAGAAGGCGGCCTCCTAAAGAAAAGAAATGGTGCAGCGGGCACGGGCGCGTTTTAGCAAGCACGAAAGGCTGTCCCACTCCATAATTGGTTAATAAATCGCGCTCTGGGGAGGCACCTCGTTGTAACGGAGGACGCTCTATACTTCGGAGAAATGACTCGGAATTGATATCGAAGGGGCTTAGATTTCGATCAAATTTAGAACCTTGTGTATGTATTTGTGTATATTTGTATATTCATAGGGATGAAATCTTCACCGTATTAGACATGTATATATGGTGTCCCGGAGCCTTGTGTATATATGTGCATATATGCATGTATAAGTATAAAATAAGCACCATATAAAGACATACATTTTTAGATAAAGATTAGATGTAAACAAACTCATTCTTTGACCAACTCTTGCGCATGTGTTTTTGTTTTTTTAGCAGCCGAAATTTAGTGTTCTTTAATGTCACTTGTGTTTCTTCACTTTCATCTCATTTCTTCATTTAACTCATTACGATTGTATTTATATTAATGTAAACAAAATGCAAAAGCACTGGGGAGTAATTGAGTAAGTTAAAAGAGTAAATAGACCCTGTTTGCGTAAATATATTTAGGATATATGTATGTGTATATAGTATATGTCTAGTATACGTGTCTATGTGTGTGAATATGTATATATACGTATATGTATATGTATATACATATACATATACATATACATATATGTATATATACGTATATGTATATATTATATACATATATATTAAATTTGAATATAAAAAGCAGGGAATTTGGGATAGAATCAGTAAACGAGATGGTTTTAAAATTCAGGTGAATTTGCAACGTTGGAATTTGAATTTCTGCTCCACTTCATGAAATGAGCAACAAAACTGGTCTTTTATCGGAATGCCAACCAAGAACATTTGAGAAAAAATCCCGATCATCATTTTAGTGTTCATGCCAAGACACAGGGTCCCTGTAGTGTAATGCAGCGCAAATTTGTATTCTAGAAACGGTGGAATCTTCTCCTGCTTGAACCTGGAGTGTGGCTATTGAAGAGCCGCAATAAGAAAAGCGGGCGAATTCGTCCTTTTTCTGGGGACCAGCGAAGCGAGGGCAAAGAACAAAGTTTTTCCATTGCGGCCGAGGGCCATCAAGAAGATATGGGCGAGACAGAGAGGGCCGGAGTCCTTGGATTTCCATAGTGAGAAATTACGGAGGGGCGAGGACTTCGGACGCGGAGTGGCTCCGGTGTAAAACAGAATCAGATTCCGGCTTTCGGGAGGGACAACTTTTTCCTGGCCGGGTGACCAGGTATAAAAGATTGGTAGGAAAAATATAGGTAGTACCAACAAATATAAATATAGATTTACTTAGCGGGTGTGTTCTCGGAAAAAGGTGAAGAACATATAAAAGGGATGTAGTAGTAATACATGTGTGGTACAACTTTTTCTCTGCCAGGTAACCAGATATAAAAGATTGGTAGGAAGAATTTAGGTAGTACCTGAAAAAATATATATATATGTATATACTTAGCGGTTGTGTGCTCTGAAAAAGATGAAGAACATACAAAATGGATGTAGTAGTAATACATGTGTGGTACAACTTTTTCATTGCCAGGTAACCAGATATAAAAGATTGGTAGGAAAAATTTAGGTAGTCCCTAAAAATATATATATATATTTACTTAGTGGTTATGTGCTCTGAAAAGATAAAGAACATACAAAACGATGTGGTAGTAACACGTGCGTGGTCTCAAGAAGTCTTCGTCACCAAACTTTGAAATAATGAAGAACATGCATAGGTATGTAGTAGTGCCTCGAGAAGTTTTCCACACCAAACCGAAATTGACTTAATCAAACGACCCTAATCTTACTCCTTGGATGAACCTCTAAATTATTACCAATATGAAATGGAGTTAAAACATTCAAAACTGCACATTGGGAATTACTTTTGCTATTCCCCTTGTTTTGGCACTCCCCATTACTGGAAACGACGACAGTCCCTATCCAGGGCCGGGATAACACAAACCGCGGGACTGCCGCACCGAGGGAACTGAGGGATCTACCATGATTACCTAAATCTCGTGGATTTACCGAGTGACGCAGAAATCAGACTTGACCGTATTGGTGAGGGACGGCCGTCGTCTGGTTAGTGGGTGCATTTCCTTGCTGTCTCGGTTTACTGTGTGGGTTATTGGATATAGTTTATAGGAAATGGGTTATTTTGGTTATAGGATATATTTTATATTGGTTATTGGATATAGTTTATAGGATATGGGTTATTTTGGTTATAGGATATATTTTACATTGGTTATTGGATATAGTTCATAGGATATGGGTTATTTTGGTTATAGGATATATTTTACATTGGTTATTGGATATAGTTCATAGGATATGGGTTATTTTGGTTATAGGATATAGTTTATATTGGGTATTGGATATAGTTCAGAGGATATGGGTTATTTTGGTTATAGGATATAGTTTATATTGGTTATTGGATATAGTTCATAGATATGGGTTATTTTGGTTATAGGATATAGTTTATATTGGTTATTGGATATAGTTCATAGATATGGGTTATTTTGGTTATAGGATATAGTTTATATTGGTTATTGGATATAGTTCATTGGATATGGGTTATTTTGGTTATAGGATAGCAGTTATATTGGTTATAAAAGTTTTGCCAACCAAAAGTTATAAAAGTTAGGTTATAAAAGTTAGGTTATATTGGTTATTGGAGATAGGTTATAGGATAGAAATTGGGGATACTAATAAGATATTGGTTATTTTAATTATATGATATAGGTTATATTAGTTATGGGATTTGGGTCATGAGATGTAGGTTCTTTTGGTTATAAGATGCATGGGATATTGGCTAAAGGATGTATGTTATATTGGATTGGTTATGGGTTGTATTTGTTATAGGATAAAATTTATATTGGTTGTGAGATTTAGTTTATTTTGATTATAGAATGTAGGTTACATATATTGGATAGGAAATATGGTATGGATTATACTGATTACAGGATATATTTTATAGGACATAGGTTACAAACAATTTCAGACTGATTGCCGTTTGTTTTTTGCTGTTTTCAAACTCGAAGAGTTCGTGAAACTTCTCTGCGATGCTAAGTGTTTATAAAGCTGGAAGGTCTATGCAACGACTAGACTTATGGAGAGATTTGTTACCTAGAGATCGGCTCAAAAACGTTTTCCAGTGTGAAAATTGAGTAGGCATGTCATGCTCGTTTTAAGATTATTTTAACTAGCCGATTTCAAGTTTTAGATGCTTGAGAATGATAGTGATTATAAGCAAGCAAACTAAATTCCTTTCTTAGGCGTTTGAAAGTGAAATTAATTTTAAATCAGTTGAAAAACCACGTCTGACGCTTGAGTGGGATAGCAATTTCAAATCAAATGAAAAATCGCCTCGGATGCTTGAGAGTAAAAAGAATTTTAAATTAGTTAAAAGATCGACCCGGATGCTTAAGAGAAAAAACAATCGTGAACCAGTTCTGAGTTCACGTCTCTGATGTTTGAGAGTGAGAGGAATTTCAAGCTACCTGAACTCACGTTTCAGACACTTGGGCTTGAAATAAAAATTCAATCTGAATTAAAACAAAACCATCAACATCTAATACGTCATTGCGGATGTCAGGCGCAAAAATATTAGAAAATGCTATGTAAATTAAATTCTGGATTAAATGGTTTATGAAATAAAACAATATTTGATAAAAGCCATTGTGCATTAATGATAGCTTTATTAATTTTCGTTGCATTAATTCTATCATGAAATTGAAAAACTTTACAATACGTAAAATAAAAGCTTTATTTTTAACAATAAAAAAGCAGTACGCTAACTCACTCTATCGAACGTATGTTAACCCTAAACCGCCCAACTGGACTATTTCGTCCTCTTTCAAAAAGAATAATAATATATCGTATTTCTTATTAAATTTGTTCACTAATGTGTCCTTTGAACTTCACTGCCGAGTGGCAGTTCCTTCCCCATCTTAATAACAGTGACTACCTAATGCCAGTGTCGGTTTAGTGATAGGGGTTGTCATAACGGTAATATGAGTATAAAAATGTGGGCGTTAACGGGTTAACTTCATCATCATTTTTAGACATGAAGAAAACAGAGAATAAACGGTTCTTGTTTTCAGTGACTCCTCGATTCCAAGATTCCTTATCAAAACAAATTGATAACGATAAGAATTATGGAATATTAATAATACCAAAATTACGCAACTCAAATAAAAAAACCTTGCGTAATCCAACAAAAATTTCTTGGGTAAATAAAACGCATACTCCGATTAATATTTTAACACAACACGATCAACTTTATTTCAAATTAAGATCGGTTTTGACGTTCCCAATGAATGGTTAAATAACTATCGTAATACTTTTTAATAATAAATCTAGTTATTACTTTTTTAATGATAGATATACGCGACGTACATATATACAGCGTATAAATATACAGCGTAAACTTTATTAGGTTAGGTTTTCTAAATCTTGAAAAACATCACACAAACAGTATGAGTTAGACGATAGATTAATGGGACTTACATTTTTACGGCGTTTTTCAAATCTTAAACAAACAGAATGAGTTAGTAAGAGTTAAAACAGCAGCTTCCAGGTGAGTTTTCTTCCTTGATCTGGAATAGATTTTCTATACTGCAGGTAATCCTCGTATTCAGGCGGCTCGTTTCCGTGATCTTCGCAGTACTTCACTAGGAAATAATAGTCAACGTTATTCCCCCATCCATTTCTCCTGCACATGAGCCAAGCCCATCCATAGATGCAAGGCCCACAACAAACAAGTTTCATTTTATCGAAAACAAATCCGCATACATTTCGACTTCCACCCCAAAACCAAAATCCCGCGAAAAACCTTACTTTATTGAAAATGGTTTTCACGATTGGGAGGAAAACCCAAATACCAGAAAAAGAGAGCATCATGATCAGGAAGGACATTATTTTCAAGCTTCGAATGTACGTTTCTTCTTTTTGCTGCAGGGAGTTTGCTGAGAGTTCTTCGTATTCTGCAGAGTAGTCGTAATGATACGACCAGGCTTTGTCCCATGGGTAGTCGGGCCGCAGGTCTCCGTCTCGTGGTAACGGCGGCATGGTAACAGTATTTTATAGACGTAGTTTATAGTTTATAACAGTTTAGTTAGAGTTATCGTTGATAACCGTATAGTTACAGTTAGAGCAATTATCGGTGATAACCGTATAGTTACAGTTCGAGTTTATAACCTTTCAGTTAGAGTTTATAACCGTTTAGTTATAGTTGATAACCGTAGTTATAGTTTATCAGTATATTTAGAGTTCATCACGGTGGGATATAGTTTAGATTCGCACGCCAATTGCCCGGTAGTAACGAACCATGAATTGGAAGCTCATCCATAACAGTTATTTCGTAACTTGGATACAGAACTGTTGCTTCTGCCACTAGCTGTAGAGGAAACAAGGTAGGGCCATTTCTATGGGGGAAAATACACTTTTTCTTGTTCGGCTAGCCAATAGAACGGCTTTATTTCAAGCAAACTTTATTACGTCACCAAAACGAATGTCGTTAGGCCAATAATGGAGCCAGATTGGGGGGGTAGCAGTGCTACCAGATGCAATATGAGCCATGCTATTGGTCCGTTGCCGTGACGTCAGCAAACCCACACAGTCGTCGAAAAAAAGACTGGTTTGACCCTACCTTGTTTCCTCTACCGCGGCTTCTGCACAGTGACAAGCAGGCCCATTGCTCGAGAGTAACGGATAATAAAACATGAACTCATCGCCTTTAAAATGTGCATTCATTGCATCAGAAACTGAGAGACGGGCAAAAATTGGCTCATATCATAAGTTTTTGAATGTTTTACTTGCAGAACGATATTGTAAAAATGGACTGTACCCTTTACTTGACTTTTGGTGCGCTTGCAAATTGCAACCCGAGAGTTTCGTTTTAATTCAACATATTATAAAAAATACTAATAAAATAAATATTGTATTTCATATATAACACGTAATATTCTTATATACAAATAAAATATATAATATGTTACTCATAGCTTCGAAACTGAATTGGTCGGACAAATAATCCACGGCTCAAGTACATCGATTCGAAATTGTAGATTTTTGACTTTCAGGAACCGTTATGCAAAAATATTCGAACTCGTAAGCACTCGTTGCTTTGAAATTTAATAATACAAAAAAAACACGGTTCAAGTACACCGGCTCAAAATAGTGAATTTTTGACTATCAAATGCAGGAATTTTCGGACCATCCGAGCGTTGTCTCGCGCTGCAGGGTATCTCATTTCGCACGCGAGCCTCCAAGGAAAATTAAAACTGATAATTTCGGCGAGTGAAAGGCAAGGACCTGCGACAGCTCGGAAACTTACGAAGGCTTGAGTTGCTTTTCTTCCTGTCTAAACGAATTTATCGCGTAACGTGATCTGGTGGGGGGCGATATCTGAGTACTGATAAGGTTTATTTCCTCGTGCGGGGCTTCTTCAGGGAACCAAGTGTGTTCTAAGGGTCATTTGGTGACCACCCACGGAGGTATTGTCGAGAAAAACAAGAAAACTACCCTAGAGGTAGTTTTCTACCAAGAAAACTACCCCAGAGGCAGAAAAAAATACCGTTTTGTTAACCGTTAATTTGACTGGGCTGAAGCTGAACAAAAGTTCTGAAGCAGGCATTTCAGAAAAAAATTCGATGAATATAATTTCCTCTAACTTGACTGCTCTGAGGCAGAGAATGAAATTCCTTTTCGTGAACGTTCTAACTTGACTGCAATGAGGCAGACATTTTTTTCCGTTTGATGGCCCACTAACTCACTTGACTGAGGTAGAAAAAATTATTGTTTTTTATAACCCTCTAACTAGACGACTGAGGTAGAAAAAATTGCTATTTTTTATAACCCTTTAACTTGACTTGACTGCTGCAACAAAAAAATCCTAGCTTTCTGAGAGCCATTTCAACTGGACTAGCATGTTTTAGTTGACCATTTTAATAAACGGCATCACCTTCTCAAGCATTAAAAATTTTTTTAGCGTTAGCTTTATCTACATTACTTCGAAACAATTTCAGCATGTTTAAAAACCCAAAAGATTCCCCGTTTTGTTGATTATCTCGTACCTTTAATCAAACACGGCATATACAGGGTGCGTAACAGGGTAACATACAACATCTCTTTACAATTTTTTTGCTAAGTTTTTTACAAATTTTAAAAAAATTTTTTTGCTAAATTATTTTCTCCTTTTAGCAGAAATTCTTATGACTCTTTAATGAACATGCGCAGGAGCTTATTCACAGGTACCATGAAAGTCTTACGATGAATTTACGATGAAAATTTATGCAGTGAGTTTGTATTATGATAAACTAGTGAAATGAATTTGTTTACCTGTAAATTTATGCACTGAATTTGTGTTACGGTGAATTTATGAAATTAATTTGTTTACACGCAAACCTTTGTGGTGAATTTCTGTCACGATGAATTTATGCAGTGAGTTGGTTTTGAATAAAGTTTATGCAGGAAAAAACATTTATTTATGCAGTTGGTTTTAAATAAAATTTATTTTCTTCCTAAACATGCATCGAACTGTTAATACTGCAAATTTATGCTGTGAATTGATTTTAATGAAAAATTCGTGGAAATTCATATAAGGTACTCTGGAGGCTTTCCATACGATCATCGCAGGTATAAACGCGTATATTACATACAAGGAAAATATTTTACGATTTACAAGTATCTTTAGACCACCTAACCCAATGTCTTTGAACCACCAAACGCAGTGTCTTTGGACCATCTAACACACTGTCTTCGGACCGCCTAACGCTGCGTCTTTGGACCGCCTGAAGCAGGTACCCACGCGTATATTACGCGGACGATATTCTAGGATCTGCAGTGTCTTTGGACTACCTAACGCAGTGTCTTTGGACCGCCTAACGCAGTGTCTTTGGACCGCCTAACGCAGGTACCAGCGTATATTACGCGGAAGATATTCCAGGATCTGCAGTGTCTCTGGACCGCCCATAACGCAGGTCTCGGAGTCCGAGCGAAAGTTGCGGAGGCGGTCGTAAGGAGACATAAAGGCTTCCAGAAACGGCCGTCGCGCAATGCCATAGTGGCGGCCCAAACACCCGGAGAAGACCCTCTTAGAGGCAAGAAAGACCTATAAAATGTCGCCGATGGTATACTGGAATGCCGTGGCCTGAGCCCCTCAGGTAGAGTACATAGAAGGAACATTAAAACGAGTCGCTTCCTCGCTCTCTGAGCATCGTAAAGCAGCGATGCCGCTCAAATTCGGGGGGGAGCGTGGACGGAATATTAAAGGTTTTTTTTTGGCATCGATAACCATTCCGTGAGAATACCTGCCTAACTGTACGGAAGTTGGGAGGAATTGGAAGGCTGGAAGGAATTGGAAAGCTGGAAGGAATTTGAAGGAGTTGGAAATCTGGAAGGAAATGTACCTATTTAAAAGCAGTAATAATTACTATTACTACTGCTGTTAAATAGCTGAGTTTTATGATAAATACGTGGGTGTGTGATTTTCGAAATATTTTGGTTTTGCGGTAACTTGTATATTCATTCATTTTCAAAAATGAATACTCATGTCGAAGTCGCTGGCTTAATTCGGGCCCATGAGAAGCTACACTCGTACTCAAACGTGTTTATTGTACTATGTGGACTTAAGCCACAATAGTACAATATTGTGTAATATTGTAATAGACTTGTAATAATTGTATCGCTTGTGGTGAATAAGTTTTTAATATGCATATGTCAATGCAGTATCTAGGAAATATACCACTGCTAAAGGTACTTTCAAATTTTTTCATAGTCATGATTAAGAAAGTTTGTGCCAAAAACTTTTCATCTGAAAAAATATATCCTGGTAAGGAACGAATATTCAAGCAGCCAATTTTTTTTAAAATAAAAAAATACATTACAAAATGTGCAATTAACTAAAACCCATGAAAACGGAATTTTGAGTTTAATCATGCGAAAAATTATTGGGTACAAATATTCAGTAAATTATTTGACCAGCAGCGTTTTACAATTTGACTCAAGTGCCTAATGAACATGTTTTACTAAATAAAAATGGCATGTTTCACGCATATTTTCGGAACTGAATAAAGCTGGTATTTCTATTGAAGTTATATTTTGCGGAATGGAAATAATGTTTTTTCATGAACATGTTCTTTACTGAATGTAAGTGAAATTTCTCTTGAAAATGTGCATAACTGAATGAAGCGACTTTTATCACGAACATGTTTTTCAATGATTGAGAGTAAAGTTCTTCATGGACAATTTGGACATGTTCTTCATTGAAAAACTGAGAAGTTCTTAACATGAAATAACCGTAAAATACGTTTCATGACTGTAAAATAACGTTAAATGACCGTTAAATAACGTTTAATAACCGTAAAATATCGTTAAATAACCGTTAAATAACCGTAAAATAACGTTATATAACCTTAAAATAACTTTTAATAACCGTTATATAACCGTAAAATAACGTTAGATAACGGTAAAAAGGTCGTGAAATAATGTAAAATAACCGTGAATAACAGTGTAGCTATTAACGTGAAATCAAATAGTTTTTTACGTCATGAAATTACGAAAAAACTCAAACTAAAAATCATTAAATGATCCTTATTTGGTTATGTTAAAATTGGAAACATGGTATCCGGATTTCTTTTCGTTTCAATCTAACAAAATTCCATTGATTGGGTTGAAGAGTTTTAATATAATGCTTTTAGAGAATGTTATTTGTTTCATTTTTAATTCATTTAGGAACAATTTATTTTATTTCATTTTTGAGAACAAACTAATAAAAATTTATAAACACTAACAGGTAACGCAACGGAAAATGAATTTTGGAAACATCAAGTTGGTGATGAATATGATTTAATTGAGAAACAGTTTATTGCTCCAGTGATGCAGTTAACACAGCAAAAAATATTACTGGAATTGAAAAAAATATTAAAAAATTTTAAAAATATTATACGATGTCGCATTAACGTGCGACGCGAATATTGACGTCACACAATACATGTATACAATATGTGATTTGTATATATATTGTATGCAATATATAATTGGTAGATATTGTTATTTGTACATACAATCTATGTAATAGGTTGTCTATAATCTATATTGTTCGCAATAACATAAATGTCATAAATTGTTATGCGTATATACAATATAAGTATCTGGTACAGATATTGAATGTATTAATGGTACATATTGTGATATATAAAGTAGAAAAGCTTGTATATACTTATAGCTTGTAGATTCGCATGTAATATAATATAATTGTACATTATGTAATATTTCAGTAAATACAGAACAAAATTGTGCGTAACACAATATTACGATTAGCGCTTAGTCTCCCAACATTTTCGTAGTTAATTGTACAATCATTTCTATCATAACTTGGGAAAAAAATTATAAATAATTGAACAACTCGTGCATTTATTAGTGCATTCGAAATCATTCGTGCATTTATTAGGACAATCTTTCTTGTAATCACGTGAGTAATTATAAATTTGCATGTAATTATGTCTTTGATAAATCGTTCGATTATTTGCAAGACTATTTGCGTAATTTATCATGCGAGAAGTTTTGAGATTGTGCAATTTGTTGTTTGATTATTAATTGAGTACATACATGAACTACTGTTTGTTCAATAATGAATGTCACAGAACGTGAATCCGCTGCACCAGCGCCTCATTTCGATTCGAATTTTAAATACTAATTAGAATAATAAGCTGTCTTGTAAATATAAATATATATATATAAACATATGTAAAATATATAAAAACAGCGCCAACCAATTTGCACACATTTCTTACAAATAAGATCAAGTACAAAAATGCACACACTCTATACAGATAAAATTTATAATGCACGTATTTCTACAGAGAAAATTAATTACAATAACTTGCACATACTCAACACAGATATGATTACCAACGAACCCCACACACTCCACACAAACAAAACTAACCACAACAATGCACACACTCCACACAAGTCAAATAACACACAAGACCCACACACTCCACACAAACAAAACTAACAACAACAATGCACACACTCCACACAAGTAAAATAACCAACCAGACACACACACACTCCACACAAACAAAACTAACAACAACAATGCACACACTCCACACAAGTCAAATAACACACAAGACCCACACACTCCACACAAACAAAACTAACAACAACAATGCACACACTCCACACAAACAAAACTAACAACAACAATGCACACACTCCACACAAGTCAAATAACACACAAGACCCACACACTCCACACAAACAAAACTAACAACAACAATGCACACACTCCACACAAGTAAAATAACCAACCAGACACACACACACTCCACACAAACAAAACTAACAACAACAATGCACACACTCCACACAAGTCAAATAACACACAAGACCCACACACTCCACACAAACAAAACTAACAACAACAATGCACACACTCCACACAAACAAAACTAACCACAACAATGCGCACACTCCACACAAGTAAAATAACCAACAAGACACACACACTCCACACAAACAAAACTAACCACAACAATGCGCACACTCCACACAAGTAAAATAACCAACAAGACACACACACACTCCACACAAACAAAACTAACCACAACAATACACTCCACACAAGTCAAATAACACACAAGACCCACACACTCCACACAAACAAAACTAACAACAACAATGCACACACTCCACACAAACAAAACTAACAACAACAATGCACACACTCCACACAAACAAAACTAACAACAACAATGCACACACTCCACACAAGTCAAATAACACACAAGACCCACACACTCCACACAAACAAAACTAACAACAACAATGCACACACTCCACACAAGTAAAATAACCAACCAGACACACACACACTCCACACAAACAAAACTAACAACAACAATGCACACACTCCACACAAGTCAAATAACACACAAGACCCACACACTCCACACAAACAAAACTAACAACAACAATGCACACACTCCACACAAGTAAAATAACCAACCAGACACACACACACTCCACACAAACAAAACTAACAACAACAATGCACACACTCCACACAAGTCAAATAACACACAAGACCCACACACTCCACACAAACAAAACTAACAACAACAATGCACACACTCCACACAAACAAAACTAACAACAACAATGCACACACTCCACACAAGTAAAATAACCAACAAGACACACACACACTCCACACAAACAAAACTAACCACAACAATGCGCACACTCCACACAAGTAAAATAACCAACAAGACACACACACTCCACACAAACAAAACTAACCACAACAATGCGCACACTCCACACAAGTAAAATAACCAACAAGACACACACACACTCCACACAAACAAAACTAACAACAACAATGCGCACACTCCACACAAGTAAAATAACCAACAAGACACACACACTCCACACAAACAAAACTAACCACAACAATGCGCACACTCCACACAAGTAAAATAACCAACAAGACACACACACTCCACACAAACAAAACTAACAACAACAATGCACACACTCCACACAAGTAAAATAACCAACAAGACACACACACACTCCACACAAACAAAACTAACAACAACAATGCACACACTCCACACAAGTAAAATAACCAACAAGACACACACACACTCCACACAAACAAAACTAACCACAACAATGCGCACACTCCACACAAGTAAAATAACCAACAAGACACACACACTCCACACAAACAAAACTAACAACAACAATGCACACACTCCACACAAGTAAAATAACCAACAAGACACACACACACTCCACACAAACAAAACTAACAACAACAATGCACACACTCCACACAAGTAAAATAACCAACAAGACACACACACACTCCACACAAACAAAACTAACCACAACAATGCACACACTCCACACAAGTAAAATAACCAACAAGACACACACACTCCACACAAACAAAACTAACAACAACAATGCACACACTCCACACAAGTAAAATAACCAACAAGACACACACACACTCCACACAAACAAAACTAACCACAACAATGCGCACACTCCACACAAGTAAAATAACCAACAAGACACACACACTCCACACAAACAAAACTAACCACAACAATGCGCACACTCCACACAAGTAAAATAACCAACAAGACACACACACTCCACACAAACAAAACTAACAACAACAATGCACACACTCCACACAAGTAAAATAACCAACAAGACACACACACACTCCACACAAACAAAACTAACCACAACAATGCACACACTCCACACAAACAAAACTAACAACAACAATGCACACACTCCACACAAGTAAAATAACCAACAAGACACACACACTCCACACAAACAAAACTAACCACAACAATGCGCACACTCCACACAAGTAAAATAACCAACAAGACACACACACACTCCACACAAACAAAACTAACCACAACAATGCACACACTCCACACAAACAAAACTAACAACAACAATGCACACACTCCACACAAGTAAAATAACCAACAAGACACACACACACTCCACACAAACAAAACTAACCACAACAATGCGCACACTCCACACAAGTAAAATAACCAACAAGACACACACACACTCCACACAAACAAAACTAACAACAACAATGCACACACTCCACACAAGTAAAATAACCAACAAGACACACACACACTCCACACAAACAAAACTAACCACAACAATGCACACACTCCACACAAGTAAAATAACCAACAAGACACACACACACTCCACACAAACAAAACTAACCACAACAATGCACACACTCCACACAAGTAAAATAACCAACAAGACACACACACACTCCACACAAACAAAACTAACAACAACAATGCACACACTCCACACAAGTAAAATAACCAACAAGACACACACACTCCACACAAACAAAACTAACCACAACAATGCACACACTCCACACAAGTAAAATAACCAACAAGACACACACACTCCACACAAACAAAACTAACCACAACAATGCACGCAGGAATCGCAGGTCGGAAGGATACAGCGCGACGGACTTGCATCTCTACAGAACAAGTCGCATCGGAGATTGCGAGAGCGCTTCCAATTAGAGTCGAGTCGAAGGCTGCAAACCGTGACGGTCTTTCTCGCGAGTTCACGGCAGGAATTTAGCTCGGGTCACAACGCACACAAACACACGAAAAACACAGAAACTGCAGAACCAGCGTGTCTTCTAAAGGTCAATTGCATCTCTGTCTTGTGTTCTTCTAATTATGAGTGTGCACACGGGCCTGTGCCATCAAACAACAGCGGAGAATGAAGCTAGCGATGGGTTTAATTTTTTTGACGACGTCGTGTTTTTTGACGACTCTATTCTCAAGCGGTGTCGTGGTGAGAACGTAGTAACTCACCCGTAATAAAATTGAGTACCTCGAAACCCACACACCATAAAAAATGCAGACATTTAGCTCCAGTCACAACGAATAAAAGAGTAAAAGTTTAACAACGAATAAAAATTATACGGGTCACAACGCAAAAAATTTTACCTTGTTTTAACAAGTACACAATAGAAGCGCAAAATTCGAAACTCGCTCACTTAAAACACGCAGAAATTTAGCTCGGGTCACAACGAATAAAAGAACAAAATATAGCTGGTGTCACGACATACTCAAATATATTTCGTGTCATAACCTACACAGCAAAAACAAAAACCTCAAAACCCACACACACAAAACAACGCGGGGCCCACTTAATTGCGGGAGTGAATATGGTCTCCAATTAGCGAAGAGCGCGAAAGTTAACCTTCTGTCCCGCAGATTCCTGGCAAATCTATCACGGGTCGAGAAGGAACGTAGACTGGGCGTAACGATGACCAGCCTGAGTCACAATTGCTATGATCACACCCACAGCTCTGCACAAAGACTGCCCGGGTCACTGCCAACAGAAAACAGGCAAAAATTAAACAGAAAACAGGAAAGAATTGAACAGAAAACAGGGAAGAATGAGGGAGTTAGTATGATACACTGGGCGTACGACTGCCAGTGCTTGAGTCAAGCTCAAGGAACAACCCTTCGTCTTCCATAGCAAGTCGTGTTGCGTACGAGTAAAAGGGAAGATTTATGAACAAATGATGCCCTGTTCTGTTTGAATGGGCGATTTGGCGAGTGAGCGGTTACGAAATGAAAAAATGGAGAGTTTACGAACGTATTCTAACGGGAAATTAATGGGCTTTATTGAGATTCGTTTTGATGGTATTTTCGTTGGTAAACATGACTGTAATTAAAAGTTGACGCGCACTTAAAGAGTTTTTATGGATGTATTGTAAAAGGAAATTATTAGCCTTTATTGAGCCTCGACTCTGATGCTTGTTTTTGTTTACGTAGGTAGACGTTCACAACTCTTCGATTTTTCTTGGATCAGTTATACAGATGAGACCATCAAACAAATGCGTGTATACAAGGTGGGCTGCAAATCGGTAGCTCTTAACACTTGACTACGACGTGAGCCACCGGTGGTACACGGAGGGGATTTTCATAATGCTGCTGACCGACCAGTAGACTCAAACTCAATTTTCATAGATACTTAATGAATCAATGCTGAATAAAGGCACGATCTAGTTAATGTTTGCTATTTTCAACATTATTTCCGACAAACGACTCTATCTTTGTTTTGAATATTAAACTTCAATTTTACTTGCCGCAGTCAAATTGTTAAACGATAATAACTTCGTATTTTTATTGATTACGTTGTCGATTACAGCATTGAAATAACGAGTGTATCGGTGACGCCCCTCTATAAATTTCAGTGTTAGAGTTTCGTGAGTACCTTTTTATAACACAGATTTATTAAAGTAAATCTTGACTAAAGATAGCGTTGTTTATACCCCAGTTTTCTTAAAATAAATCTTGACTATAGTTACTTGGGTTTGAGAGCCCCTGTTTATTCCCAAGTTTTATTAAAGTAAATCCACATTGGATTCATTACAATAAATCTACACAACGGGCTTTCAATGAAATAATTGTACACTCCAGTTAGACTGATACGCTTTGAGAGCCAGAGATCCGCCTCCCCACTGCGTGGGGAAAAGGAGCCTGCAATCAGATTAGTGTCCCCGCGAGAGGGGACATGGCGATGCGGAAATTAGCTCGGACACTTGTTTTGCCAATTTCCAAGTTTACCGTCGCGATGTCCCTTCGTTACTCGACTCTCGAACGTATAAAAATGCTCGATAAGAAGGGGACGCTCCCTTTGAAAATGAAGATCATTTCCGTTATTTGATTTCGAGACATTGGCGCAGTTTTATGGAAGGCAATGGGCAGGGAGGTGTTTTTTACTTCGCTTCGGTGTGCAGAAAATACAAAGAAACTGATGATGAGTTGAAATTTTTTTTTAAATTTCTTTGGATGGGAATTACTGATAAGAGATCGTTGTTTGAAAAATAAAAGAAAGCTGATGATGGGTTGAGATTTTTTTTAACTTTTTACTTCTTTGTGTGGGAATTACTTGCGAGAGATCGTTGTTAGAAAAATAGGAAAAAATGACGCCTTGAAGTTAATTTTCTATATTTCGTTGGGTGGGAATTACTTATAAGAGACCGGTGGGTAGAAAAGTAGAAAAAACTGATGATGGGCTAAAAAAATAATTTCTTTACTTCATAGGGTGGGAATCACCTATGAGAAATCAGTGCGTAGAAAACTTGAGAAATATGATGAGCTTTCCTTAGCGGGAGATCTTTGCAAATTTTACATACGAGTAAGTTTTTACATGAGTAAAAACCCAAGAAATACCGTACACATACCAGATTACTGTAGTTGATATATATACATATATATATATATATTATATATATAAATGGCCCTGGTTTCAAAAAATTTTCTTGAAGCTCGTAAAGGTAGAGAGTGCAAATAAAATTTGAGCGAAAAATTTATTATTTTGCACGTATTCGTGTTTGTTAGAGCCATGACTAGCGCACAACATGATGTCAGAAAACTATCGCTACAATAAATGTAGGTAAATGAGTTTGAGGGAAATGGTGAAAATTTAATTTAATTTTAGTGAAATCGAATAAACATCCACATCTGAAGTTTTACGGGAGTTGGTTTTTCATATCAACTCCGGAACTTCGAAAATATGAACAACTTCAATAATACCTTTTTCTGGACATGAATACTTCAGGACACATGTACATGAATAGTTTAACAAATTTACCTAAATAAAAATAATTGTTTAATTTACTTAAATAAATAAACTTGAATAACTTACTTATATAATGAGTAGAACCAAACTTATAAACAAAATTCATTCTATTGAAAACTTGGGTATGTTGACAAGGTTATAGCTGAGATTAATACATTTTCTCAATAAATAACACATAGGTAAAGTTGAGACTCAACCTCTCATTGCAAAAATAACTCTAGTCCAAAAAAATCGCAAAATAACACAATAACGCATACAGGAAATTGGGGCAGATATCCTTCAAATAAAGTAAATTTAACTATCTATCAATAAATAAATTATGATATCTACTCGCATAATATTTATTGTTGTTGTTCTCAGGTTTTCTAATATTATCCGACTCCCATGTGAACAACAGACATTCCTATTCTCGCAACGACAAAATCGAATACTTTTGTAGTTTAACTGAACTAATATTGTCCAGAGTTGTGAACAAGATAATTTAAACTTTCTGAATAAAGGACATAATCGTTTTCTAGTAACAAACACTTAACGGTGCTACTATAGCGTGAGGTCTACCGCCATATATCACCTACCCAGGTAGAGTTAGAGATGAACAAACGATGTGTTTATTGTTAAATTGAATGAATGGGAAATTAATATCCATTAGCAACCTAACCTAACCTTACGCTATAGTACTAGCTAGCGCTAGATCTCTTGTTATAGTGCGGTAGACCTCACGCTATGGTACTAGCTAGAGGTAGATCTCATGCTATAGTGCGGTAGACCTCACGCTATAGCAGCACCCCTCACGCTATGGTACTAGCTAGAGGTAGATCTCATGCTATAGTGCGGTAGACCTCACGCTATAGCAGCACCCCTCACGCTATAGTACAAGCTAGAGGTAGATCTCTTGTTATAGTGCGGTAGACCTCACGCTATGGTACTAGCTAGAGGTAGATCTCATGCTAAAGTGCGGTAGACCTCACGCTATAGCAGCACCCCTCACGCTATAGCACTAGCTAGAGGTAGATCTCATGCTATAGTGCGGTAGACCTCACGCTATAGCAGCACCCCTCACGCTATAGTACTAGCTAGAGGTAGATCTCATGCTATAGTGCGGTAGACCTCACGCTATAGCAGCACCCCTCACGCTATAGTACTAGCTAGAGGTAGATCTCATGCTATAGTGCGGTAGACCTCACGCTATAGCAGCACCCCTCACGCTATAGTACTAGCTAGAGGTAGATCTCATGCTATAGTGCGGTAGACCTCACGCTACAGCAGCACCCCTCACGCTATAGTACTAGCTAGAGGTAGATCTCATGCTATAGTGCGGTAGACCTCACGCTATAGCAGCACCTCTCACGCTATAGTACTAGCTAGAGGTAGATCTCATGCTATAGTGCGGTAGACCTCACGCTATAGCAGCACCCCTCACGCTATAGTACTAGCTAGAGGTAGATCTCATGCTATAGTGCGGTAGACCTCACGCTATAGCAGCACCCCTCACGCTATAGTACTAGCTAGAGGTAGATCTCATGCTATAGTGCGGTAGACCTCACGCTATAGCAGCACCTCTCACGCTATAGTACTAGCTAGAGGTAGATCTCATGCTATAGTGCGGTAGACCTCACGCTATAGCAGTACCCCTCACGCTATAGTACTAGCTAGAGGTAGATCTCATGCTATAGTGCGGTAGACCTCACGCTATAGCAGCACCTCTCACGCTATAGTACTAGCTAGAGGTAGATCTCATGCTATAGTGCGGTAGACCTCACGCTACAGCAGCACCCCTCACGCTATAGTACTAGCTAGAGGTAGATCTCATGCTATAGTGCGGTAGACCTCACGCTATAGCAGCACCTCTCACGCTATAGTACTAGCTAGAGGTAGATCTCATGCTATAGTGCGGTAGACCTCACGCTATAGCAGCACCCCTCACGCTATAGTACTAGCTAGAGGTAGATCTCATGCTATAGTGCGGTAGACCTCACGCTATAGCAGCACCCCTCACGCTATAGTACTAGCTAGAGGTAGATCTCATGCTATAGTGCGGTAGACCTCACGCTATAGCAGTACCCCTCACGCTATAGTACTAGCTAGAGGTAGATCTCATGCTATAGTGCGGTAGACCTCACGCTATAGCAGTACCCCTCACGCTATAGTACTAGCTAGAGGTAGATCTCATGCTATAGTGCGGTAGACCTCACGCTATAGCAGCACCCCTCACGCTATAGTACTAGCTAGAGGTAGACCTCATGCTATAGTGCGGTAGACCTCACGCTATAGCAGTACCCCTCACGCTATAGTACTAGCTAGAGGTAGATCTCATGCTATAGTGCGGTAGACCTCACGCTATAGCAGCACCCCTCACGCTATAGTACTAGCTAGAGGTAGATCTCATGCTATAGTGCGGTAGACCTCACGCTATAGCAGCACCTCTCACGCTATAGTACTAGCTAGAGGTAGATCTCATGCTATAGTGCGGTAGACCTCACGCTATAGCAGCACCCCTCACGCTATAGTACTAGCTAGAGGTAGATCTCATGCTATAGTGCGGTAGACCTCACGCTATAGCAGCACCTCTCACGCTATAGTACTAGCTAGAGGTAGACCTCATGCTATAGTGCGGTAGACCTCACGCTATAGCAGCACCTCTCACGCTATAGTACTAGCTAGAGGTAGACCTCATGCTATAGTGCGGTAGACCTCACGCTATAGCAGCACCCCTCACGCTATAGTACTAGCTAGAGGTAGACCTCATGCTATAGTGCGGTAGACCTCACGCTACAGCAGCACCCAACAAGCAATAAACCTGACGAGATTAAAGCTTTACTCTGTATACGGGTTCATAATTGATTTTAATTTAACCTAAAATCTGGAAAATTTTTGGATTATAATTTAATAAAAAAATGAAAAATTAAAGAATTACTGCTTAACCGAAAAATTAATAAATTTCACTTTAACTGAAATCTGAAATATTATTGAATGGTAATTTAATTGAAAAATTGCCTAATTACAATTTAACCGAAAAGCTGAAAAGTAAATGCATTTTAGTTTAATCTAAAAGCTGAAAAAATCATGATTTATCATACAACCGAAAAACTGAAAAAAATGATCTCTAATATAATTGAAAAATTGGTCAATTACAATTTAACCGGAAAACTGTAAAGTTAATGAATTATGATGTAAACGAACGTCTGAAAAAAAATTCAATTACAATTCAACATACAAACTGAAAAATTAGTGAATTAACATTTAACCGAAAAACTGTGAAAAAAAACATTTCTACGGTTCGATTTCTGCAATCCCATACAATTGTTGTGCCTTGTAATAAAGTGCGAATGTATTCAACTATTTTATTCTTTTGTATTTGAATGAATTTAAGGAATAATTTTGGAATACATTATTTTACGAAAAACACCAACATACTGCGCATTTTAATTTTAATGTGAATGCATACTCAGTGCATGGACGCAACTCTGAACATAATGTTCAACTTTTTAAACAAAATAATTAATGCCAAAGTTAACCAAAATTGAGGGGGAACTTCAAGATAGGAAAAACCGCGACCACTTTAAATTGACTTTTAATTTATTGACTCATTACAATTGACTATAAATTTTATTTAAACATTGAAATTTAGTTTCACCTGCCCCAGTCAAAGTGTTGATCGATTATAAACACAATACCTGAACAGTGTCCCGTAGTGACTGCAAATCTCAGATATACCCAAACGTCATAGCTATAAACATTATACCGTAGTGACTGCAAATCTCAGATATACCCAAGCGACATAGCTATAAACACTATACCGTAGTGACTGCAAATCTCAGATATACCCAAGCGACATAGCTATAAACACTATACCGTAGTGACTGCAAATCTCAGATATACCCAAGCGACATAGCTATAAACACTATACCGTAGTGACTGCAAATCTCAGATATACCCAAGCGACATAGCTATAAACACTATACCGTAGTGACTGCAAATCTCAGATATACCCAAGCGACATAGCTATAAACACTATACCGTAGTGACTGCAAATCTCAGATATACCCAAGCGACATAGCTATAAACACTATACCGTAGTGACTGCAAATCTCAGATATACCCAAGCGACATAGCTATAAACACTATACCGTAGTGACTGCAAATCTCAGATATACCCAAGCGACATAGCTATAAACATTATACCGTAGTGACTGCAAATCTCAGATATACCCAAGCGACATAGCTATAAACACTATACCGTAGTGACTGCAAATCTCAGATATACCCAAGCGACATAGCTATAAACACTATACCGTAGTGACTGCAAATCTCAGATATACCCAAGCGACATAGCTATAAACATTATACCGTAGTGACTGCAAATCTCAGATATACCCAAGCGACATAGCTATAAACACTATACCGTAGTGACTGCAAATCTCAGATATACCCAAGCGACATAGCTATAAACATTATACCGTAGTGACTGCAAATCTCAGATATACCCAAGCGACATAGCTATAAACACTATACCGTAGTGACTGCAAATCTCAGATATACCCAAGCGACATAGCTATAAACACTATACCGTAGTGACTGCAAATCTCAGATATACCCAAGCGACATAGCTATAAACACTATACCGTAGTGACTGCAAATCTCAGATATACCCAAGCGACATAGCTATAAACACTATACCGTAGTGACTGCAAATCTCAGATATACCCAAGCGACATAGCTATAAACATTATACCGTAGTGACTGCAAATCTCAGATATACCCAAGCGACATAGCTATAAACATTATACCGTAGTGACTGCAAATCTCAGATATACCCAAGCGACATAGCTATAAACATTATACCGTAGTGACTGCAAATCTCAGATATACCCAAGCGACATAGCTATAAACATTATACCGTAGTGACTGCAAATCTCAGATATACCCAAGCGACATAGCTATAAACATTATACCGTAGTGACTGCAAATCTCAGATATACCCAAGCGACATAACTATAAACACTATACTGTAGACATAGAGGGTATAGCGATGAACCCTCCCAGCTTAATAAAGTTCACGAGCCGGCAGACGTCTAACACCTAATTAAGTTCTTGACAAGCGGTTCACGTTATAGAAAAGCTATTAGTTATACCAACGCACACAGCCCGATGATTACAAGAGGGCGTGTCTCTACAACGTTTCTCCCGACGGCCTCTTTAACATAAGGCGCTTCCTTAACACGAGGAGTCTTTTTAACTTAGGGAACCTCTTTTTAACATAGGGTGCCGCTTTTTACTTTGGAAACCTCATTTAACATAGGGCGTAGCTGTGCCCTTTTCCCACGTTTGACGAAGCAACTGCCTGGATAGAAGCGTGACCTAGTGCGGAATTGGTCTCGAGATTAGGGTGATGTATTATGACCTAGAGTAAATTAATACTCGAGAAAGTGTACTCGATGAGAGAAAGCAACAGAATGGGTCTTGAACGAAAAAAATACAGAAAAACAGTTTATTTCGAATAAAGATGATGCGAAAAACGCCATTTGTTTTTAAAATATCTTAAAAGATCCTTAGTTGATACAAACACATGGATATCGTCGAGATTAGGGTGATGTATTATGACTTAGAGTAAATTAATACTCTAGGCAATCTACACGATGATAGGAAGCAAGGATTGGACTCGAGATTAGCGTGATGTATTATGACTTAGAGTAGATTAATACGCAGGAAAGTGTATCCGATGAAAAGATTAAAATAATGATTTTGGTCTCGATATTAGGGTGATGTATTAGGAGCCCCAATGCTTTTATATTTTGAAAAATTAATTCGATGTAAAAGTTACAGTTCATGTAGATGCAAGAATCGGATGCTGCTTCAACTTTTGTTAACTATGAGTGAAAGAATACCAAGAAAATTGCTCATAAATTTTAATAAAACACAAAAATTTTCGACGTTCTATATCACTGTCAGACTGACAGTGATGTCAGTCAGTGAGGTTGCGTTAGGATGGGTTAGGTTAGATTAAATTAGGTAAGGTTAGGCAAGATTAGGTTAGATTAGATTAGGTTAGGTTAGGTTAGATTTGGTAAGATTAGGTTAGGTAAGGTTAGGTAACGTTAGGTAAGATTAGGTAAAGTTAGATTAGGGAAGGTTAGGTAAGATTAGGTTCGGTTAGATTAGGTAAGATTAGGTTGGGTAAGGTTAGGTAACGTTAGGTAAGATTAGGTAAGGTAAGATTAGGAAAGGTTAGGTAAGATTAGGTTAGGTTAGATTAGGTAAGATTCGGTAAGGTTAGGTTAGATTAGGTAAGATTGAGTAAGGTTAGGTAAGGTTAGGTTAGGTTGGGTTAGGTCAGATCAGATTACCTAACCAGAGTTTTTTGAATTAGACGTCGCATTAGCTGTAATGTTACTTCGATAATGGCGCAATCGACGTAAATTTACACAATTTATGCAGTACACAATTTACGGTACCCACAATTTTTGTCACACAATTTACGTTATACATAATTCACGTAACCCGCAATTTAGATTGTGTAAAATTTACGTTACCCACAATTTACATAGTACACTATTTACATCCCACACAATTTACGTTGTACACAATTCTAGTTACACATACTTACGTTAACAGGACCAAGAAGGTAGGTTTAATTGCCCCACAGAGAAGAAATCTCGGTATTGTAGGCAGCACAATGAAGGCCATATAACGATGCCGGAAATCTGCTTTCGCTCTCGCCACCATCAATTAACAGGATTTAAAGTTCACTCTATCAGGTTTTATCGACGCCCTTATCTAAATCAGGGCTCGCACATCCCCATCTTTGCTCGGTAGTGGTTCCGTCAAGTTGCGCACCCGCACTGGGGTCCACACAATTACTTTGAACTTATCCCTAACTAATTTGACCAGCTCACAGAGGTGGTTCTAATGAGCAAAAAGTGGAGATGAACCTGTTTTTCCGGCGCCGTACACCTTTTGCAACCTATTTACTTAGGTTTATGCTTGGTTTTTAGACGGGATTTAGACAGTTTTTGATGTTTAATTTTTGGAGGGAATTTATACAGAGTCTTAGATGTTGTCAAAAAGGTTACGATGCCTTTTATTTGAGTTGTTAAAATGAATGGCGACGTCATTAAGTTTAAATTGTAATTCAGTTTGTCTCCATAGCTACAACATTATTATTGTTATTATTATTTCACCATCCATCGCTACAACAAAGGTATTTTCAAAACTGGGAGTGGGAAAGCAGCATTTAGTGTGAATTTAAGGGAACAGAGAATTTATGCACAATGGGTCCACACTCTCTGCAGAAAACGACAACAGGGTTGAAAAAAGTTTATAACTCACGATAGAATATGAAGTAAGAAGTAAAAAAGATAGTTGGTACTGAAAAAAAGAACAGCAGCGAACCGAAAATACAATGGTGAAAAAAATTAAGACCTGTTTTATTTAAACAGAAATGAATACCTACCTATTCTTTAGCTCGGGGCCCAACAACCTACTTTATTTCAATAAAAGGAAGTACCAACCTTTATTTCTCTCGGGGCATAACGCAATATCATTAATCTAATGATTATCAGTGCAATAACGTTAAATATAATTGTGCATGTACAACATTGTTTCGATAGGACGTTCTCGGATAATTTAGGTACCATGTGTTGTACACATGTGTTGTACACTTGAGTTGTACACATGTGTATTACGACACCCATGTGTGTATATCAATTAAGGATGTTTGTGTTAAGACATTTTATAATTAGTATAGTTAGTATACTAACTAATCATCTTTATCGGAAATAAACTGTTTCTTCCATTTTATCTTTGCTTGATTCTGATAATTTTTGCATTCTGATAACATCGGAATGAAGTTCAATCAATGCAAATGAAGTGCTATGTACGAAATTGTACATATAAAATGAAATTTTACATTCGCTGAGTAGTGTTCATGATTTCAGTTAGCAGAAAGAGAGGAGGGATGGAGGAACAAATCAAGCAAGCTCGCAGTCAAACAAGCAGGTAAGTAAGCCAAGCAAGAAGGCCAGCAAGCAAAGCAAGCAAGTAAACAAGGCAGCAAGTAAACAGGCAAGTTAAATAAGTAAGCAGGCAAGTAAACAGGCGAGCAAGCAGGTAATCAATCAAACAAAGAAGCAATTGTTTGGCCAAGAAAGAAGGCAAGCAAGCCCAGCAAGCAATCAAACAAGGTAGCAAAGTAAGCAGGCATGTAGCCAAAGACAGCAAGCAATCAAACAAGTAAACCGCGCAAGCGAACAAGCAAACAAAGCCAGCAAGGTAGAAAGTATGCAGGCTAGCAAGTAGGGAGAAGAGCAAGCAGGCGGGTAAGCAAGCAAACAAACAAACAGGTAATCGAGCAGGCAAGCAAGCAGGTAAGCGAGCAGGCAAGCAAGCAGGCAAGCAAGCAGGCAAGCAAGCAGGCAAGCAAGCAGGCAAGCAAGCAGGCAAGCAAGCAGGCAAGCAAGCAGGCAAGCAAGCAGGCACGCAAGCAGGCAAGCAAGCAGGCAAGCAAGCAGGCAAGCAAGCAGGCAAGCAAGCAGGCAAGCAATCAGGCCAGCAAGCAGGCAAGCAAGCAGGCAAGCAAGCAGGCAAGCAAGCAGGCAAGCAAGCAGGCAAGCAAGCAGGCAATCAAGCAAGCAGGCAAGCAAGCAGGCAAGCAAGCAGGCAAGCGACCAGGCAAGCGAGCAGGCAATCAAGCAGGCAAGCGAGCAGGCAAGCAAGCAAGCAGGCAAGCAAGCAGGCAAGCGAGCAGGCAAGCAAGCAGGCAAGCAAGCAGGCAAGCAAGCAGGCAAGCAAGCAGGCAAGCAAGCAAGCAAGCAGGCCAGCAAGCAGGCAAGCAAGCAGGCAAGCAAGCAGGCAAGCAAGCAGGCAAGCAAGCAGGCAAGCAAGCAGGCAATCAAGCAAGCAGGCAAGCAATCAGGCAAGTAAGCAGGCAAGCGACCAGGCAAGCGAGCAGGCAAGCAAGCAGGCAAGCAAGCAGGCAAGCAAGCAGGCAAGCAAGCAGGCATGCAAGCAGGCAAGCAAGCAGGCAAGCAAGCAGGCCAGCAAGCAGGCAAGCAAGCAGGCAAGCAAGCAGGCAAGCAAGCAGGCAAGCAAGCAAGCAGGCAAGCAAGCAGGCAAGCAAGCAGGCAAGCAAGCAGGCAAGCAAGCAAGCAGGCAAGCAAGCAGGCAAGCGAGCAGGCAAGCAAGCAGGCAAGCAAACAAGTAAGGCAGCAATATGTCGACCATCACTACACAAGAGTATCGTGTGATCTCAATCATACAATCTTTCTTTTTGTACGTGCATTTTTGCATTTTTAGCTCGTGGACTAACGCCCATGTTCGCGAAACCAATTTCACCTACATTTTCCATTCATTTCATTTCACCCACTTCATCGTTCGGAATAGTGAGTAGAAAATGCTTTTAATTCATGCAAAATAGTTGCCGATGATACATATTAAAAAAGGCCCAAAAAACATTCTGTTTCTGAAAAATTTTTGTTAAATTTGGTGTTTTCGAGCGTTAATTGGGGTCTTCTTCAATAAATTAACTGATGATGCGCAGCAGCTTTCCATTTTATCATACTTTTTAGTTAGAACGTTTCTTCTGTCCTTCCATTTAACTGCGAAAGGACCCACCGGTGGTCACTGAAGAGATTTCATAATGCTGCTGACCGACCAGTAGTCACCAACTCAATTTCCATAAATACTTAATGAAAGCTAAATGAAGGCACGATCCAGTTCATGTTTGCTATTTTCAAAATTGCTTTCTCACATTGGCTTTAAATTTGAATTGAATATTGAACTTCAGTTTAACCCACGGCGGAAAATGCGTTAATATCAGTCATGCTACGTTTTCTATCTGCGGTATTATAGTTGATATTTTAACTTCCAAAATACATTACAATGTTTAAAATAATTACTAAGGTAGTTTCATTCCAGCGTAAATACATTTGTGAGAAATTACAATAATGTTCATAAAATCACATGATCTTTTCCGTTCATACCTCATATTTTTCCAGACGTTTCATGAAACGGGTTCAATTCTAGACAAAAATTCAAGTTTAGCCGTCCCTAACCCGCCGTTTCTTAGAGAAACTCACGCATAAGATAAAAAAGATAACCAACGTAAAAATATGCATTTTTATTTATTTCCTTTATGGCTGATAATGGTAGCAGGCGCTCAAAAATTCACCATCGCAAACTAGCTTATCTTTTTTCTTCCAATTTCTCTCTATCGCACGAAATAATCTTAGAGTAGGACCTCCATGGCGATTAAATATTATATCAAATATTATCATATTAAATATTATCATATTAAATATTATATTAAATATTATCAAATTGAATATTATATTAAATATTATATTTCCAATAGGCCGATTCTTAGGGAACCTCACGCGTAAGATAAAAAGGAGAACCAATGTAAAAATATGCATTTTTTTGTATACTGTGTATTTTTCATATATTTATTTTTTATGTATTTTTTTATTTTTTCCATTGTTTAACACGTTAATCGCGTTTCCGCGGCTGATAACGGTTGGTTTGGTTAGGTCGTCAGTAGCAGAATTGGAAAATCGACTTTACTGAACGAATACATTTTCATCCTTCCTAAGAAATTTGCAAAATACAATTGCACGATACATTTCACATCGTCTGATAAGAGTTATTGTTGAAGAGGGCGCGAAATAGAAGAAATGTTATTCATTTAGATCGGTACGTGGATGAGCAATTTACCGAATGGTACACATGTAACCCGATACGCAAAAAGCGTGTAAGTATTAACAACGAGAATTACATTAAAATTCAAGAAAAGTATAAAGACATTTCTTGTTCGAAGCACTACAACAAACATTTCAATAGCCTGTTAATATTAATTGGAATTTTTTGGGTAAAGTCCTGGAAATATTTCTGAAAATATTTTTCTGGAAATATTTCTGAAATTATTTTTTATGGAAATATTTCTGAAAATATTTTTTCTGGAAATATTTCTGAAAATATTTTTTATGGAAATATTTCTGAAAATATTTTTTATGGAAATATTTCTGAAAATATTTTTTATGAAAATATTTCTGCCAATACTTTTTATGGAAATATTTCTGAAAATATTTTTAATGAAAAATCCTGGAAAAATTTCTTCTGAAACTCCAGAACATATTTTCGCTCTGACAACATCTCGAGCAAAAAAAGAATTAGAAGCCTGGAATTTCTGCGTCCAAATCTTACTTAATCCCCGCCAATGCTCTCTAATTCCAGTTAATTCCTGGTGCCTGGTCTGCCTTGATTCCTTGGGAATTGACTTGTTCCCGATATTCTGGCGACTGTTGACTTGTTGACAGTTCTCGATATTCTGGCGACTGCTGACTTGTTGATAGTTCCCGATATTCTGGCGACTGTTGACTTGTTGACAGTTCCCGATATTCTGGCGACTGTTCAATGTTGACAGTTCGCGATATTCAGGAGACTGTTAACTTGTTGAGAGTTCCCTATTTTCTGGCAACTGTTGGCTTGCTGACAGTTCCCGATATTCAGGCGACTGTTAACTTGTTGACAGTTTCCGATATTCTGGCAACTGTTGACTTGTTGACAGTTCCCGATATTCAGGCGACTGTTAACTTGTTGACAGTTCCCGATATTCTGGCAACTGTTAACTTTATCAGTAACAGAGATCAATTTTTACCCCTACCAGCTGACGTTCCCAAAAGGAGACATCGCACACCTCACAGGCATACAGCAATCATACTCCAGTCATAATGTATGATCCAATACAATTGAATTTACCCTTCACGTTTACCATAACTAGTTCCAATTTTCATCTCCACCAGTTGATGTTCTCAAAAGAAGACATCGCACACCTCGTAGACAGACCGTAATTATACTCCCATAATGACATCATAACTTACTATCAAATCCAATTAATTGCAAAATTCAGGTTATCAATAACAGCGACCAATTTTCATCCCCACCTCTTGATGTTCCGAAAGAAGACATCGCACACCCCGCAGACAGACAGCAATTATACTCCAATCATGACCTTATGCTTCGATACCCAAGCAACACAAGCACTCGGCGCAGAGTGAAACGTTTCCTGGAAGCCTCGAAAGGAAGTGTTAGGGCATCAGTTAGCAGGCCTTTGAATCGTTCACCCCTCACTCGCCCTGTCAATCGGTGTTGTGGTCTGAACATTTAGCCATGAAGGCACCATCAATGATGCTTAGATGTTGAAAGGCTGTGAGCGTCCATTGACTTTTGCATGAGTCATCTTCCTGCTTCTCCAGCCTCATTTTGTCGCGTTTTTCTAGGACGAAAATAGACTTAGAAGAGGGATTACCTGTGTTTGTTGGGCAACAACTGTGTTTTGATCTTGCGTGTTAGTGATGTTGTTTTTTCAGCTTCATTTTGGTGCCGTTAGCACTTTGATTGCTATTAGTTAAACTGAAGTTCAATATTCAACTCATATTGTAGTAATTTTGAAAATAGCAAACGGTAACTGAATCATGACTTCATTAGCTTTCATTACGTATTTAAAAAAATTGAGCTAGTGACTACTCGTCGGTCAGCAGCATTATGGAAATCCCCTCCGTGGCCACCGGTGGCGCACGTTGCGGTCCAAGTGCTAAGACCGTTTTTCAAAGACTATACCAAAGTTGGAGGAGGGATTATCTATATTAATCGGGCATCAACTGTGTTTTTGATCTTGCATGCGAGTGCCGTTCTTTTTTCCAGCTTCATTTAGGTGCCGTTAAGACCGTTTTTCAAAGACTACACCTAAGTTAACATGTTAACACATGCCACAATACTGGAACATAGTATTTCAAGAAATTTTGTTCCCGAGAAAATAAATGGGATTTTCGGACACCTACGGACGAAAATTATTCAATGTTTGAGTTAAATAACTGGTACCTGAGATAGAACTTCTCTTTTTCCTCGATAGAAAGATTCATTACGAACCAGCTCTTTGAATATTTAACAATCTAGTTGCGGGACTGAGATCTTTTTTGAGTAGTGCGGTTGAGGTCCAAACCTCATGCAACCAAAAGAAAAATTTCTCAATCAAATTTGCAAAGAAATGAAGCATTCTTTTTGAATATAAGAGTTCAGTATTAATGGTGCACACTGGAGTCAAATAAATAAAAAATAAAATGTTGACGTAAAGACCTCCCTGATTCAAAAATATTGTATCATCAAAGTGTACAGTTTTTGATATGCATCTCTGAGGAAAAATACATAGGAATGTATGTAAATTTTGTCAAGAAAGTCACACGAATGATTGTTATGAATTGTTTCATCATAAAAGTTTTATTATTGTGATGTTATTGTTATAGATTCTCTCGCATTAAAGTTTTGTTATTTTCATACTATTGTTACGACTTCATGCAGCCTGAAAGTGTTATTAGATTCATTTTTTATATTGATTCTTTCAGCATGAAAGTTTAGTTATGCGAGAAGATAATAGATTGTGATCAGTAAGCGATGTTCATACAAAGTTATGGACAAAAACCAAATCACTTCTCATACAATTTTAACCAATGCGAGGTGCTTTAGTCTTTGCCCTAACTTTTCCTCACACTATTGTTAATTTTAAACAATGTTAATTTTAAACAATGTTAATTGTAAACAATGTTAATTTTAAACAATGTTAATTTTAAACAATGTTAATTTTAAACAATGTTAATTTTAAACAATGTTAATTTTAAACAATGGTAATTTTAAACAATGTTAATTTTAAACAATGTTAATTTTAAACAATGTTAATTTTAAACAATGTTAATTTTAAACAATGTTAATTTTAAACAATGTCGGAGAGTTTTGGTGCATGCCTTTAACTTTTCGTTATACTATTGTCATATTTTTTTTAGGAATAAAAGTTTTGTGACGCTATCGTCACGACTTCTTTTAGCGTGAAAGTTTCGTTATGCTGATATATTTCAGCTTGAAAGTTTTGTTATGCTGTTATATTGTGGCAAGAAACTTTTGTTATGTTACCATATTTTAGCAGGAAAGTTTTGTTATGCTGTTATATTGTGGCAAGAAACTTTTGTTGTGTTACTATATTTTAGCAGGAAAGTTTTTTTATGCTGTTAAATTTTAACAAGAAAGTTTTGTTGTGTTACTATATTTTAGCAGGAAAGTTTTTTTATGCTGTTAAATTTTAACAAGAAAGTTTTGTTATGTTACCATACTTTAGCAGGAAAGTTTTGTTATGCTGTTATATTTTGGCAAGAAACTTTTGTTGTGTTACTATATTTTTGCAGGAAAGTTTTGTTATGCTGTTATATTTTAGCAAGAAAGTTTTGTTAGGTTACTATATTTCTGCAGGAAAGTTTCACATCAACACCACAAGCGGCGTCGAAATGCTCAGCACGCGTCCTACGGAGGTGTTGTGTCTTCGCCTCAGCGGTCTGTTTATCAGCAGATCGCTCAAGTCATGACTCCTTTGTTCGGCCCATCACTGCATTAGGGCCTTTTGAATTGGGTAATGTCCAGCCTTCAGACCCATTACCGAGCAATGCGTCACTGGCCACCGAGTGTAGCACCTGGATGGTTTAGATACTGGTCGCGAAATGGTTCTAACGAAACCATTGGAACCTATAGTTTTGTTTGGGATACTGGTCGCGAAATGGTTCTAACGAAACCATTGGAACCTATAGTTTTGTTTGGGATACTGGTCGCGAAATGGTTCTAACGAAACCATTGGAACCTATAGTTGTGTTTGGGATACTGGTCGCGAAATGGTTCTAACGAAACCATTGGAACCTATAGTTTTGTTTGGGATACTGGTCGCGAAATGGTTCTAACGAAACCATTGGAACCTATAGTTTTGTTTGGGATACTGGTCGCGAAATGGTTCTAACGAAACCATTGGAACCTATAGTTTTGTTTGGGATACTGGTCGCGAAATGGTTCTAACGAAACCATTGGAACCTATAGTTGTGTTTGGGATACTGGTCGCGAAATGGGTCTAACGAAACCATTGTAACCTATAGTTTTGTTTGGGATACTGGTCGTGAAATGGTTCCAACGAAACCACCGGAACCTATAGTTTTGTTTGCAACACTGGTCGCGAAAAGGTATGTCACTAACTAAAGGTTTGGAACCCATAGTTTTTTTTATACGTATGGTTTGTCTATTAGTTCGCCTCGTATAGTTTGTCTATTAGTACGCCTCCTACGGAACGTTTGCCTTAGGACGTCCTATATTAGAAAATTTTTAAAAGCCAATATGTTGGCATGTATCTCATGTGGCAACGTTTTTGGAAATAAACAGTTTTTCTTTCTTTCTTTCTTTAGGATGCGGGTCGCGAAAAGGTAGGTGTCGCTAACGTTACATTTTGAACCTGTAGTTTGCATCTATGGACGCGAAAGTGAATTAAAATTCGGGACACTGTTCTTTGGAGCGAGTATTTTTTTCGAGCCATAGCATCGTGAAATTTATAAGAGCTGTTCCTGGCACCAAGTATTTTGTTCTGGTGAAAGTAATGTGGAATTTTCGGCTGCTGTTCTAGCATTGGGTATATTATTCTTGCAAAAATTCCTCCAATATATTAAAACTGTTATTTGCGGCCAGTTTTTAGCACTTTGTGAATTTTAACACGCCTTGAATAGATTTTCTTTGAATCTAAGTTTGTGTGCGCGCTAATTTCAAAGGACATGATTCAATTTCACATTGAATTCCACTGAACATCATTAATGTCATCGAATTTCATTGAATGGTAATTTCGTACGAAAATAATTTTTAAACTGTGAACTTGCAGTTTTTCTCAGATGAATTAACAGAGAATCAGCCCATGTACACCCTAATCTTGTTTATCGTAACAAAAAAATATACCAGAAAAATAGTTATCTGAATTTATACAACTATCAACTTTTTTGGAACGCGAGCGATTCAACACTCCATCGTATTGAATTGACCAACCCCTTTTCTGGAACAAGCTCTGCCGTTTTTTCAATTTGGTAATTGATTGTTTTTTGTGATATGAATCATCTGCAACGCAATTATTGAATAATCAGAAACTAAAACACAGTATTTGAGTTTAAAATCTACTGAGCATTTAAATATTTACCTATTTCAAATTGTCAATATTTTTGGCTCATAAATGTACGCAACGTGACTTTTAAATACCTGCATTTTTGTATTCATATTACCATCATTACAACCACTGTAATTACAACCACTGCCATTACAACCACCGTCATTACAACCACCGCCATTACAACCACCGCCATTACAACCACCGCCATTACAACCACCGTCATTACAACCACCGCCATTACAACCACCGCCATTGCAAATACCGCCATTACAACTACTGTCATTATAACCACCGCCATTAGACTGGCAAATACGTACATTTTTTATTATTTAAAAAAAATGAATGTTCCTCGTCATTATTTTACGTATTTCATCGCTCAAAAATTGAACTTGTTCGTAACATATCAAAATTCTCAAAACTTTTTATAAATTGATTCAAATTACATAAAATTTTATTTTGTACCTTCATTACAAATTTAATGTTTTGATAACACGATTTTACATTACAATGATGTACAACTAAGTTGATATTATTAATTAATTACATATTTAATCAAAATATCGACATTGATTGTCATACTTCTCAGCTAAGTGCAAAAACTATCAACAAACTTCAAAAATTGAAACTAGGTTGAAAAATTTGAGAAAATGAAGTTTTTGTATGTTTTCATGTGTCATGCTCCAGTTTTGACCACCCATGTAACGTATGTAAATTATGCTAATAACGACAGCTTATTGTCGTTTCCAATTATTTTAAATGAAAATGTTTATAAGAGACACTCTTAATCTGAGAATTTTAGAAGAAAATTTATATTACTTACGATCTTAATCAATTCAAACTCACTCAATAAATAACTAACATTCACAATTACAAAAGTTTTTCCTTATATGTTTGTCATCACGGCACTACCTGCCTGCAGCGCACGTTTTAGAACTCTTTTTTTTCTTTCACTCACAGAAATTTCCGATTTTTCAGCGGTATGGCAACACTTTATGGCCGGCATAAACCACTGCAATCTCCGAAGCACAGAGACCTGGCTTGGTTTTTGGGTGCGGCTTTAAAAATGAAGTTTAAAAAAGTTCGAGTTAGAAGTTAGAAAAGTTCAAGCAAGAAGTTAAAAAAGTTCAAGTTAGAAATTTTTAAAGTTCAAGTTAGAATTATATAAAGTTCAAGTTAGAAGTTTGTAAAGTTCAAGTTAGAAGTTTATAAAGTTCAAGTTATAAGTTAAATAAGTTCAAGTTAGAAGTTAAAAAAGCTCAGGTGAAAAAAAAAATATCAGGTATACTCTATATTGAAAAAAAATGAATTTCAAAAAACGCATAACCTTAAGATTTTTCATCATGATATTTATTTAATTTATCCCTCCGAACTTATCAAACTTATTCTCTCAAAGTGTGAATTTGTTTCATTACTTCGAAATGTATTTCGAAAAAATTGATTACTGGGTTGATGTTTAAGTAGCTAACATAAAACCATATTAGTGATTCTCTCGCTTTCACTCGTTAATGTATCTGTAGCCTTGAGGTAACATGCCGACTCCATCACAGTAGTCGTCCGCGCTCTACAAAACTGGCCACAATTTTTGAAACGTGGAAACTAGAAGTTTTGTGTAACCTTTGAATCATGGAATCCATTAAATTTATGTATCCCAACGATCCTTCCTATCTACCATATGTATTTCTGAAATCTTCTGTAGAAACGCTATTGATTTCATGACGTTGATGTCGAATTCAAGTTACTCAAGAAATAAGTTTAAATACTTTTCCTTCATTGGAAAGAAAAATTCCGAATTTTTTGAATAGGACTCAGAAGGACATCTTTAAAGCTCTAATTCTAGTCAAGAAGCACAATTTTGACGCAAAATATATTTCTTTAAAATTTTAGGAGCTCTGATAGCGTTTCAACAGGTTACTACGTATTGGTATGGAGAAAGAAAAAAAAGGAAAACCCGTTTATATTCAAACAAGTAAATACATGCATTGCATTACAACAGGTTGGATTTTAGCACGTTGACTGCGACGTGCGCCACCGGTGGTACACGGAGGTAATTTTCATAATGCTGCTTTCCGACCAGTAGTCGCAAACTCAATTTTCATAAATACTTAATCAAAACTAAATGAAGACAAGATCCAGTCAATGTTTGGTATTTTCGAAATAGTTTACTACAATTGACTTTAAATTGGAGTCTGGTGATGAACTTAATATTGAGTTGCCGCAGTCTAATTGGTAAATATTTTTGAATATAAAGTCCTTAATTCATAGATAACCCATGTCAGAGTTCAGTTATATAAATGGGAGAAAGAATGAAAATATATTTCCTCAGAGATTTTACATAGGTGGTAAATTGTTCATTTATGTACGGGGGTAAATGAACAGCATCTCAATCATTTAGCTACTTTTTTCTTAGAATAGAATGTAGCGTACGGAAAAAATTGTAGTAAAGTAATCATATAAAACATACGTCTAATAAAGAATAGGAGTGCATTCAGGTAGTTAAACCGATTTTTAAATTCTTCTACTCACAACCTAACATGACCAAACGTAGCAACTAGTTAGCGTGTAAACAATTTGACCGCAACGTGCACCACCGGTGGTACACGGAGGCAATTTCCATTATGCCGTTGACCGACCAATAGTCACAAACTCAATTTTCATAAATACTTAATTATAGCTAAATGAAAGCATGTTCTAGTAAATTGTTTTTTTTTATAAATTGCTTACTATAATGGACATTAAATTTGAATTGAATATTGAACTTCGGTTAAATCAATAGCAGTCGAAGCGTTCACACATTCACTACGTTTCCGCGGTTGTAAACGGTTGGTTTCGTTCGGTTGTAAGTATAGCAGAACTGGATAATCGACTTCACTGCTCGGATACATTTTAGTCTTCCTAAGAAATTTGAAAAATAAAATAATTCCACGGTACATTTCATCTCGTATGATACCAGTTATTTGTGACTTCACTGCTCGGATACATTTTAATTTTCCTACCTAAGAAATTTGAAAAATACAATAATTCCACGGTACATTTCACCTCGTAAGATAAGTTATTTTTTAAAGAGGTCGCGAAGCAGATAAAATGTCATACCGGTACGTTTTGATAAATAAAATAACACCACGATACATTTCACCTCGTAAGAGAACAGTTATTCCTTAATGAGGATGCGAAACAAATGAAACGTCAATCATTTATACCTGTACGTAAATGAACAATTTACTTGGTGGTACAAATATGACCCAATACGTGTTAAGAAAAGCTTTCAGCTTCCCTTTTCAGGCAGCGGAAGGCAAAAAAGCCTAATTAATTTGGAGTAGAGGCCACCACGGCGCCGGAACGTGCGCTATCGCGGCATCGAGCGCTCGCGTAAAACTACCGAAGCTTTGCCGAAAATTCCGCAAAATATGCTAATGAGCACCGCATACACTCAATAATTTAAAATTATGAAGGTGATGATGATGGTCGAATTAATTTTTTCACCGTAAATTGTGACACGTACACAGGTGTTTTTTTTCAGAAACATGAATTTTCATTACTTGGGCTAACTGATGAAATACTTTTAATGATATCGTTAATCAAGGTAAAACGAATGTTTGTATCTGTAATTATGTTGAAACTTTGAAATTTGAAATGCTTGATATTCCTTAGAAATCAGTGAGCAACTTGAGTTCTAAAGTTCACAGGATTCCGTTAAAATTTCATGCGATGGTCGATTTTTTATTTTATTTAAATGTGTAACCAACTTAAACCCTTTGATTTCACAGATTGTTTCCGGGAAATTCCCCAATTAAAATTTCAAAATTAATTCAAGGATACAACAAAATTATTTGAACTCTGTCACATTATTTGAAAACTTTGAATAAACCCTGTGACCTTTGCAGGGATCTGACAAGAGACAAAATGAATGTGAAAACAATTACTGCTCATGAATTAAGAGATATCACTAGAAAAAGTACCTTTTCAGGCAACAACAAACCCCAATTAAAAAAATATGCCACAACTCTTCAATTTTAAACAAATTTACCTCGTATCTTTTCCCAGCAAGCTCCACAACGGTACCTCGGCTTTCAACCGCAAAAAAAGAGAGCATTTCTTTTACTCCGCAGATTATACCTGCGGCTGCAAATCCTAACGATGTAATTGGAGGGCAAAAGCAGCCTTTGGTCTCGGAGCTTCATTCGGGTTTTTTAAGGTTATATTTAGGTTGGGTTGCGGTAGATTGCATCTACTGCAAGGGTGTGGTCACCGACCCAATATACGGAATTGCATCCCACAAAGCAAGGCTGCGGCACATGGAGTCGAGTATGTTGTGGGTGTGTGAACGTGGGTTTACAGTATCTTACCTAGTGTCGAATGTATCGAGTTCTTGCTTGTGTTCACGTTTTGTTCCACAGCGTTTTTGTTTTGTTTCGTTAGTTGTGGTAAGAATCAAATAACGAATGCTGTCGCTGGTTTTTCATCATTTTTAATGATATTAATGGTCAATGTATAGTTTCCCTTCGGCAGGGAAATTAAAGATGTCGTTGCTGATAATCACTAAATGAGCATATTTAAAAACCTTTTACATGGATGACATTATGCTCGCAGATGCGTTATTTTCGAATTATTGAACTTTGAAGTTGGCGCCGGCGCGCGCCGTAATTTAGTTAATAAGGGTAGTTAACCCGCCTATTACAAACGTAAAGAGGTTGGGTCGTGAGGGGGAGGCACAGTTCTTCTAGTGAAAATTATAAATAAAGCTTCTAACCCACCCATTAGGGTGACGACCGCAATCTTGTTTACATCGGGTCTTAGATGGCGACCACCATGGGCGCCGCCATTTTGGACCCGATGTCAACAAGATTGCGGTCATCACCGTAATGGGTGGGTTAGAAGCTTTATTTATAATTTTCACTAGAAGAACTGTGCCTCCCCCTCACCACCCAACCTCTTTACGTTTGTAATAGCTTCCGTTATTAATTAAATTCCGTTTCACGCGCTCGCTTCCTTTGGCGCAAAGGCCAACTTCAAAGTTCAATTATTCAAAAATAACGCATCAGCGAGCATAATGTCATTCATGTAAAAGGTTTTTAAATGTGCTCATTTAGTGATTATCAGCACCGACATCTTTAATTTCTCTGCCGAAGGGAAACTATACATTGACCATATTAATTTCTGTAAAGTTAAGTTGATAATTGTGAGTTTTACGGTTTTCGGGTTTTTTCTAAGATATCTATGTTGAATATCAGTAATTTTTGCAAATTTGAGCTAATGCTTTTGAATTTTCTGGATTTTTTTTTCGAAGATATCTATTAGAGGGGTTTCTGTCTCTTTTAAGTTAGTAAGTGGGGATGTTTTGGGTTACTTAAGTTAATGTGTGGGAATGTTTTAGGTTTCTAAGATATTCCGTGGGAATAATTAGATTACTTAGGTTTTTGTGTGGGGATGTGGTCAATATTGAATTTAATGTTGTCATCGACTTATATAATTTCAGTACGAAATAAAGGTAATTGCAGACATTTTAAGACGTTTTACACGAATGACATTGTGCTCGCAAATGCTTAGTTTTCGAGACATAACATAAATAACGTTCAGTTAAGAATAGCATTAACGGCAGTTTCGATATCGCTCTTCCGGCGTTTCGCGGACGCGGACCACGCGAAGGTTTTGACGGAAGATATCGGCCTCGGTATGGTTAAGTTAAGTTGTTCAAGATTTACTTAGGTATTTAACTAACCTAACTTCACCTAACCTAACCCCTCAGGGAGATACAGATATTGTATCTATGGGAATTAGCGCTCCCAGGGGAAAAATGTGAGGGCCCGAGCTGAGAGTTAGGTAGGCCTTCTTTTTGTTTAAATAAAATGTTTTTTGTTATGTTAAGGACCACCTTTTTTCGGTTCACTACTGTCCTGTTTTTCAGCACCTCTGACTTTCTTCTTCAAATTTTATCTTGTTTCGTGAACTTCTTTCTCAACTTTACTGTTTCTATGCCCCTTCTGCATAGATTCCTCATTCTCTTATCTCCATACTAAATGGTGCCTTCCTCCTTCCTCTCTTCGATACGCTCTTTTTTGTAGCGGTTAGGGAGGCTTAAACTAACTTATAATCTAATCTTCACCTAACCTAACCTCACCGATCTTTACGTCAAAACCGTATTTCTGCTTATTTGCGTGTCCGTTTGTTCAATTTTATAAACGACGGTCCTATAACTTCAAAGTTAATTATCTCGAAAGCTAAGCATTTGCAAGCACAATGTCATTCGGGTATAGCGTCTTTAATTTTACCATACTACCAATATATGGCAACAAAATTATTGAAATCGTTGATAACATTAAACTCAACATTGACCGGGGATGTTTAGAGTTGTTATTGTGTGTAAATAATGAAGGCTAATTATATTATTTGTAGCTAATTAGGGTTCATTATGTTGTATGGTGATGGTTAGGATAAGGTACGTTATTGTGTAGTCATGTTTACGGTTGCTTTTGTCGTTATTATTTTTTACTGACACTTTGATCGCCATGGGTTAAACTAAAGTTCAATATTCAACTCAAATTTGAAGTCAAGTGTTAGGTGGAATTTTGAAAATAGCGAACATTACTTTCATTTAGCTTTAATTATTTATGAAAGTTGAGTTTGTGACTACTGGTCGGTCAACAGCATTATGAAAATCACCTCCGTGTACCACCGATGCCTCACCGGCGCAAAATTCCCTCTCGGAGGCAAAGTATAAAATGTTACTTAATCGATCAAAAGTTTCCAACATCCATGTAATCAAACTGTTTAAGATGACTGCATGAAAGTTGAAAATGGAAAATGCCCTTACGACGTCTAAAAAAATGTAGTCTCTCAAAAACTAAGAAAGAAACTAGTCACAAAGAAATATATTTTTTCTCTTTTACATCCTCTGTGTTCATTCTCATTAAGTGTTTAGCTATTGCCTAATTTAACATGATGAAACATTTCCTTAAAAATTTTTCATCAAAATAAATCATTTGCTTGTATTTACGGTGCGTTTCAGCTACAGACAAAAATATGGTCGAGAAAGTGAGAGGTGTAAGTTAGATTCTTCAATTTTTCAACGCAAGGCAGTGCTCTGAAGAGTCTCCCTATTTGAGCATTTTCTCTTTCGCCAACCTTTTCGTTTTCTCTATACCCAGAGGAGCCGCCTGCTTCGTAAAACTGCCCGCCATTGATGGGATTCGAACTCGGAATTCTCGTCCACTACTTAAAGCTTCGTGAGAAAACAAATTGGTGAAGAAGCTCGTTTATGCTGTCTTAAGAGGTAAGTGTATATATACCTATCAGTAAATATCAGTATATAGAAGCAATATTAAGTACACTGAATGTAATGTCCTTCACATTTATTCACGCATTGGCTGCTGCTGCTGCTGCTGCTGTTGCGGCTGCTGCTGCTGTTGCTGCTGCTGCTGTTGCGGCTGCTGCTGCTGTTGCTGCTGCTGCTGTTTCTGCTGCTGCTGTTGCGGCTGCTGCTGCTGCTGTTGCTGCTGCTGCTGCTGCTGCTGCTGCTGCTGCTGCTACAAAGTGGGAAATTTCTTTTAAATTGTTTTCACCTGTGGTGACGGGACTTATATTAATTTATCTTTTATTTTTCTAAATTTATTGTCAACGCTGGTAAAAAGTATGATGTTCCGTATCGTAGTTTCTAATTTGATGACTGTGCATGTATCAAAATAGTCTGCGATTTTTCCTAATTTACGGTTATTTTCACCGCATTTACGGTTATTTTCACAAGAAAACGAAGGTTTCATATGTTGAGGGATGGTGAAAAGTTTTGCGATCAGGATATTTTTGCAGTGAATGCGAGCAACAGATTTTTATATGTGTCTATCAATTTTATGTTCGTCTGTTCCATTCCATTACTGCGCCGAGCATACGTAAATTATGCATATAACTGCGCCGAGCTGCCGTAAAATTTTCCCAAACTGCACCAAAACTACGCTGAACTGCTATAAAATGCGCTAAACTGCTATAAAATGCGCTAAACTGCTATAAAATGCGCCAAACTGCTATAAAATGCGCCAAACTGCTATAAAATGCGCCGAACTGCTATAAAATGCGCCGAACTGCTATAAAATGCGCCGAAATGCTATATAATGCGTCGAACTGCCATAAAATGCGTCGAACTGCCATAAAATGCGCCGAACTGCCACAAAATGCGCCGAACTGCCACAAAATGCGCCGAACTGCCACAAAATGCGCCGAACTGCCACAAAATGCGCCGAACTGCCACAAAATGCGCCGAACTGCAATAAAATGCGCCGAACCGCAAAAAATGCGCCGAACTGCCATAAAATGCGCCGAACTGCCATAAAATGCGCCGAACTGCCGTAAAATGCGCCACCCTGCCGTAAAATGCGCCGAACTGCCGTAAAATGCGCCGAACTGCCGTAAAATGCGCCGAACTGCCATAAAATGCGCCGAACTGCCATAAAATGCGCCGAACTGCCATAAATTGCGCCGAACTGCCATAAATTGCGCCGAACTGCCATAAATTGCGCCGAACTGCCATAAATTGCGCCGAACTGCCATAAATTGCGCCGAACTGCCATAAATTGCGCCGAACTGCCATAAATTGCGCCGAACTGCCATAAATTGCGCCGAACTGCCATAAAGTGCGCCGAACTGCCATAAAGTGCGCCGAACTGCCATAGAGTGCGCCGAACTGCCATAGAGTGCGCCGAACTGCCATAGAGTGCGCCGAACTGCCATAGAGTGCGCCGAACTGCCATAGAGTGCGCCGAACTGCCATAGAGTGCGCCGAACTGCCATAGAGTGCGCCGAGCTGCCATAGAGTGCGCCGAGCTGCCATAGAGTGCGCCGAGCTGCCATAGAGTGCGCCGAACTGCCATAGAGTGCGCCGAACTGCCATAGAGTGCGCCGAACTGCCATAGAGTGCGCCGAACTGCCATAGAGTGCGCCGAGCTGCCATAGAGTGCGCCGAGCTGCCATAGAGTGCGCCGAGCTGCCATAGAGTGCGCCGAACTGCCATAGAGTGCGCCGAACTGCCATAGAGTGCGCCGAACTGCCATAGAGTGCGCCGAACTGCCATAGAGTGCGCCGAACTGCCATAGAGTGCGCCGAACTGCCATAGAGTGCGCCGAACTGCCATAGAGTGCGCCGAACTGCCATAGAGTGCGCCGAACTGCCATAGAGTGCGCCGAACTGCCATAGAGTGCGCCGAACTGCCATAGAGTGCGCCGAACTGCCATAGAGTGCGCCGAACTGCCATAGAGTGCGCCGAACTGCCATAGAGTGCGCCGAACTGCCATAGAGTGCGCCGAACTGCCATAGAGTGCGCCGAACTGCCATAGAGTGCGCCGAACTGCCATAGAGTGCGCCGAACTGCCATAGAGTGCGCCGAACTGCCATAGAGTGCGCCGAACTGCCATAGAGTGCGCCGAACTGCCATAGAGTGCGCCGAACTGCCATAGAGTGCGCCGAACTGCCATAGAGTGCGCCGAACTGCCATAGAGTGCGCCGAACTGCCATAGAGTGCGCCGAACTGCCATAGAGTGCGCCGAACTGCCATAGAGTGCGCCGAACTGCCATAGAGTGCGCCGAACTGCCATAGAGTGCGCCGAACTGCCATAGAGTGCGCCGAACTGCCATAGAGTGCGCCGAACTGCCATAGAGTGCGCCGAACTGCCATAGAGTGCGCCGAACTGCCATAGAGTGCGCCGAACTGCCATAGAGTGCGCCGAACTGCCATAGAGTGCGCCGAACTGCCATAGAGTGCGCCGAACTGCCATAGAGTGCGCCGAACTGCCATAGAGTGCGCCGAACTGCCATAGAGTGCGCCGAACTGCCATAGAGTGCGCCGAACTGCCATAGAGTGCGCCGAACTGCCATAGAGTGCGCCGAACTGCCATAGAGTGCGCCGAACTGCCATAGAGTGCGCCGAACTGCCATAGAGTGCGCCGAACTGCCATAGAGTGCGCCGAACTGCCATAGAGTGCGCCGAACTGCCATAGAGTGCGCCGAACTGCCATAGAGTGCGCCGAACTGCCATAGAGTGCGCCGAACTGCCATAAAATGCGACCAACTTCACTAAAACTGTCCCGAACTTCACTAAAACTGTCCCGAACTTCACTAAAACTGTCCCGAACTGCCCTAAAACTGTCCCGAACTGCACTAAAACTGTCCCGAACTGCACTAAAACTGTCCCGAACTGCACTAATACTGCCCCAAACTGAGGCAAAACTACGCCAATTTTGAGAATGGGCGTTACCTCATTGCAATTGAGGTCAACAGAGATAAGTATTCACGAAGTGTGACTCGCAAAGATCGATCAAACCCGCAAGACAATGGCTATTCGCCCGAACTGATCGCCATTCGTCATAATAAAGCAATCACGTTACGATTCAAAAAGCGATTCTAGTACTTCGCGATTGTTCGCTCTTCAGGAATCACGATTGTTCATTTTTTCCACGGTGCGGAGATGATCGTGGCTCAGGAAATGCAAGATTGGCGGGGTTTGCAAAAACGCATTTCGTAATTTTCGTGAGAAATTTACCTTCCTTTTCAAACGTGGGATTAGATGTGAAATGTGCCAACATCATTTGTAATTTTGGGAAAAAAATTTTCTTTCTTTTCGAGACTTCGGTGGAATATAGAAATGTGTAAACACCGTTAGGAATTTTGGTAAGAAAATCTTTCATTTTTAAAATTTGGGAATACGGAAACGTATAAACACCATATGTAATCTTGCTCTGAAAATCGTCTTTCCTTTCAAATGTGTGGTTAAATAGGGGAATGCGTAAACGCCCTTTGTAACTTTGGTTAGAAAATTATCAATCTTTTGGAATGTAGGGTAAAATAGAGAAAAATGTGAACACGTTTTGTGATCTCGTGAAAATTTTCTTTTTTCGAATGTGGGGAAATGTGAAGCGTATTTTGAAACGCTCCTCAAACATATATTACTAATTACCTCGTTATACCTAAGCCGCAGCACCATACATACCTAAGCCGCAGCACCACACACATACCTAAGCCGCAGCACCACACATACCTAAGCCGCAGCACCACACACACATCTAAGCCGCAGCACCACACACACCTAAGCCGCAGCACCACACACACCTAAGCCGCAGCACCACACACACACACCTAAGCCGCAGCACCACACACACACACCTAAGCCGCAGCACCACACACACCTAAGCCGCAGCACCACACACACCTAAGCCGCAGCACCACACACACCTAAGCCGCAGCACCACACACACCTAAGCCGCAGCACCACACACACCTAAGCCGCAGCACCACACACACCTAAGCCGCAGCACCACACACACCTAAGCCGCAGCACCACACACACCTAAGCCGCAGCACCACACACACCTAAGCCGCAGCACCACACACACCTAAGCCGCAGCACCACACACACCTAAGCCACACCACCACACACACACCTATGCCGCAGCACCACACACACACACCTAAGCCGCAGCACCACACACACCTAAGCCGCAGCACCACACACACCTAAGCCCCACCACCACACACACACCTATGCCGCAGCACCACACACACACCTAAGCCGCAGTACCACACACACCTAAGCCGCAGCACCACACACACCTAAGCCGCAGCACCACACACACCTAAGCCGCAGCACCACACACACCTAAGCCGCACCACCACACACACCTAAGCCGCACCACCACACACACCTAAGCCGCACCACCACACACACCTAAGCCGCACCACCACACACACCTAAGCCGCACCACCACACACACCTAAGCCGCACCACCACACACACCTAAGCCGCACCACCACACACACCTAAGCCGCACCACCACACACACACCTAAGCCGCACCACCACACACACACCTAAGCCGCACCACCACACACACACCTAAGCCGCAGCACCACACACACACCTAAGCCGCAGCACCACACACACACCTAAGCCGCAGCACCACACACACACCTAAGCCACACCACCACACACACCTAAGCCGCAGCACCACACACACCTAAGCCGCACCACCACACACACACCTAAGCCGCAGCACCACACACACACCTAAGCCGCAGCACCACACACACACCTAAGCCGCAGCACCACACACACACCTAAGCCGCAGCACCACATAACTAAGCCACCGCCTAAGCCAAAAGCCGTGTTCTATCACAGGTTTTAATTACACCAGTTTAAACAGAATAAATTTACACTGTTTAGAATAAATATCTATTCAGGAGTTGAAAAGCCGCTTGTGGTAACTTTCCCTTTAAGTCCCGTCCTCTGTAACTCTCCGGCATGACTTGCAATCAAAACAGGAACTGAAAATTTCGAAAATACTTCGCTGTAATTCTAGTGATCTCCCTAACAAAATTTTCGTAATTAAATTTTCGTAAAAAGTAATCTGTAATTTTTCTCACAAAATTACCGGATTACAATTTTCGCAACAAAGTTTCAGTAACATTATTTCCGTAACAGTTTTATTTTTTCCGTAATTAGATTTCTGGAATTAATTTCTGCCAAAAATTTAGAAAGCAAATTTTCGTCACAAAATTTGTGAACCAGAATGTTGGTTACAAATTTCTACAGCTAAATTTCCCTGACAAATTTCGATAACCAAACTACTGTAGCAAATTTCCTTAATCAAATATCCGATGTTGAATTTCCGTTGCTAAATTTCCGTAACAAAATTTCCGTTACTAAATTTCTGGAACAAATTTCCTTAACATAATTTCCGTCACTGTATCCAATCAAGTAGATCAAGGGATTCCATCAGCTATGTTTAGATCAAAAAAGAGCTTTCAAATCATTCGAAAACACATTAGAGTTGTTTTATCACACGGGGGCTGTGTTTTCTTTATTCAACACAAACTCATCATTTTCATCATCATGACTGATGCTAAATTTTGAAAACTATGACTCATTTGTTGAAATTATAGAATTATCGAAGAATTCAATAATATAAAGTTTTCTATACAAACATAGATGAAGGGATTCCGATCAAGATTCAGTTGAATAAAGGATTCAATTTTGCAGTTGGGCTGGCTAGACATTCTTCGGATGTGAAAGCAATACTGAAGAGTTTAAATGGTTGCGGTCATTCGTGCACGTTACATTTATTGCGTTACAACGCGCGGTGAGTTTAACTCCGGAAAACAGAGCGGAGTCAAAACACGCAGTAATGAATGAAAAACTCGGAATTTCTCGCTCCAGAAGCTATTTCTGAAATTATTCTAATGTTAGTAAGTAAATTAACTCACTCCTACTCATGTGTTGTGTGTCATTTACTTTTACTCCTATGTTAATGAGTTAATTTACTTGTATTCCTGTGTTAGTAAGTTTTTTCACCCTTACTCTTATGTTAGTAAGTTAATTTCCTCTTGCTCTTATGTTAGTAAGTTAATTTCCTCTTATTTCTGTGTTAGTATGTTAATTTACTCCTATCTCACTTTGGTAAGTTCTTCAAACAAATAAAAATTATTAGCCCGCAGCAGCCCGACAAAACAATTCAAAGACAAAGCCGTAGTAACTCAAATCTTTACAATAATAATTGTATTAAATGGGTACACTTAATAATAACAAAGAAGCATTGCTTTCTTTAGAAAGGGTTCTGACCCTTGCTTCATTATGAAGCCATTGATACCCAGTCTAACTTTTTCGCCTCCTGCATGCATGGTTTTCGCCGCCCAAAAAATTGAATCGCTTAGGCGGCGAAAAACATGCATGTTCCAGTAAAAAATTTAGACTGGGGAGGTAAAATAGAAGTAATTGTAAGCTATTTCATTTAATTTAACATGAACGTTATGTATCGAATCATTTTTGATTAGCATATTTAAAAAGAATAAAGCATTTACATGCCGGATAGATGCATTCCCTTCAGAAAAGAATTGTATTTAGTATTTTTTATAGAAAGAGACTGATACGATTCGTTTGCATCAATAAATATCGATTATTGCACATTTACAGTAGCTTCGTTTCCTATTTGTAAATGGTTACTCAAACAAATAAAACTCTACACGATTTATGAGTTTCATGCATCAATATTCATAATATATTCATCGGGAATATTCATTGGTAAACGCTCGCGTAGAATTATCAAGTATTTTTCTTCTTACTGCTCAGTTGTCAGCATAAGTTCTTCTGAGTAAGCTTGGCTACTCTACGAGCTACATCATGTAATGTACCAAAGTCTACTTAGAGGAAATTGCACGAAAGTCCACCTAAAAGAAATTACACAGTTACAAAACATAACGCAGCTAAATCTACCTTCAAAAACTTACGCTATCAGATGCACCGTTACGACGACGTAAACTGCTCCGCACCCCGGCCCCTGATTGCGATGAGAATGAAAGACCGCTTCTGAGTTCACTCAACCTGACCACTCGAACTTGATCGCTGCCACTCGTACGTGTCACTCTTGAGCTTATCGCCACTCACTCCAATCAATGGCAAATCTCGGGCAAACTGGGCTCGATTAAAAAAGATCTCGAGGGGTGTGAGTGTAGTGTTGTTAGAAATATCCCGTAGAAAATGCGAAGAATTTGTATCCATGATACGGGAATGTAAGGGTAGTGATGTTGAAAATCTGTAGAAATTAGAAAAATCGTATCCATGATTCTATAAGAAAAGATTTTGTGGCGTGTTAGTGTAGTGATGTTAAAAATCTCCCGTAGAAACGGTGGAGAATTTGTATCCGTGGTGCGATTGGAAAAGATCTCTTGTAGTGTTAGTGTAGTGACCTTGAATGATTTAAAAAATTTCCCTTGGAAAATACGAGGATTTGTATCCATGATACTATTAAGAAATGTTCAGTTAAGTGTTCAGTGATACCTGTAAAAATCTCCCTTAGAAACTGTTGAAAACTTGTATCTATAATTCGATAAGTCATGATAAAACCTATTGAATCACTAACATAAAATGAGCCGCGTCCGTCCGTCCGTGTGTCACACCCACCAGCCTGCAGTGTGAGATGAGCGTATCTGTGATACAACCTTCATCAACTCCACAATTTCGGTGCCTTAACCCAGCAGATTGGGAGTCGGAGTGAATATCACGTGTATTGGTAGGTTAGATTAGGTTGTATAGAATACCACGTGTATTGGTAGGTTAGATTAGGTTGTATAGAATATCAGCGGTTGAGACTTGGCAAAGTATAGGAAAGCCATAGAATAGCATGGGAAATCATGGGAAAGCCATGTTGAAGCTCAGTTGGTCCTATAACTAATCCTGTCAATTTTTTTGACGGGCTGTGTGCACTCGTAAAAAAATAAGCTGTTGGTTATTTGTTTGGTTGGTCCGTATGTCGGTCATGCTTTTAAGGAACTCTATAAGGAACATTAAAATTAATATGTGATAGGAAGAGACTGTTAATCAAACATTGCAATTATCCTGGATGTGCTCAATGACCGTCTCTGTGATACGAGTTTCACCAGTGCACAAGTACAAGAAAATTGAATGAGCGAATAGAATAATTCATAGCCTACCGAAAGAATATGAGTTTCTTTTCTTTTCACTCTTATGAGTATATCAGTGAATAGATTAATTCATGGAGGAGTGAAAGAATGGTTTGAAATGCGCTCAAATAATAAAGTGATATCATTTTACATATTGTATTATGAAATATTTCATTTATGAAAGATGGAGCCAATAAATTTACTCGGTTTTGATCCAATCCGCGCATTGCCAGATGAATAAAAAATATAATGAATTGATGGTTGAACAAAATGAGGAATGAATTCATGGCTGATTGAAGAGAGGAATAAGTTGCTGAATAAATAAAGGGCCGCTGGAATTGCTAAATGAATAAAGAAGTGAAACAAAATGTAGTAAATGATCGGACTGATTAAGTTATAAAAAATAAAAAAAACTGACCATAGACATTTTATAAAATATACATTGATGTTGACAAACAATCTCATATATTTATTAATAAAGAAAAAACAGTTCATAGGTGACTGAACGCATTAACCTATGATTAAACAAATGAACAGATGACAAAAACCAATGCATTGAGCAGTGTGGCGAAAACCACACACAAACACCGCACACCACACACATCACACCCACGCACATCACACCCACGCACACACACTTGCCACACACACCACACACACACTTTCCACACACATCACCCACACACACACGGACATACACGGACACACACACGGACATACACGGACACACACACGGACACACACACGGACACACACACGGACACACACACGGACACACACACGGACACACACACGGACACACACACACACACAAGGAACCTCAGACCGAGCTAGCACTTGAGTACTCGTGCCGCAGATTCACGATCTCTTGAAGCTTGCTGACCCAAACCACAAGAGCAGCAAACGACGAAACAAGGAACGGGAATTCGCTCGTACATGAATGTGAGCTCGTGAACGTTGCATCTTTTGGCCATTTTGGGATGCAAGGCTACTTTCGTAGAGGAAAAGTATATTCAACTTTAAAAATTGAATGATGAGTTCAATAAACTGTGATATAAAATTTATAAAAAAATTAATGTCGTAAAAGAGAACTTAGCAACACCTGAAACGCACGCAAAATGTACGTAAGTAATTGTCGAAGTGATGGTGTATTGTTGGAGGTGTTGCTGTTGATAAATGGTGTTGATGGATGGTGTTGATGGATGGTGTTGATGGATGGTGTTGATGGATGGTGTTGATGGATGGTGTTGATGGATGGTGTTGATGGATGGTGTTGATGGGTGGTTTTGATGGGTGGTGTTGATGGATGGTGTTGATGGATGGTGTTGATGGATGGTGTTGATGGATGGTGTTGATGGATGGTGTTGATGGATGGTGTTGATGGATGGTGTTGATGGATGGTGTTGATGGATGGTGTTGATGGATGGTGTTGATGGATGGTGTTGATGGATGGTGTTGATGGATGGTGTTGATGGATGGTGTTGATGGATGGTGTTTATGGATGGTGTTTATGGATGGTGTTTATGGATGGTGTTTATGGATGGTGTTGATGGATGGTTTTGATGAATGGCATTAATCGCTAATGATGAATGGTACTTTCAGAAAGGCAGGTACGTAACAAGTATCTACCTGATCAAGTACTCCTGATTCTAACACGTTCCCCGCGTATTGGGTCACATGTGTACCATTCGGTAGATTGCTCAGTCACGTACCGGTATAAGTGAAAGGCATTTCATGTCTCGTGACCTTTTTAAAAAATAACTGTTATCATACGAGGTGAAATGTTATCGTGCAATTGTATTTTCAGAATTCTTAGGAAGGATAAAACTGTATTCGAGCAGTGAAGTCGATTTCCCAATTCTGCTACTTACAACCCGACCAAACCAACCGGTAACTACCGCAGAAACGCGAGGAACGTATCAACACTTACACTGCAATTGGTAAAACTGAAGTTCAATGTTCAGCTCGAATTAAAAGCCAATTGTAGTAAGCAATTTTGAAACTAGCAAACATTAACTGGATCGTGCCTTGATTTAGCGTTAATTAAATATTTATAAAAATTGAATCTGCGACTACTGGTCGGTGAGCAGCATTATGAAAATCCCCTCCGTGTACCACCGGTGGCGCACGTTGTTAAGGGCACCTCAGTTCACACAGTCACCCGCCTCCCACGCGCTGCAGCTGCGGGGACTGCTAATCTGCGGACAGTGAACAGACGCTGGCTGAGGGGGTGGTGGTGTGGTGGTGCCGTGTGGTGTGGGTGTTATGGGTGGCGGTGGTGTTATAGGTGCCCAGTCTAACTTTTTCGCCGCCTGCATACGTGTTTTTCGCCGCCTAAGCCACTTAAGCGATGCATGCATGATGTCGAAAAAGTTAGTGGGTGGTGGTATGGTTTTGTGGTGTGGGGATGTGGGGAGTTGAGTGATGGTATTGTGGTTGTGGTGCAGTGTGGTGGTGTGGTGGTGTGTGGTGTGTTGGTGATGTAGTGTGGTGGTGAGTTGAGTGATGGTGGTTTTGTGGTGATGTGGGGAGTAGTGGTATTGCTGGTGGTGGTGTGTAGTGTGGTGATGTTGAGAGTAGAGTGATGGTAATTAAGTGGTGATGTAGTGTGGTGTGTGGTGGTATAGTGTAGTGTGGTCTAGCGATGACGATGGTATCGTGATGTGAGAAGTGGTGGTATGATGGTGGTGGGGGATCGTGATAGTAAAGGGAGGGTTGTAGTAACCATATTGGTGGTGATTAGTGGTAGTTACAGTTGTGAGTGATTGCAATGACGATAAGTAGTGGTAGCGTTGCTGAACTATTGATGTATGAACAGTGAGTATGAGTGAGTCGTAGACATGGTCGAAAATGGTTGTAGTGTTGTGGTGGACAGTGATGATGGTACTGAGCGATACTGGGTTATGGTGATGGTAAGGAGTGGCAGTGGTGGTTGATTGTGGTGGTTGTGAGACACTGGTTGTGCTTGGCGGTGGTAGCTTTCACTAGTGTTAGTGATGAATGGTTTTTGAAGGCAATATTAGTGTTTGAAGAAAATGAAGACGAATGATATCAGTGGTTGTAATTTGTCATGTATTTCTTCAAATGAATCGTATTGATGAATAGAATTTAATGCTGCGTTATTGATGATGGTCGTCATAGCAAATGTCTTTAAAGGGAAGCAGATAATGGTATTGTTGCATTATCGACATTGTATTGAAAAAATATAAAAATGTGCGGGTGCATTTAAGTGCTATTTTCAGGTACTTTGATAAAATTTTCTCAAACATTCCCCACTTATTCATAAACTAACGTAATTTACATTCACATTCATGTATCGTTGGATCATTTTTCATTGGGATTTATGGTATTTATTTCACTATTGGCATTCAATCGAAATTCTAATTTTCAAGACTATGTGAAATGATTCCCCTTTCCTTTTTTCGGGTTAGTAATTCTTTATTTCAAAATATTTACTGCATATTTCTGCTCCGTACGAAGCCGTGCGTGCAAATTTTAGATTATATGTATTGAAGTGCGTTCCGTTCCCCTCAGGGGGATACAATTATTGTATCTATGGGAACTAGCGCTCCCAGGGGGACAATGTGAGGGCCTGAGCTAAAGGTTAGGTAGGCTTTCTTTTGTTAAAATAGAATAGGTTTTGTTGTGTTACGGACCATCTTTTTTCGGTTCACTGCTGTCCTGTTTTTCACCGCCTACTACTTTCTTCTTCAACTTTTTCTTGTTTCATGAACTTCTTTCTTAGCTTTCTGTTTCTGTGCCCTTTCTGCATAGATTCCACGTTCCCTTAACTCCATACTAAATGGTGCCTTCTTCCTTCCTCTCTTTACATCTCATTGTTGAGGATAGGGAGGCTTAAACTAACTAATAAACTAAATAAACCAGTGCGTTCCGTTAAAAGTGAGAAAGTGCGTTCTTTTGAAAGTAAGAAAGTACGTTCCCTTGAAAGTAGAAAGTTCGTTCACTTAGATTAAGAAAGTTCGTCCCTTCGAAGGAAGAAAGTAAGTTCACTTCAAAGTAGGAAAGTACATTCTCTTGAAAGTTTGTTTAACAATAAAAATATATTCCACACTCTGAAATCTGCTCAAAATAAGGAGTAGCGCACAATTACGTTCGCTCTAGCAAACAAAAGTAGACCCGCGTATGAATTACGCTTACGTCGTCGCAAATCCTATTCTTACTATCAAAATAAATCCCGGATTTGAAGTACACTTACGTCGTCGTAAATCCTATTCTTACTATCAAAATAAATCCCGGATTTGAAGTACACTTACGTCGTCGTAAATCCTATTACCAACAAAATTATTACTATGCATGAATAACATTTATGTCGTCGTAAATCCAGTTTCCACCAAATAAATAAATCCTGTACATGAATCACACACACGCCGTCATCAATATCAATCCCGTAAACAAAAATAAGACCAAAATCGAATTGCATTTCTACTTTTCGGAACATTTGTTTCTCAAAGAAAATTAAACGGCAAGTAGACTTTCATAATGACGTCAACATTTGAGTTGATCAAAGGGTGAAATATCACACATCTTGTTTTTTTAAACAAACTTTCTGCTGAAATTTTAAAAGTGTTTATTGTACAAGAAAATGTATTAGGAAGGTTTTAGGTTTCAGATGATACGTGTACTTGTTCTAAAGATAGTGAGTCTGACATTTGCTTAGAAAATACAATCAACAGCTCCCAAAAGAAAATGATCAGGAATATCTCAACTTTTCGCTGAATTTTTTTTTTACAAAAAACATCCCGTCAAAAAACTGTTTAAAACAGCTAATTTCACCCAAGAATAAACATTAAGGAAATTTTAATTCTTTGCTGAATGTGTTTTCTAGAAAAACATTCGGAGTTCCACCCCGAGTTTTAGGTCTCGGTGAGAAGAAGCTCAGCGCCGTTTTGTAAACGGGAGAGAAACGTATCAAGAGTTCCTTAGCTTCTCGAATTTCGTGAAGAGTCAGACCTGCAATTTGCATGCGAATGCTAGAGCCTAACTTTGGCTGCTGTTCAAGAGCTTCCATTTAAGTTCAGATCGGTAAATTACACAGAAAACTTAGGAGGAAACGCTTTACGGTGCGCGACAACCTTCCCTCGGAGACCCAAAGCTAAGAAAATGCCAAGTTTACTTCGCTGAATTCACGAGTCAGACGCGCTGTTTTTTGGGCCGTGGTTGAAAAAGAAGTTTCTTAAATGCTTTTACTACCAGAGTCAACGGTCTGACTTAACATACGTGTGCTTTGATGTATGATTTGACGCACAAAACACTGTTGCAATACAAATGAAGTTTTTTGGTTGGAAGCCATGAACTGTTTTTGCAACCGTGGTTGAAAAAGAAGTTTCTTAAATGCTTTTACTACCAGAGTCCACGGTCTGACTTAACACACGTGTGCTTTGATGTATGATTTGACGTACAAAACGCTGTTGCCACACAAATTGAGTTTTTCAGTATGAAGTCTTGAGCTGTTTTTCCAAATGGTAAAAAATTAGTCTTTTATTTGATTTCTACCAGAGTAGATGGTCTGACTTTACATTGACGAATTTGAAGTACAAGTACTAAATGCTGTTGCAACACAAATATAGTTTTTTTCAGCTGGAAGTCATGAATTATTTTTCTAACTACGGTTAAATATATCTATTAATGATTTTGACTACCATAGTTCACACGGTCTGCACTAACATACACTGTATGTGAACATTGATGTACTACTTGAAACCGGAGACGCTGTGCAGTAAATTTTTTCAGTAGGCAGTCATGAACTTTTTTCCGAACTGTTTTTTAAGAAGCATTTTATATCACGAATTAAAACTAATATTCTTTTTGGAATCTTTTTCCTCTTTAAGCTGTGTTTTGATGTGTACATTTAATTGAAAAAACATCTGAGAGAATATAACTTCTGTAATCATCTGAACCATATTATCAAAAACAATAGCAGCATTTATATAAGAAAAAGTAATAACATTAATACAAGAAGTGAAAATAAAAGTAACATTAATACTAGGAATAAAAATAATAATAGAAATAAAAATAATAATAGAAATACAAATAATAACATCAATACAAGAAAAAAATAATAGCAACATTATTAGTAGAAATATAAATAATAGCATTAATACTAGGAATATAAATACTAGCAACATTGATACTAGAAATCGAAATATAAACAATATTAATACAAGAAATAAGCACGATAATGTCATCTATCAATTAGGAAAGCAACACAAATTCCAGTAAAAGTTAAAAATTAAAACACAAGACAATAAAAAGAAACCTAAAAGACTATTAATAACACAATTGAACTAAGGAAATACTGGAAATATACCGATAGCAATAACATATCGATATATCAATGATTTTTGTGCCATACCGCCTATTCAATACTCTGACTTAAATTGACACGTTAGTTGCGACGTGAGCCACCGGTGGTACCCGGAGACGTTTTTCATAATGCTGCTGACCGACCAGTAGTCATAAACTCAATTTTCATAAATACTCAACCAAACCTGAATGAAGGCAAATCAAGTTAAAGTTTGTTGTTTTCAAATCCAGTTAGAGTTTGCTATTTTCACTATTGCTGGCTACAATAGACTTAACATTTGAATTGTATATTGAACTTCATTTTAACCTATCGTAGTCAACGTGTTGAAATGAGTCCTTTTTCTCCTTCTAAAACGATGCTTTATTCGACCAATGGCATTAAATTTTCATGGGAACAAGTTGCGGTTTGCACATGTTGTACAGGGTACTGCAATCAATCCTACATTTAAAGCTACCGTAGCCTTGTCGAAAATGCAGGATTGGCTGCTGCACCCTGTATAAATTGGGGATGCCTTATAGCAAAAACTCCGAACCTTTGATAATATAATGAATGCATCGTTCCTGTTACCACATTAATAACAAATTTACCCGATTTCATCATTCCTGTTACACCATTAATTGTTCAAAGAAATAATTTTGTATTGCAAGCTACTTGACATTTAGGTATACATGACATAAAAAAAAATAAAATCAAATGGTTATTTCCACTTAACTTCTATTTAGAAAGTTAATGTGTACCTCACTGGTATCATGGATGCAAGTCACCAGTCTTAAATATTTCTCTATTTTTCTATTCCCGCAATGGGGTAGTTTGGGGTAATGAAAATATAGAGAAATATATACTACTAACTTACATCCATGACACCAGTGAAGTTCACATTAATTCACTAAGTAATAGCTAAGGGGAAAAAACCATTTTAAGTATTTTTTATTTTTTTATATCCTGCATACTTAAAAGTAGAGTAGCTTGGCACACAAATTATTTCTTTGAACTACATATTAATGGGTAACAAGAATGATAAAATCGAGTAAATTCAATATTAATGGGGTATCAGGAATGATAAAACCGAGTAAATTCGATATTAATGGGGTATCAGGAATGATAAAACCGAGTAAATTCAATATTAATGGGGTAACAGGAATGATGAAACCGAGTAAATTCAATATTAATGGGGTAACAGGAATGATGAAATCAGAAAAATTCATTATTAAATGGGCAACAGGAATAACGAAATCGAGTGAATTAATTAATAATGAGGTTACAATAAAGACGAAATCGGGTAAATTCATTATTATTGGGGTAACTGGAATGATGAATTCACCGTCGAAGGCCGCCGTCACACGGAGACTGAATGGTAACGTTTCGTCTTGATCGTCTACACTCAGCGGTACCAATCAGTCCGTCCAGCGCCACGGAACCTTCAGATTTCTGCCTTAGTCTGGGACCATCTTATTCATACTATGACATCATGTTCCGAAATAATGGTATGAATAAGATGGTCCCAGACTAAGGCAGAAATCTGAAGGTTCCGTGGCGCTGGACGGACTGATTGGTACCGCTGAGTGGAGACGATCATGACGAAACGCTACCATTCAGTCTCCGTGTGACGGCGGCCTTCGACCGTGAATTCATCATTCCAGCTACCCCAATAATAATGAATTTACCCGATTTCATCATCCCTGTTACACCACTAATAAAGGATTTAGCTGATTTCTTCATTCCTGTTACCCCAATAATAATAAATTTACCCGATTTTATCATTCTGTTACCCCAATAATAATGAATTTACCCGATTTCATCATTCTCTTACGCCAATAATAATAAATTTGCCCGTTTTCATCATTTTCTTACCTCAATAATAATAAATTTACCCGATTTCATCATTCTGTTACCCCAATAATAATAAATTTACCCGATTTCATCATTCTGTTACCCCAATAATGATGAATTTACCCGATTTAATAATTTCTGAAACGTTACCATTTGGTATCCGTGTAACGGCGGCCTAAGGTTGCCAAATTCTTTCCTAGAGCAACTGGGGTGTCTATTGCAGCTCTTACTGAAGGACTTCCGCGCACGTGACCCGGAGTGGGTCTGGCCGTGGGAATACTTTTCAGAATGTATTTTTTCTGGCTTATTGCCACTGGCCATTTTTGGCCTATTGATACTGGCCATTGCTGGTCTATTGATACTGGCCATTGCTGGCCTATTGATGCTGGCCATTGCTGGCCTATTGATGCTGGCCATTGCTGGCCTATTGATGCTGGCCATAGCTGGCCTATTAATGCTGGCCATAGCTGGCCTATTAATGCTGGCCATAGCTGGCCTATTGATACTGGCCATAGCTGGCCTATTGATACTGGCCATAGCTGGCCTATTGATACTGGCCATAGCTGGCCTATTGATACTGGCCATAGCTGGCCTATTGATACTGGCCATAGCTGGCCTATTGATACTGGTCATAGCTGGGCAATTGATACTGGCCATAGCTGGCCTATTGATACTGGCCATAGCTGGCCTATTGATACTGGCCATAGCTGGCCTGTTGATACTGGCCATTGCTGGCCTATTGATGCTGGCCATTGCTGGCCTATTGATGCTGGCCATAGCTGGCCTATTGATACTGGCCATAGCTGGCCTATTGATGCTGGCCATAGCTGGCCTATTGATACTGGCCATAGCTGGCCTATTGATACTGGCCATAGCTGGCCTATTGATACTGGCCATAGCTGGCCTATTGATACTGGCCATTGCTGGCCTATTGATACTGGCCATAGCTGGTCTATTGATACTGACCATAGCTGGCCTATTGATACTGGCCATAGCTGGCCTATTGATACTGGCCATAGCTGGTCTATTGATACTGGCCATAGCTGGCCTATTGATACTGGTCATAGCTGGTCTATTGATACTGGCCATAGCTGGCCTATTGATACTGGCCATTGCTGGCCTATTGATGCTGGCCATAGCTGGCCTATTGATGCTGGCCATAGCTGGCCTATTGATGCTGGCCATTGCTGGCCTGTTGATGCTGGCCATAGCTGGCCTATTGATGCTGGCCATAGCTGGCCTATTGATGCTGGCCATAGCTGGCCTATTGATGCTGGCCATTGCTGGCCTATTGATGCTGGCCATAGCTGGCCTATTGATGCTGGCCATTGCTGGCCTATTGATGCTGGCCATAGCTGGCCTATTGATGCTGGCCATTGCTGGCCTATTGATGCTGGCCATAGCTGGCCTATTAATGCTGGCCATTGCTGGCCTATTGATACTGGCCATAGCTGGCCTATTGATACTGGCCATAGCTGGCCTATTGATACTGGCCATTGCTGGCCTATTGATACTGGCCATAGCTAACCTATTAATGCTGGCCATAGCTAACCTATTAATGCTGGCCATAGCTGGCCTATTGATACTGGCCATAGCTGGCCTATTGATACTGGCCATAGCTGGCCTATTGATACTAGCCATAGCTGGCCTATTGATACTGACCATAGCTGGCCTATTGATACTGACCATAGCTGGCCTATTGATACTGGCCATAGCTGGCCTATTGATACTGGCCATAGCTGGCCTATTGATACTGGCCATGGCTGGCCTATTGATACTGGCCATGGCTGGCCTATTGATACTGGCCATGGCTGGCCTATTGATACTGGCCATAGCTGGCCTATTGATACTGGCCATAGCTGGCCTATTGATACTGGCCATAGCTGGCCTATTGATACTGGCCATAGCTGGCCTATTGATACTGGCCATAGCTGGCCTATTGATACTGGCCATAGCTGGCCTATTGATACTGGTCATAGCTGGCCTATTGATACTGGCCATAGCTGAGCAATTGATACTGGCCATAGCTGAGCAATTGATACTGGCCATAGCTGGCCTATTGATACTGGCCATAGCTGGCCTATTGATACTGGCCATAGCTGAGCAATTGATACTGGCCATAGCTGAGCAATTGATACTGGCCATAGCTGGCCTATTGATACTGGCCATAGCTGGCCTATTGATACTGGCCATAGCTGAGCAATTGATACTGGCCATAGCTGAGCAATTGATACTGGCCATAGCTGAGCAATTGATACTGGCCATAGCTGGCCTATTGATACTGGCCATAGCTGGCCTATTGATACTGGCCATAGCTGAGCAATTGATACTGGCCATAGCTGAGCAATTGATACTGGTCATAGCTGAGCAATTGATACTGGCCATAGCTGAGCAATTGATACTGGCCATAGCTGAGCAATTGATACTGGCCATAGCTGAGCAATTGATACTGGCCATAGCTGAGCAATTGATACTGGCCATAGCTGAGCAATTGATACTGGCCATAGCTGGCCTATTGATACTGGCCATAGCTGGCCTATTGATACTGGCCATAGCTGGCCTATTGATACTGGCCATAGCTGAGCAATTGATACTGGCCATAGCTGAGCAATTGATACTGGCCATAGCTGAGCAATTGATACTGGCCATAGCTGAGCAATTGATACTGGCCATAGCTGGCCTATTGATACTGGCCATAGCTGAGCAATTGATACTGGCCATAGCTGAGCAATTGATACTGGTCATAGCTGAGCAATTGATACTGGCCATAGCTGCCCTATTGATACTGGCCATAGCTGAGCAATTGATACTGGTCATAGCTGAGCAATTGATACTGGCCATAGCTGAGCAATTGATACTGGCCATAGCTGAGCAATTGATACTGGCCATAGCTGAGCAATTGATACTGGCCATAGCTGAGCAATTGATACTGGCCATAGCTGAGCAATTGATACTGGCCATAGCTGAGCAATTGATACTGGCCATAGCTGAGCAATTGATACTGGCCATAGCTGAGCAATTGATACTGGTCATAGCTGAGCAATTGATACTGGCCATAGCTGAGCAATTGATACTGGCCATAGCTGAGCAATTGATACTGGTCATAGCTGAGCAATTGATACTGGTCATAGCTGAGCAATTGATACTGGTCATAGCTGAGCAATTGATACTGGCCATAGCTGAGCAATTGATACTGGCCATAGCTGAGCAATTGATACTGGCCATAGCTGAGCAATTGATACTGGTCATAGCTGAGCAATTGATACTGGTCATAGCTGAGCAATTGATACTGGTCATAGCTGAGCAATTGATACTGGCCATAGCTGAGCAATTGATACTGGCCATAGCTGAGCAATTGATACTGGCCATAGCTGAGCAATTGATACTGGCCATAGCTGAGCAATTGATACTGGTCATAGCTGAGCAATTGATACTGGCCATAGCTGAGCAATTGATACTGGCCATAGCTGAGCAATTGATACTGGCCATAGCTGAGCAATTGATACTGGCCATAGCTGAGCAATTGATACTGGCCATAGCTGAGCAATTGATACTGGCCATAGCTGAGCAATTGATACTGGCCATAGCTGAGCAATTGATACTGGCCATAGCTGAGCAATTGATACTGGCCATAGCTGAGCAATTGATACTGGCCATAGCTGAGCAATTGATACTGGTCATAGCTGAGCAATTGATACTGGCCATAGCTGAGCAATTGATACTGGCCATAGCTGAGCAATTGATACTGGCCATAGCTGGCCTATTGATACTGGCCATAGCTGAGCAATTGATACTGGCCATAGCTGAGCAATTGATACTGGCCATAGCTGAGCAATTGATACTGGCCATAGCTGAGCAATTGATACTGGCCATAGCTGGCCTATTGATACTGGCCATAGCTGAGCAATTGATACTGGCCATAGCTGAGCAATTGATACTGGCCATAGCTGGCCTATTGATACTGGCCATAGCTGGCCTATTGATACTGGCCATAGCTGAGCAATTGATACTGGCCATAGCTGAGCAATTGATACTGGCCATAGCTGAGCAATTGATACTGGCCATAGCTGGCCTATTGATACTGGCCATAGCTGAGCAATTGATACTGGCCATAGCTGGCCTATTGATACTGGCCATAGCTGAGCAATTGATACTGGCCATAGCTGAGCAATTGATACTGGCCATAGCTGAGCAATTGATACTGGCCATAGCTGAGCAATTGATACTGGCCATAGCTGAGCAATTGATACTGGCCATAGCTGGCCTATTGATACTGGCCATAGCTGAGCAATTGATACTGGCCATAGCTGAGCAATTGATACTGGCCATAGCTGGCCTATTGATACTGGCCATAGCTGAGCAATTGATACTGGCCATAGCTGGCCTATTGATACTGGCCATAGCTGAGCAATTGATACTGGCCATAGCTGAGCAATTGATACTGGCCATAGCTGGCCTATTGATACTGGCCATAGCTGGCCTATTGATACTGGTCATAGCTGGCCTATTGATACTGGCCATAGCTGAGCAATTGATACTGGCCATAGCTGAGCAATTGATACTGGCCATAGCTGGCCTATTGATACTGGCCATAGCTGAGCAATTGATACTGGCCATAGCTGAGCAATTGATACTGGCCATAGCTGGCCTATTGATACTGGCCATAGCTGGCCTATTGATACTGGCCATAGCTGGCCTATTGATACTGGCCATAGCTGAGCAATTGATACTGGCCATAGCTGAGCAATTGATACTGGCCATAGCTGAGCAATTGATACTGGCCATAGCTGAGCAATTGATACTGGCCATAGCTGAGCAATTGATACTGGCCATAGCTGAGCAATTGATACTGGCCATAGCTGAGCAATTGATACTGGCCATAGCTGGCCTATTGATACTGGCCATAGCTGGCCTATTGATACTGGCCATAGCTGAGCAATTGATACTGGCCATAGCTGGCCTATTGATACTGGCCATAGCTGGCCTATTGATACTGGCCATAGCTGAGCAATTGATACTGGCCATAGCTGAGCAATTGATACTGGCCATAGCTGGCCTATTGATACTGGCCATAGCTGAGCAATTGATACTGGCCATAGCTGAGCAATTGATACTGGCCATAGCTGAGCAATTGATACTGGCCATAGCTGAGCAATTGATACTGGCCATAGCTGGCCTATTGATACTGGCCATAGCTGAGCAATTGATACTGGCCATAGCTGAGCAATTGATACTGGCCATAGCTGGCCTATTGATACTGGCCATAGCTGAGCAATTGATACTGGCCATAGCTGAGCAATTGATACTGGCCATAGCTGAGCAATTGATACTGGCCATAGCTGAGCAATTGATACTGGCCATAGCTGAGCAATTGATACTGGCCATAGCTGGCCTATTGATACTGGCCATAGCTGAGCAATTGATACTGGCCATAGCTGAGCAATTGATACTGGCCATAGCTGAGCAATTGATACTGGTCATAGCTGAGCAATTGATACTGGCCATAGCTGAGCAATTGATACTGGCCATAGCTGAGCAATTGATACTGGTCATAGCTGAGCAATTGATACTGGTCATAGCTGAGCAATTGATACTGGCCATAGCTGAGCAATTGATACTGGCCATAGCTGAGCAATTGATACTGGTCATAGCTGAGCAATTGATACTGGCCATAGCTGAGCAATTGATACTGGCCATAGCTGAGCAATTGATACTGGCCATAGCTGAGCAATTGATACTGGTCATAGCTGAGCAATTGATACTGGTCATAGCTGAGCAATTGATACTGGCCATAGCTGGCCTATTGATACTGGCCATAGCTGAGCAATTGATACTGGCCATAGCTGAGCAATTGATACTGGCCATAGCTGGCCTATTGATACTGGCCATAGCTGAGCAATTGATACTGGCCATAGCTGAGCAATTGATACTGGCCATAGCTGAGCAATTGATACTGGCCATAGCTGAGCAATTGATACTGGCCATAGCTGAGCAATTGATACTGGTCATAGCTGAGCAATTGATACTGGCCATAGCTGAGCAATTGATACTGGCCATAGCTGAGCAATTGATACTGGCCATAGCTGAGCAATTGATACTGGCCATAGCTGAGCAATTGATACTGGCCATAGCTGAGCAATTGATACTGGCCATAGCTGGCCTATTGATACTGGCCATAGCTGGCCTATTGATACTGGTCATAGCTGAGCAATTGATACTGGCCATAGCTGGCCTATTGATACTGGCCATAGCTGAGCAATTGATACTGGCCATAGCTGAGCAATTGATACTGGCCATAGCTGGCCTATTGATACTGGCCATAGCTGAGCAATTGATACTGGCCATAGCTGAGCAATTGATACTGGCCATAGCTGGCCTATTGATACTGGCCATAGCTGGCCTATTGATACTGGCCATAGCTGAGCAATTGATACTGGCCATAGCTGGCCTATTGATACTGGCCATAGCTGAGCAATTGATACTGGCCATAGCTGAGCAATTGATACTGGCCATAGCTGGCCTATTGATACTGGCCATAGCTGAGCAATTGATACTGGCCATAGCTGAGCAATTGATACTGGCCATAGCTGGCCTATTGATACTGGCCATAGCTGAGCAATTGATACTGGCCATAGCTGGCCTATTGATACTGGCCATAGCTGGCCTATTGATACTGGCCATAGCTGAGCAATTGATACTGGCCATAGCTGAGCAATTGATACTGGCCATAGCTGGCCTATTGATACTGGCCATAGCTGAGCAATTGATACTGGTCATAGCTGAGCAATTGATACTGGCCATAGCTGAGCAATTGATACTGGCCATAGCTGGCCTATTGATACTGGCCATAGCTGGCCTATTGATACTGGCCATAGCTGAGCAATTGATACTGGCCATAGCTGAGCAATTGATACTGGTCATAGCTGAGCAATTGATACTGGTCATAGCTGAGCAATTGATACTGGTCATAGCTGAGCAATTGATACTGGCCATAGCTGAGCAATTGATACTGGCCATAGCTGAGCAATTGATACTGGCCATAGCTGGCCTATTGATACTGGCCATAGCTGAGCAATTGATACTGGCCATAGCTGAGCAATTGATACTGGTCATAGCTGAGCAATTGATACTGGCCATAGCTGGCCTATTGATACTGGCCATAGCTGAGCAATTGATACTGGCCATAGCTGAGCAATTGATACTGGTCATAGCTGAGCAATTGATACTGGCCATAGCTGAGCAATTGATACTGGCCATAGCTGAGCAATTGATACTGGCCATAGCTGAGCAATTGATACTGGCCATAGCTGAGCAATTGATACTGGCCATAGCTGAGCAATTGATACTGGTCATAGCTGAGCAATTGATACTGGCCATAGCTGGCCTATTGATACTGGCCATAGCTGAGCAATTGATACTGGCCATAGCTGAGCAATTGATACTGGCCATAGCTGGCCTATTGATACTGGCCATAGCTGAGCAATTGATACTGGCCATAGCTGAGCAATTGATACTGGCCATAGCTGAGCAATTGATACTGGCCATAGCTGAGCAATTGATACTGGCCATAGCTGAGCAATTGATACTGGCCATAGCTGGCCTATTGATACTGGCCATAGCTGAGCAATTGATACTGGCCATAGCTGAGCAATTGATACTGGCCATAGCTGGCCTATTGATACTGGCCATAGCTGAGCAATTGATACTGGCCATAGCTGAGCAATTGATACTGGCCATAGCTGAGCAATTGATACTGGCCATAGCTGAGCAATTGATACTGGTCATAGCTGGCCTATTGATACTGGCCATAGCTGAGCAATTGATACTGGTCATAGCTGAGCAATTGATACTGGCCATAGCTGAGCAATTGATACTGGCCATAGCTGAGCAATTGATACTGGTCATAGCTGAGCAATTGATACTGGTCATAGCTGAGCAATTGATACTGGCCATAGCTGAGCAATTGATACTGGTCATAGCTGAGCAATTGATACTGGCCATAGCTGAGCAATTGATACTGGCCATAGCTGAGCAATTGATACTGGCCATAGCTGAGCAATTGATACTGGCCATAGCTGAGCAATTGATACTGGTCATAGCTGAGCAATTGATACTGGCCATAGCTGGCCTATTGATACTGGTCATAGCTGAGCAATTGATACTGGTCATAGCTGAGCAATTGATACTGGCCATAGCTGAGCAATTGATACTGGCCATAGCTGGCCTATTGATACTGGCCATAGCTGAGCAATTGATACTGGCCATAGCTGGCCTATTGATACTGGCCATAGCTGAGCAATTGATACTGGTCATAGCTGAGCAATTGATACTGGCCATAGCTGAGCAATTGATACTGGCCATAGCTGAGCAATTGATACTGGCCATAGCTGAGCAATTGATACTGGCCATAGCTGAGCAATTGATACTGGCCATAGCTGAGCAATTGATACTGGCCATAGCTGAGCAATTGATACTGGCCATAGCTGAGCAATTGATACTGGTCATAGCTGAGCAATTGATACTGGTCATAGCTGAGCAATTGATACTGGTCATAGCTGAGCAATTGATACTGGCCATAGCTGAGCAATTGATACTGGTCATAGCTGAGCAATTGATACTGGCCATAGCTGAGCAATTGATACTGGTCATAGCTGAGCAATTGATACTGGTCATAGCTGAGCAATTGATACTGGCCATAGCTGAGCAATTGATACTGGTCATAGCTGGCCTATTGATACTGGCCATAGCTGAGCAATTGATACTGGCCATAGCTGAGCAATTGATACTGGCCATAGCTGAGCAATTGATACTGGTCATAGCTGAGCAATTGATACTGGCCATAGCTGAGCAATTGATACTGGCCATAGCTGAGCAATTGATACTGGTCATAGCTGAGCAATTGATACTGGCCATAGCTGGCCTATTGATACTGGCCATAGCTGGCCTATTGATACTGGCCATAGCTGAGCAATTGATACTGGCCATAGCTGAGCAATTGATACTGGCCATAGCTGAGCAATTGATACTGGCCATAGCTGAGCAATTGATACTGGCCATAGCTGAGCAATTGATACTGGCCATAGCTGAGCAATTGATACTGGCCATAGCTGAGCAATTGATACTGGCCATAGCTGAGCAATTGATACTGGCCATAGCTGAGCAATTGATACTGGCCATAGCTGAGCAATTGATACTGGCCATAGCTGAGCAATTGATACTGGCCATAGCTGAGCAATTGATACTGGCCATAGCTGAGCAATTGATACTGGCCATAGCTGAGCAATTGATACTGGCCATAGCTGAGCAATTGATACTGGCCATAGCTGAGCAATTGATACTGGCCATAGCTGAGCAATTGATACTGGTCATAGCTGAGCAATTGATACTGGTCATAGCTGAGCAATTGATACTGGCCATAGCTGAGCAATTGATACTGGTCATAGCTGGCCTATTGATACTGGCCATAGCTGTGCAATTGATACTGGCCATAGCTGAGCAATTGATACTGGCCATAGCTGAGCAATTGATACTGGTCATAGCTGAGCAATTGATACTGGCCATAGCTGAGCAATTGATACTGGCCATAGCTGAGCAATTGATACTGGCCATAGCTGAGCAATTGATACTGGCCATAGCTGAGCAATTGATACTGGTCATAGCTGAGCAATTGATACTGGCCATAGCTGAGCAATTGATACTGGCCATAGCTGAGCAATTGATACTGGCCATAGCTGAGCAATTGATACTGGCCATAGCTGAGCAATTGATACTGGTCATAGCTGAGCAATTGATACTGGCCATAGCTGAGCAATTGATACTGGCCATAGCTGAGCAATTGATACTGGCCATAGCTGAGCAATTGATACTGGCCATAGCTGAGCAATTGATACTGGCCATAGCTGAGCAATTGATACTGGCCATAGCTGAGCAATTGATACTGGCCATAGCTGGCCTATTGATACTGGTCATAGCTGAGCAATTGATACTGGCCATAGCTGAGCAATTGATACTGGCCATAGCTGAGCAATTGATACTGGCCATAGCTGAGCAATTGATACTGGCCATAGCTGGCCTATTGATACTGGTCATAGCTGAGCAATTGATACTGGCCATAGCTGAGCAATTGATACTGGCCATAGCTGAGCAATTGATACTGGCCATAGCTGAGCAATTGATACTGGCCATAGCTGAGCAATTGATACTGGCCATAGCTGAGCAATTGATACTGGTCATAGCTGGCCTATTGATACTGGTCATAGCTGAGCAATTGATACTGGCCATAGCTGGCCTATTGATACTGGCCATAGCTGAGCAATTGATACTGGCCATAGCTGAGCAATTGATACTGGCCATAGCTGAGCAATTGATACTGGCCATAGCTGAGCAATTGATACTGGCCATAGCTGAGCAATTGATACTGGTCATAGCTGAGCAATTGATACTGGCCATAGCTGAGCAATTGATACTGGTCATAGCTGGCCTATTGATACTGGCCATAGCTGGCCTATTGATACTGGCCATAGCTGAGCAATTGATACTGGTCATAGCTGGCCTATTGATACTGGCCATAGCTGGCCTATTGATACTGGTCATAGCTGAGCAATTGATACTGGCCATAGCTGAGCAATTGATACTGGTCATAGCTGAGCAATTGATACTGGCCATAGCTGGCCTATTGATACTGGCCATAGCTGGCCTATTGATACTGGTCATAGCTGAGCAATTGATACTGGCCATAGCTGGCCTATTGATACTGGTCATAGCTGAGCAATTGATACTGGCCATAGCTGGCCTATTGATACTGGCCATAGCTGGCCTATTGATACTGGTCATAGCTGAGCAATTGATACTGGCCATAGCTGGCCTATTGATACTGGCCATAGCTGGCCTATTGATACTGGCCATAGCTGAGCAATTGATACTGGCCATAGCTGAGCAATTGATACTGGTCATAGCTGGCCTATTGATACTGGCCATAGCTGGCCTATTGATACTGGTCATAGCTGAGCAATTGATACTGGCCATAGCTGGCCTATTGATACTGGCCATAGCTGGCCTATTGATACTGGCCATAGCTGGCCTATTGATACTGGCCATAGCTGAGCAATTGATACTGGCCATAGCTGAGCAATTGATACTGGCCATAGCTGGCCTATTGATACTGGCCATAGCTGAGCAATTGATACTGGCCATAGCTGAGCAATTGATACTGGCCATAGCTGAGCAATTGATACTGGCCATAGCTGAGCAATTGATACTGGCCATAGCTGAGCAATTGATACTGGCCATAGCTGGCCTATTGATACTGGCCATAGCTGAGCAATTGATACTGGCCATAGCTGGCCTATTGATACTGGCCATAGCTGAGCAATTGATACTGGCCATAGCTGGCCTATTGATACTGGCCATAGCTGGCCTATTGATACTGGCCATAGCTGAGCAATTGATACTGGCCATAGCTGGCCTATTGATACTGGCCATAGCTGGCCTATTGATACTGGCCATAGCTGAGCAATTGATACTGGCCATAGCTGAGCAATTGATACTGGCCATAGCTGAGCAATTGATACTGGCCATAGCTGAGCAATTGATACTGGCCATAGCTGGCCTATTGATACTGGCCATAGCTGAGCAATTGATACTGGCCATAGCTGAGCAATTGATACTGGCCATAGCTGGCCTATTGATACTGGCCATAGCTGAGCAATTGATACTGGCCATAGCTGAGCAATTGATACTGGCCATAGCTGAGCAATTGATACTGGCCATAGCTGAGCAATTGATACTGGCCATAGCTGGCCTATTGATACTGGCCATAGCTGAGCAATTGATACTGGCCATAGCTGAGCAATTGATACTGGCCATAGCTGAGCAATTGATACTGGCCATAGCTGAGCAATTGATACTGGCCATAGCTGGCCTATTGATACTGGCCATAGCTGAGCAATTGATACTGGCCATAGCTGAGCAATTGATACTGGCCATAGCTGGCCTATTGATACTGGCCATAGCTGAGCAATTGATACTGGCCATAGCTGGCCTATTGATACTGGCCATAGCTGAGCAATTGATACTGGCCATAGCTGGCCTATTGATACTGGCCATAGCTGAGCAATTGATACTGGCCATAGCTGGCCTATTGATACTGGCCATAGCTGGCCTATTGATACTGGCCATAGCTGAGCAATTGATACTGGCCATAGCTGGCCTATTGATACTGGCCATAGCTGGCCTATTGATACTGGCCATAGCTGAGCAATTGATACTGGCCATAGCTGGCCTATTGATACTGGCCATAGCTGAGCAATTGATACTGGCCATAGCTGGCCTATTGATACTGGCCATAGCTGAGCAATTGATACTGGCCATAGCTGGCCTATTGATACTGGCCATAGCTGAGCAATTGATACTGGCCATAGCTGGCCTATTGATACTGGCCATAGCTGAGCAATTGATACTGGCCATAGCTGAGCAATTGATACTGGCCATAGCTGGCCTATTGATACTGGCCATAGCTGAGCAATTGATACTGGCCATAGCTGAGCAATTGATACTGGCCATAGCTGAGCAATTGATACTGGCCATAGCTGGCCTATTGATACTGGCCATAGCTGAGCAATTGATACTGGCCATAGCTGAGCAATTGATACTGGCCATAGCTGGCCTATTGATACTGGCCATAGCTGAGCAATTGATACTGGCCATAGCTGGCCTATTGATACTGGCCATAGCTGAGCAATTGATACTGGCCATAGCTGAGCAATTGATACTGGCCATAGCTGAGCAATTGATACTGGCCATAGCTGAGCAATTGATACTGGCCATAGCTGAGCAATTGATACTGGCCATAGCTGGCCTATTGATACTGGTCATAGCTGGCCTATTGATACTGGCCATAGCTGGCCTATTGATACTGGCCATAGCTGAGCAATTGATACTGGCCATAGCTGAGCAATTGATACTGGCCATAGCTGAGCAATTGATACTGGCCATAGCTGAGCAATTGATACTGGCCATAGCTGGCCTATTGATACTGGCCATAGCTGAGCAATTGATACTGGCCATAGCTGAGCAATTGATACTGGCCATAGCTGGCCTATTGATACTGGCCATAGCTGAGCAATTGATACTGGCCATAGCTGGCCTATTGATACTGGCCATAGCTGAGCAATTGATACTGGCCATAGCTGAGCAATTGATACTGGCCATAGCTGAGCAATTGATACTGGCCATAGCTGGCCTATTGATACTGGCCATAGCTGAGCAATTGATACTGGTCATAGCTGAGCAATTGATACTGGCCATAGCTGGCCTATTGATACTGGCCATAGCTGGCCTATTGATACTGGCCATAGCTGGCCTATTGATACTGGCCATAGCTGAGCAATTGATACTGGCCATAGCTGAGCAATTGATACTGGCCATAGCTGAGCAATTGATACTGGCCATAGCTGGCCTATTGATACTGGCCATAGCTGGCCTATTGATACTGGCCATAGCTGAGCAATTGATACTGGCCATAGCTGGCCTATTGATACTGGCCATAGCTGAGCAATTGATACTGGCCATAGCTGAGCAATTGATACTGGCCATAGCTGAGCAATTGATACTGGCCATAGCTGAGCAATTGATACTGGCCATAGCTGAGCAATTGATACTGGCCATAGCTGGCCTATTGATACTGGTCATAGCTGGCCTATTGATACTGGCCATAGCTGGCCTATTGATACTGGCCATAGCTGAGCAATTGATACTGGCCATAGCTGAGCAATTGATACTGGCCATAGCTGAGCAATTGATACTGGCCATAGCTGGCCTATTGATACTGGCCATAGCTGGCCTATTGATACTGGCCATAGCTGAGCAATTGATACTGGCCATAGCTGGCCTATTGATACTGGCCATAGCTGAGCAATTGATACTGGCCATAGCTGAGCAATTGATACTGGCCATAGCTGAGCAATTGATACTGGCCATAGCTGGCCTATTGATACTGGCCATAGCTGGCCTATTGATACTGGTCATAGCTGAGCAATTGATACTGGCCATAGCTGAGCAATTGATACTGGCCATAGCTGGCCTATTGATACTGGCCATAGCTGAGCAATTGATACTGGCCATAGCTGAGCAATTGATACTGGCCATAGCTGGCCTATTGATACTGGTCATAGCTGAGCAATTGATACTGGCCATAGCTGAGCAATTGATACTGGCCATAGCTGGCCTATTGATACTGGTCATAGCTGAGCAATTGATACTGGCCATAGCTGAGCAATTGATACTGGCCATAGCTGAGCAATTGATACTGGCCATAGCTGGCCTATTGATACTGGTCATAGCTGAGCAATTGATACTGGCCATAGCTGAGCAATTGATACTGGCCATAGCTGAGCAATTGATACTGGCCATAGCTGGCCTATTGATACTGGCCATAGCTGAGCAATTGATACTGGCCATAGCTGGCCTATTGATACTGGCCATAGCTGAGCAATTGATACTGGCCATAGCTGGCCTATTGATACTGGCCATAGCTGAGCAATTGATACTGGCCATAGCTGAGCAATTGATACTGGCCATAGCTGAGCAATTGATACTGGCCATAGCTGAGCAATTGATACTGGCCATAGCTGGCCTATTGATACTGGCCATAGCTGAGCAATTGATACTGGTCATAGCTGAGCAATTGATACTGGCCATAGCTGGCCTATTGATACTGGCCATAGCTGAGCAATTGATACTGGCCATAGCTGGCCTATTGATACTGGCCATAGCTGAGCAATTGATACTGGCCATAGCTGAGCAATTGATACTGGCCATAGCTGGCCTATTGATACTGGTCATAGCTGAGCAATTGATACTGGCCATAGCTGGCCTATTGATACTGGCCATAGCTGAGCAATTGATACTGGCCATAGCTGGCCTATTGATACTGGCCATAGCTGAGCAATTGATACTGGCCATAGCTGAGCAATTGATACTGGCCATAGCTGGCCTATTGATACTGGCCATAGCTGAGCAATTGATACTGGCCATAGCTGGCCTATTGATACTGGCCATAGCTGAGCAATTGATACTGGCCATAGCTGAGCAATTGATACTGGCCATAGCTGGCCTATTGATACTGGCCATAGCTGAGCAATTGATACTGGCCATAGCTGGCCTATTGATACTGGCCATAGCTGAGCAATTGATACTGGCCATAGCTGGCCTATTGATACTGGCCATAGCTGAGCAATTGATACTGGCCATAGCTGAGCAATTGATACTGGCCATAGCTGAGCAATTGATACTGGCCATAGCTGGCCTATTGATACTGGCCATAGCTGAGCAATTGATACTGGCCATAGCTGAGCAATTGATACTGGCCATAGCTGGCCTATTGATACTGGTCATAGCTGAGCAATTGATACTGGCCATAGCTGGCCTATTGATACTGGCCATAGCTGAGCAATTGATACTGGCCATAGCTGGCCTATTGATACTGGCCATAGCTGAGCAATTGATACTGGCCATAGCTGGCCTATTGATACTGGCCATAGCTGAGCAATTGATACTGGCCATAGCTGGCCTATTGATACTGGCCATAGCTGAGCAATTGATACTGGCCATAGCTGAGCAATTGATACTGGCCATAGCTGGCCTATTGATACTGGCCATAGCTGAGCAATTGATACTGGCCATAGCTGGCCTATTGATACTGGCCATAGCTGAGCAATTGATACTGGCCATAGCTGGCCTATTGATACTGGCCATAGCTGAGCAATTGATACTGGCCATAGCTGAGCAATTGATACTGGCCATAGCTGGCCTATTGATACTGGCCATAGCTGAGCAATTGATACTGGCCATAGCTGGCCTATTGATACTGGTCATAGCTGAGCAATTGATACTGGCCATAGCTGGCCTATTGATACTGGCCATAGCTGAGCAATTGATACTGGCCATAGCTGGCCTATTGATACTGGCCATAGCTGAGCAATTGATACTGGCCATAGCTGGCCTATTGATACTGGCCATAGCTGAGCAATTGATACTGGCCATAGCTGGCCTATTGATACTGGCCATAGCTGAGCAATTGATACTGGCCATAGCTGAGCAATTGATACTGGCCATAGCTGGCCTATTGATACTGGCCATAGCTGAGCAATTGATACTGGCCATAGCTGGCCTATTGATACTGGCCATAGCTGAGCAATTGATACTGGCCATAGCTGAGCAATTGATACTGGCCATAGCTGGCCTATTGATACTGGTCATAGCTGAGCAATTGATACTGGCCATAGCTGAGCAATTGATACTGGCCATAGCTGGCCTATTGATACTGGCCATAGCTGAGCAATTGATACTGGTCATAGCTGAGCAATTGATACTGGCCATAGCTGGCCTATTGATACTGGCCATAGCTGAGCAATTGATACTGGCCATAGCTGGCCTATTGATACTGGTCATAGCTGGCCTATTGATACTGGCCATAGCTGAGCAATTGATACTGGCCATAGCTGGCCTATTGATACTGGCCATAGCTGAGCAATTGATACTGGCCATAGCTGAGCAATTGATACTGGTCATAGCTGGCCTATTGATACTGGCCATAGCTGGCCTATTGATACTGGCCATAGCTGAGCAATTGATACTGGCCATAGCTGGCCTATTGATACTGGCCATAGCTGAGCAATTGATACTGGCCATAGCTGGCCTATTGATACTGGCCATAGCTGAGCAATTGATACTGGCCATAGCTGAGCAATTGATACTGGCCATAGCTGGCCTATTGATACTGGCCATAGCTGGCCTATTGATACTGGCCATAGCTGAGCAATTGATACTGGCCATAGCTGAGCAATTGATACTGGCCATAGCTGGCCTATTGATACTGGCCATAGCTGAGCAATTGATACTGGCCATAGCTGAGCAATTGATACTGGCCATAGCTGGCCTATTGATACTGGTCATAGCTGAGCAATTGATACTGGCCATAGCTGGCCTATTGATACTGGCCATAGCTGAGCAATTGATACTGGCCATAGCTGGCCTATTGATACTGGCCATAGCTGAGCAATTGATACTGGCCATAGCTGGCCTATTGATACTGGCCATAGCTGAGCAATTGATACTGGCCATAGCTGAGCAATTGATACTGGCCATAGCTGGCCTATTGATACTGGCCATAGCTGAGCAATTGATACTGGCCATAGCTGGCCTATTGATACTGGCCATAGCTGAGCAATTGATACTGGCCATAGCTGGCCTATTGATACTGGCCATAGCTGAGCAATTGATACTGGCCATAGCTGAGCAATTGATACTGGCCATAGCTGGCCTATTGATACTGGCCATAGCTGAGCAATTGATACTGGCCATAGCTGGCCTATTGATACTGGCCATAGCTGAGCAATTGATACTGGCCATAGCTGAGCAATTGATACTGGCCATAGCTGGCCTATTGATACTGGCCATAGCTGAGCAATTGATACTGGCCATAGCTGGCCTATTGATACTGGCCATAGCTGAGCAATTGATACTGGCCATAGCTGAGCAATTGATACTGGCCATAGCTGGCCTATTGATACTGGCCATAGCTGAGCAATTGATACTGGCCATAGCTGAGCAATTGATACTGGCCATAGCTGGCCTATTGATACTGGCCATAGCTGGCCTATTGATACTGGCCATAGCTGGCCTATTGATACTGGCCATAGCTGGCCTATTGATACTGGTCATAGCTGGCCTATTGATACTGGCCATAGCTGGCCTATTGATACTGGCCATAGCTGAGCAATTGATACTGGCCATAGCTGAGCAATTGATACTGGCCATAGCTGAGCAATTGATACTGGCCATAGCTGGCCTATTGATACTGGCCATAGCTGAGCAATTGATACTGGCCATAGCTGGCCTATTGATACTGGCCATAGCTGGCCTATTGATACTGGCCATAGCTGGCCTATTGATACTGGTCATAGCTGGCCTATTGATACTGGCCATAGCTGGCCTATTGATACTGGCCATAGCTGAGCAATTGATACTGGCCTTTTCTGGTCATATGGTAATAGATCTGCTTTTTTTGGGCGATTGATAATGGCCATTTGCGGCTAATTTTCGACTTAAGGCTTTTCATCGCCAGTGGTTCACACATTTGCCTTTCCTGGCCAACAGTTGATAGATTAGGCATTTTTTGCGAATATATCAGAGTATGGCCTTTTTTTGGCCGTGATTTGATCGATTCGCCAATTTTTATCCATAGTTGTTAGAATGGCCTTCCTACAAAAAATTCGTTTTACTCATCAGCGTACAGTAAGCTTGAATGCTCATCGGCGTTTATTGTAAAATGTATAGCACTCTTTAAACAAACTTTACCATGAATAACTTTCATTACCTCACGACTCTCATCAAATTATGCTTCTTTATCGAAGTTAAATGTATCAATGATACTCGTTCAAGAGAATAAAGTTCCTTTTCATGGGGTTAGTACCTCAATAAAATTAGTTCCAACTCCCCAGTCATACCTTTTCGCCGCCTGCATGCATGTTTTTCGCCGCGCGATTTAATTACTTAGGCGGTGAAAAACATACATGCAGGCGGCGGAAAAGTTAAGCTGGGTCAAGGAATTTTAAAAACATATTTGGCTATTCGGCTGCAAAAAAAGTCCATCTGGCAACGCCGAAAATTAGACATCAGTGAAACCCGTTTTAGTGCTTGAAAAAAACGTTTTATTTTGGTGTTAATGTCACAAGAAAAGCGATACTTTAAGTTAACATAGACCCGTTTGTATAATGAACGAGCCAATTGACCATAAAAAGCTTGTCGACATATAAGTATGAAAAAAAAAGTTTTACCAATTGGCCAGAAAAATGCTTGTCGACATATATATATATATATATGTATATATATATATATATAAAGAAAATGTCTTGCCAATTGTCCAGAAAATAGCTCACCTGACAATAGGGTCACCTATTATAATAGGTGACCCTATTAGGTTAATAGGTTTATTCACCAATAGGGCTCACCCATTGTCAGGTGAGCTATTTTCTGAACAATTGGCCAGACTTTTTCTTTACATATATATATGTAAAGAAAAAGTCTGGCCAATTGTCCAGAAAAAAGCTCAGCTGACAATAGGGGAAAGACGCATTGCTGGTGAAGTGGTTCTTTGTCTTCGGATTGTGTGGGGTGCGTGTGCCGAGGGTGTGTTTGTGCGTGCGAGTGTGTGCATTTGTGTGTGTGCGTGTGTCGGCGACAGTGTTTCGTACACAGAACATTTTCAAAAGACACACCCCTCAAGGGGATGCAACTACACGGTGCTCCAAAAAATGTACTCACTCTTTGACTCACTCTTTGTACTCACTTTTTCATGTAGGTGTTTTTTAAATAGATACAAATGTATTAGTTGAATCCAAGCCCCCCCCCCTCAAAAAAAAAATACTCACTCTTTGACTGCCAAGTACTCAGGTGTTTTGTTTCGATGTAGGTGTTTGATGACATGAACACAAGTCTGAGTTGAATCAAAGAAATGATCAAATTTATGTTAATTAAACACCATAAAAGAAAACTTCGGTGTACCTGAAATATAAGCGAAAAATAAGTGAGATCGTCAGTCATAGAATGAGTAATTACATTTAGAGACCCCGTATATTGTATCGATGGGAATAAACGCTCCCGGTAGAAAATGTGAGGTCTGAAGGTCAGGTAGGCCTTCCTTTTATAGCAGTAAAATAGGTTTTTCTTATTTTGCAGATCTTCGATGTTTTGGTTCAAATTGTGTTTTTTTCAGCATCTATTACTTTCAATTGCAAACATCTTTCAATCTTACTAATAAAATGTCCCAGGGGTGGGGACTCCCCTTTTGCATAGAATCCCCGTTTCCTTGATTCAACGCTAAATGGCGCTCTCCTCCTTCCTCTTTTGGGAGCATTTTTGCTAAGGAGCATCTTATCAAATCTTCCTCTTGTCTACTCCTTGTTTTGCGCTTGACTTCGAAATTGATTCTAAAAGTCATGAATCCATGTCTAGATCACTTATTCACTATGGTGGGATATCAGTAATTTCATAAATTCGTTTTGGAAGATTCAGTTACTACGCGGGATACTTCTATGAAAAATCAGCCATTTCGTAACTAGTTGCGGATCATTCACTAACTCCTCTGAAAACGTCTAGTGTAAATCAATATTTCCTTAACTCGCTGTGGATCATTCAGTGATTTAATCTTGAATAAACTGTTTAAAAGTCTATTGTAAATCATAAATTCCGTAACTGGTTGTGGATCATCCAATGATTTAATCCCTGATAAACTCTGAAAACGTCTATTGTCAATCATAAATTCCGTAACTGGCTGTGGATCCTCCAGCAGCCACTGTGAACGACCCACTGCTAAGATAAATGGGAAATTTTAACACTCGAACTCGACCGGAGAACGTAGCCGTATCGTATTGAGCAAGAGTTCATAAAGGCCAGATGGCAACTCAAAATCTCAATTAGCCGGGCTATCAAAAGCGCAATATCGCTCAACTCCCTCCCATTGCGCCCCAAACTCCGGCCGTAATGGACTTCCGAAACCAAATGTTCATCAGGGATGGTTAGGGGACGGAAAAGAACGCCTCAAAGATTTAATACTTAAATTTCACAACGACATCCACGTGAAATTGCATATAAGTCCATAAGAAAAAGAACACACCAATGACTCAAAACCTCTTCTTCGCTATGACATCCTCGTTGGATTACTGATAAGTCCCTTAGAAAAAGAACGCCTCCGAGACTCACAGCTTCAATCTCACAACGACATTCTCACGGAGTTACATAATTTTAAGTTCATTATAGGCCTTTAGTTAAAAACTCCTTCAAGATTTAATACTTAAATTCCACTAGGACATCCTTTGAAATCATAAGGTCTACTACCAAGGTACCTCCGCAACTGCTTGAGAATTTATTCTCCAAGGCCGTTCTCAGTTTCTTTGGGTATCTAGTTCACCACCGCTCTTTATGGCAGGCTTTTATGCCTCTTTTCAGGCACTTCCACGTACACCAGGACCCCAGGCCTGCAAATGCTAATCGGAACTGCGCAAGCGTCGAGAACGACGTTCCATCTGAGCCCTGGATAATGGACCGTTCAAAATTATTGCGCTTATAAAAGCCTTAATCGATCGCGTTTGCTGCAGAAACTGACTACCTCCCGCCTGGCTCGGAGATTGTGGCGTGTGCCACATGAGCTCTTGTATTATATGACGGTTTCTTGTAAGTATTACAAGACGGTTTCTTACAAGAGCACAAGTATTACAAGACGGTTTCTTACAAGAGCACAAGTATTACAAGACGGTTTCTTACAAGAGCACGAGTATTACAAGACGGTTTCTTACAAGAGCGCGAGTATTACAAGACGGTTTCTTACAAGAGCACAAGTATTACAAGACGGTTTCTTACAAGAGCACAAGTATTACAAGACGGTTTCTTACAAGAGCACAAGTATTACAAGACTGTTTCTTACAAGAGCATAAGTATTACAAGACGGTTTCTAGCAAGAGCACTAGTAATACATGAGGGTTTCTTTCTTGTGTCCTACAATACTGAGCATAGAACAGTCGACTTCCATTCCGATTTGAAAATACGGTGAGAATACCACAGTTTTTTACTTGTGGTGTTTCCTATTCTTTAGTCACAGTTTACAATACGAGTGCGTGTTTGCAGCAGTGACTAGATCATAAATTAGTTTGTTCCTTCTAAACCACAACTGAGGTGTTCCGAAGAGAGGAAAGAGGAACATTACTGGGTTAATTGCTCATTTACGTGCTTGTTAAATGAAAAGCATTTCAATTACTGCCCTACTATTTTTGATTCGATTTTAACTTGAAATTATAAATAGTATCATTCATTTTTATATTTCACACTTCGTAGAATGGATAGACATATATTCAACTAGTAAAGTTGATAATTTAATACTGCTACTTACGACCTAACCTAATCCAACTTGACCTTACCTACCCTAACCTAACCTTACCTAACCTAACCGAAGCCATCGTGTAAACATAGTTATGTTTTTTTCATAATAATTGTTTTTTGCTGCATGCCGATCTGTAAAAAAAAACAAGGAAAATATTAGTCGCGTTGCATTTTGTCTGATCATCGAATTCATGTTGCGGATTTCCCCACAAAATATTAATAAATTTTTATCTAGAATTTATATGGCGAGGGTAATTTTTACATATACAAGCTTTTGAAATTCTACCACAAAAATAGAGACAGACGGATATGCATGCGTACAACGTGTTAATTAATAAATAGGTAATTGTAGTCCATTTTAGTGTTTTTTATCGCCGTCAAATTTTTTACTTAAGGTCTGTTCCCTAGAACTATACGCAACCAGATCCAACATTACCTAAGCTAACCTAACCAAACACAACTTGACCTAATTTTACTTAATCTAACCTTTTCTAACCTTTTCTAACCATACGTAACCTGGCCCAATATGACATAACCAAACCTAACCTACCCAAACCAAGCTAAAATTTATCGACGAAAATAACCTTGATTTAAAGGGTAACAGTAACGTTAACCACATGAATGATTATATTTCTTTACTGCTGTTTAGGATGCCCACAAAACAACTATGTGTACTATAATTATACCCAAGTTTCCGGGTTTATGACGACCGCCCTCGTTTAGGCTCACCGACGCAAAACGACCTAAACTCCTTGCACATATTTAATACGGTAGGCTATCCTGATTTTCTGTTTGATTTGTTTCTATGATTTTCAATGTTAAGAAATGTACATTGGGCGCGATTGAATAAGGTTAACACGGGAGAAAGTGATTTCGAGCTAGGTTTCTAGCAAGAGGTTCATGTGCTAATTTAGTTTAGGTTAAGTTGTGTTAGATTAGGTTAGAATGTGTTAGATTAGGTAAAGATGTGCTAGTTTAGTTTAGGTTAAGTTGTGTTAGATTAGGTTAAGATGTTAGATTAGGTTAAGTTGTATTAGATTAGGTTAGGATGTGTTAGATTAGGCTAAAATCGGTTAGAGTAAGTTAGGATTAGTTAGATTATGTGTGAATGTGTTCAATTGGTTTGAAATGGGTTAGGTTAGAGAAGAGATTTTTCTTCGTTAAGTAAAAAGAAATTTGGGAACTGTGAAAATCAAAGTTTTTTTCTTGTATTCGTGTTTTGTAATTTATAATTAAGGGAAATTAAAATCCTTTAACTACCAAAAGTTAAATTTAAAATTTTTAAAATTTTTGTTCTACTGAATATTCCAAATGCTATACTTCCCAATGCTTGGAATACAATTCAAAAAGTCCGCGTCTAAAACGTTTTCAACAAGTTTGTACGTTGCTAGATGAATGTTTGAAAATCTACGCAAAAGAAATATGTTCCGAATCTTAATAGCCTGGTCTTAAGTTCGAAGAATTTCAAATAGCTATAAACGTCCAATAATTCACAGAGCAAACCCCTCAGGGGGATACAACTATTGTATCTATGGGAATTAGCGCTCACAGGGGAAAAATGTGAGGGCCCGAGCTGAGAGTTAGGTAGGCCTTCTTTTTGTTGAAATAAAATGTTTTTTGTTATGTTAAAGGACCACCTTTTTTCGGTTCACTACTGTCCTGTTTTTCAGCGCCTCTGACTTTCTTCTTCAACTTTTATCTTATTTCATGAACTTCTTTCCCATCTTACTGTTTCTATGCCCTTTCTGCATAGATTCTTCATTTTCTTATCTCCATACTAAATGGTGCCTTCCTCCTTCTTCTCTTCGATACGCTCTATTTTTGCAGTGGTTAGGGAGGCTTAAACTAAATTATAATCTAATCTAATCTAATTCCCAGAGCAAATTAAGATTAAAAATTACCTAATACTGTATTCGAAATAATTTGCGTAGCTAAATACGTCCCTGAAATTCACACACCAAAAAAAAAGATCCCCGCTTCCATGTAATAATTCACATAGCTGAATATGCCTCACAACTTTCAGGCATTCTACAGACGAACACCATTCCTTTTATTTGGATTTTCGGATCCTTTTATTTGGATTTTGAAATTCTTTTATTTGGATTTTGAATATTTGAAATGAAAAACAGCGCATTTTTGAGCATTTCTTCATCCGGAAATACTTGCTATGGAGAGATCCCAGACTTCTAATTTACTATTCGCTTTCGAGCGTCTCGAGTACATCTCGTCTGCGAGTCAAACAGCAAACACGAGCGTGTTTGTCGCTTGTTAGCGCAAATGATGGCAATCGGAACTTGCGCCTGAGCGCCAAACAACTTACGACTTGTCGCGGGGCAGCACGAAGCGTAAGTTCTTCTGAGTGGACTTACGATGACAGCTGTTTCCCTGCTGCGATGTTGGTAATTGATAAAGAATCATAATCAGTGTCGTTAAATTATTAGATTTTGATTAATTTACGCGAAAGAATTAATCTTCTTTTGATACTTGTATCTGAGAGCCAACAACTCACGACTTGTTGCGGGGGGCAGCCGACAGCGTAAGTTCTTCAAAGTGGACGTACGATGCCGACTGCTTCGCTAGATTATTTGATAAAGAATCATACTCAACGTCTTTTGGTTTATTGATTTTGGTTAATTCATGTTAAAGCATCCATTTTTTCAGGAACTTGTTCCGGAGAACAAAACAACTTACGACCTGTTACTGGACAGTCATCAGCGTAAGGTTTTCTAAGTGCACTTTTGATGCCGGCCGCTTCACTACGATAAACCTATATAATAAAACGCCAGGCGTCTCAACAAATCTATAATAATCAAATTTATATTTTTGGTACGTAATTTCTCGTATTATTTTATTGAGATAATCTCATGAAACTCATTGTGTCTGTTGTTGGTTGGTGCGTGTGTCTGTGACGCTCACAAGGACGCTCAATGACCGTATTTGTGATACGAGTTTCACCAGTGCACAAGAACAAGAATATTTTAATGTCGGGTACTGTTGGGATGGATATATTTGTTTGTCAGCCATCTCTTGAGGATTTTTCGAAAGAAAAGATCGAATGCCGTCATTTTTGAAAGGTCATGTACACTAGTGATGGATAAAGAATCGCACCCAACGTCATTCAGGGACTTGATTTTGGTTGATTCAGCTAATAAAATCCAATTTTTCTTTAACACTTTGACTGCGACCTGCGTCACCGGTAGTACACGGAGGTAATTTTCATAATGCTGCTGACCGACCAGTAATCGCAAATTCAATTTTCAAAAATATTGAACCAAAGCTAAAATAAGGCACGATCCAGTTCATGTTTAGTATTTTCAAAATATTTTACTACAATTGATTTTAAATTTGAGTTTGGTGTTGAACTTAATATTTAGTAGTCGCAATCAAAGTGTTAAGCCCGGACCGGAGAACCAAACAACTTACGACGTTGTTGCAAGGCATCCAACAGCGTAGGTTTTCCTAAGTGCACTTACGATTATGGCCAGCAGCTCTGTCACGATGACCTTAATTGATAAAGAATAACACCCGAACTTTTTTGGGTTATTGATTTATGTTAATTCAAATGGGGGAATTCGTTATTATTATCATTACTTTTATTAAGTCTGAAGTTCAGTCGTCGAAAGGTAAGTATTTTGAGATTAAAATTTATGAATAAAATTAGAATCTTGTTTAGTTTAGGTAAGTTTAGCTTATGCAAAGATTGGTGCGTTATAATACTCCGAGAACATGCAAAGATTTAAATGTGAAGAGCTGCATAAGATTCTGATATTATTGATTAGATGTTCTTGCGATAAAAAACAAATATGATCAGGTTAAATTAGTTAGGTTCGGTTAAAACGGTTCAGTTGAATAATATTTTTTTTGTTTTCGAGGCTAACGTTACAAGTTTAAATTCAAATTTATATTACGGTCATGTTGGGAAGGCTTGCTACAACGCTCGCTACAACGCTCGCTACAACGCTCGCTACAACGCTTGCTACAAACTCGCTAAAACGCTCGCTAAAACGCTCGCTACAACGCTCGCTACAACGCTCGCTACGACGCTCGCTACAACGCTCACTACAACGCTCACTACGACGCTCGCTACAACGTTCGCTACGACGCTCGCTACGACGCTCGCTATGACGCTCGCTACAACACTCGCTACAACACTCGCTACAACACTCGCTAAAATGCTCGCAAAAACGCTCGCTACAACGCCCGTTACTACGCTCGCTCCAACGCTCGCTACATCGCTCGTTACAACGCTCGCCACAACACTCGGTACAACGTTCTCTACTACGGTCTCTACAACGGTCTCTACAACGGTCTTTACAGCAATCGCTACATCACTCTCTACAACACTCTCTACAGCACTCTCTACAGCACTCTCTACTGCACTCTCTACAAAACTCGCTACAGCACTCTCTACAGAACTCCCTACATCACTCCCTTCAGCACTCTACAACACTCGCTACAACATTCGCTACAACACTCACTACAACACTCGCTACAACACTCTCTACAACACTCACTACAATACTCTTTACAATACTCTCTACAGCACTCTCTACAGCACTCTACAACACTCTCTACAACACTCTCTACAGCACTCTACAACACTCGCTACAACACTCGCTACAACACTTGCTACAACACTCGCTACAACACTCGCTACAACACTCGCTACAGCACTCGCTACAGCACTCGCTACAACACTCGCTACAACACTCGCTACAACACTCGCTACAGCACTCGCTACAGCACTCGCTACAGCACTCGCTACAACACTCGCTACAACACTCGCTACAATACTCGCTACAACACTCGCTACAACGCCCCGGTGGCCCGTGTTTGAAGAAAAGCTCCCAGTGCTCGGGCAAACAACCGAAATATAGGCCGGAATGCCTGCCCCAACACAGGCAAGATGCGGACTGGAGAATGTTTGCGGGGGTTGAAAAACTGTAAATTGCTTGAGTGTTTTGCTTGTGATGTTTTTTGGGTGTAGAATGTCTTGTTTTTTGATGTTTTTTGGATGTTGTCTGTTTCGCCTTTATAGTGTTTTATGGATGTAGAATATTTTGCCTTTGAGGTATTTTTTGGATGTTGAATGTTTTGCCTTTGGAATTTTTTATGACTATAAAATCCTTTGTCGCTTAGCATTCAATTTTCTGGAAGTGAAGATCTGGAAACGCCACTTTTTTATTCAGAAAATCTTGAAACAGCAAATTGTGTGTTGCATGTCTTGCACTTCGAAGGAAGTTCATAAAACGTCATGTTTTCTAATTTAGAGTCGTTGAAACACCATGTACTGCTGTAGGGGTTCTTAGAACATCGTATTTCATAGTTTTTTATTCATATTTCATAGTTTGTTTGTTTTGTTCGTTTGTTTTAAAAAATATTGGACGGTTTTTAAAACGTCATATTCTCTCTGGAAAAAAATCGGTTGTTTAATTTTTGGCCATCTCAAAATGTATGTTTTTAAATAATTTTAATGAATTATGTCATCTATTACACAATGTACATAGTATAAATTGTACACTTATTTTTTGTAAATAATTTTACAATATATATCTTACAATATGTACAATGTTTGTAATGTATGTGAAAAATATTATATAGTATAATGCACAATGCAAATAATATTTGCAGTGTACATGCTCTAAATAAATTTGTAAGGCATCTACACGATTTCTTGAAAAAGCATGTGTATATTTATAATATCAAAGTTTATTTATAACTTTTTAATTGTATCAAAAGACACTTTTTTAACGTAGATGACATTGAACTCATATAACAAAAATGTATTGATGGCTGTATTTTCTGAAAAAGGTTTTTGGATTCAGACTTATTTTAAGCTTATGTTCGCCCGAATCGAACTGAATGTTGCATAACAAAAATAATATTTATGTGCTACTTCAAGTTGTGAAAAAATCCCAAGCTTTTAAATTGAGCTTCTGTGTAATAAAACAACAAAGGAAAAATATGTCAATAATCTATATTCCCTACACTTTTCCTTCCAATGTTTATGAACTATCCTTACCTTTCAAAACGAAATTTAAAGGAGGCACCAAAAAAGGTATTGCCATTCTTTATCTGCTGCTCCTATAAATACCGTTTTTCATAATTTCAGAAAGCAAAGTGGCCATTTGAACATTTTACGATTTACAACATATTTTCTGATTTACCGATATTTTGTCTTCGACTACTCCAAAAAGTTTGGAATAACCTAAAATATTCCACATGAACAAAAAAATTCGATCTCTTCTGCTAACCCAAAACAAATATAACGAATTTTTACCCTAAACAGCTTACGCACAGAACATCCAATTTCCCTAAATATAAATTCAACCCTCCCTTCTTACCCTAACACTTTGACAGCGACGTGAGCCACCGGTGGTACACGGAGAGAAGTTTCACAATGCTGCTGATCGACCAGTAGTCACAAACTCTATTCCCATAAAAACATAACCAAAGCTAAACGAAGGCACGATCTAATTAATGATTACAAAATTCAAAATTGATTTCACTTTAAACTTAAGCTGAATATTGAACTTCAGCTTAACCCATCTCGGTGAACGCGTTTGCCAAAATACCTCACTCTACGTAATCTGCCATACTTTTTAAAATATTCAGAGTAAAATCAAGGTAGAGCATCACTCTATGTTCGTGGGAACACACGACGGGTACTACGTTCCAGGCCTGACCCTGAACAAGTATATATCAAAGGTTTTCCAGCCTAATACTTCGGAACGACCGCAACACATCAAGATATTAACGTCGGGATAAACCTAATACCTCCTCTGTGCGGGCATGCACGTATTTCAAAGGAAGCTTATGTTCATACCCAAGGTGTGTTGTGTGTTGGTGTGTCTATGGTAGGGCTAAATTTGGACTAGATCATACCCAAGGTGTGCTTGATGTTGGTATATGATAGGTCTAGAGTAGTACTAGATCATCCACAAGGTGTGTTTTATGTTACTGTGTCTATGGTAAGGTTAAGGTAGGGCTATATTTTACCCAAGGTGCGTTCTGTATAGGTATGTCTATGGTAGGGTTAAGGATAGGACTAGATCATAGCCAAGGTGCGTTCTGTGTTGGTATGTCTATGGTAGGGTTAAGGTAGAACTTGATTATTCCCCAGGTACGTTCTGCACTGGTATGTCTATGGTAGGGTTAAGGTAAAACTTGATTATTCCCCACGTACGTTCAGTACTGGTATGTCTATGGTATGGCTAAGTAGAACTAGATCATATCTAAGGTGTATTCTGTATGGGTATGTCAGTGCTGAGGCAATTCATACCCAAGGTATGCTTTATGTTGGTATGTGTATGCTGATATTAAAAAAGGAGTAGATCACACCCAAGGTTTTATCTGTATAAGTATGTCTATGGTAGGATTAAACTAGGACTGTTTCACACGATAGGTGTGTTTTGTATGGGTATTTATGCTGGATAGCAATGTACTTTATCATATTTAATATTTCATTATTGTATTTCGTAACCTATTATTTATTTTATAGCCTGACTACTTCACTATTTCTGTCCAGAATCCTCACAATTTATACCCACACTACATCATTATTTATACCGACTACAACACTATTTATGCCCTGACTACATCATTATTTATATCCAAACTTCATCAATATTTATACCCTAATTTCTTAACTCAATATATATATATACACCCTGACTTCATCACTATTTATACCTAGACTACAACGCAATTTGTACCTTGACTGTATCACAATCTATACTCTGCCTACATCACAATTTGTACCGTGATTATAACTTGATTGTACCCCTACACGATCATGAAATCCCGCTGAAAAAATTCATATAACAACATAATTAGGAAAAATCAGAATGAATATAATTTTGAGAGCAAAATGAGCGTACTCTAGGTCTTGTTTCGATCTAATTAAACAAAATCGTAATAAAGCTCATTTTAAATTCAAAATAAGCGTTTTGAATCCATTACGCTACTTTCATAACTCCCTTCAACCACTTTGCCTCATCGCTCACTGTGCTTCAAATTCAACTCAAAACATCCCCATTTTTCGGGGAAAATCGCACAATTCTTCTGCTTTCCCGTGCTGCTCACTGTATTTCAGCTCACTGAATTTCAGCTCACTGTTTTTTAGCTCACTGTATTTCTGTTCACTGAATTTCAGCTCACTGTTTTTCAGCTCACTGTTTTTTAGCTCACTGTATTTCTGTTCACTGAATTTCAGCTCACTGTTTTTCAGCTCACTCTATTTCTGTTCACTCTATTTCTGTTCACTCTATTTCTGTTCACTGAATTTCAGCTCACTGTATTTCAGCTCACTATATTTCAGCTCACTGTATTTCAGCTCTCACTGAATTTCAGCTCACTGTTTTTCAGCTCACTGTATTTCTGTTCACTGAATTGCTGTTCAACGAATTTCAGCTCACTGTATTTCAGCTCACTGTATTTCAGCTCACTATATTTCAGCTCACTATATTTCAGCTCACTGTATTTCAGCTCACTGTATTTCAGCTCACTGTATTTCAGCTCACTGTATTTAAGCTCACTGTATTTCAGCTCACTTTATTTCAGCTCACTGTATTTCTGTTCACTGAATTTCTGTTCTCTGAATTTCTGTTCACTGAATTTCAGCTCACTGTATTTCAGCTCACTGTATTTCAGCTCACTGTATTTCAGCTCACTGAATTTCAGCTCACTGTTTTTCAGCTCACTGTATTTCTGTTCACTGAATTTCAGCTTACTGAATTTCAGCTCACTGTATTTCAGCTCACTATATTTCAGCTCACTGTATTTCAGCTCACTGTATTGCAGCTCACTGTATTTCAGCTCACTTCATTTCAGCTCACTGTATTTCAGCTCACTGTATTTCAGCTCACTTTATTTCAGCTCACCGTATTTCAGCTCACTGTATTTCAGCTCACTGTATTTCAGCTCACTGTATTTCAGCTCACTTTATTTCAGCTCACTATGTTTCAGCTCACTATGTTTCATCTCACTATATTTCAGCTCACTATATTTCAGCTCACTTTATTTCAGCTCACTTTATTTCAACTCACTATGTTTCAGCTCACTTTATTCCAGCTCACTATATTTCAGCTGACTATATTTCAGCTCACTGTATTTCAGCTCACTATATTTCAGCTCACTATATTTCAGCTCACTGTATTTAAGCTCACTGTATTTCAGCTCACTGTATTTCAGCTCACTGTATTTCAGCTCACTATATTTAGCTCACTATATTTCAGCTCACTGTATTTCAGCTCACTGTTTTTCAGCTCACTGTATTTCAGCTCACTATATTTCAGCTCACTATATTTCAGCTCACTATATTTCAGCTCACCATTTTTCAGCTCACTGTATTTCAGCTCACCATAGTTCAGCTCACTGTATTTCAGCTCACCATATTTCAGCTCACTGTATTTCAGCTCACTATATTTCAGCTCACTGTATTTCAGCTCACTGTATTTCAGCTCACTGTATTTCAGCTCACTGTATTTCAGCTCATTGTATTTCAGCTCACTATATTTCAGCTCACTATATTTCAGCTCACTGTATTTCAGCTCACTGTATTTCAGCTCACTGTATTTCAGCTCACTGTATTTCAGCTCACTGTATATCAGCTCACTGTATATCAGCTCACTGTATATCAGCTCACTGTATTTCAGCTCACTGTATTTCAGCTCACTGTATTTCAGCTCACTGTATTTCAGCTCACTATATTTCAGCTCACTATATTTCAGTTCACTGTATTTCAGCTCACTGTATTTCAGCTCACTGTATTTCAGCTCACTGTATTTCAGCTCACTGTATTTCAGCTCACTGTATTTCAGCTCACTGTATTTCAGCTCACTGTATTTCAGCTCATTATATTTCAGCTCACTATATTTCAGCTCACTATATTTCAGCTCACTATATTTCAGCTCACTATATTTCAGCTCACTGTATTTCAGCTCACTGTATTTCAGCTCACTATATTTCAGCTCACTGTATTTCAGCTCACTGTATTTCAGCTCAATGTATTTCAGCTCAATGTATTTCAGCTCAATGTATTTCAGCTCAATGTATTTCAGCTCAATGTATTTCAGCTCAATGTATTTCAGCTCAATGTATTTCAGCTCACTGTATATCAGCTCAATGTATATCAGCTCAATGTATATCAGCTCAATGTATATCAGCTCAATGTATTTCAGCTCACTGTATTTCAGCTCACTGTATTTCAGGCACTGTATTTCAGCTCACTGTATTTCAGCTCACTGTATTTCAGCTCACTGTATTTCAGCTCACTGTATTTCAGCTCACTGTATTTCAGCTCACTGTATTTCAGCTCACTGTATTTCAGCTCACTGTATTTCAGCTCACTGTATTTCAGCTCACTGTATTTCAGCTCACTGTATTTCAGCTCACTGTATTTCAGCTCACTGTATTTCAGCTCACTATATTTCAGCTCACTGTACTGCATTTCAATTTCAACTCAGAACATCTCCATTTTCCACGGAAAATAACAAACTTCAACTCATTCCCCACGCTACACCGAGTAACTTAATCTTCCTATTCACGGCGCTCGAAATTCCGCACCCTAGCGTCGGCTCACGACCCTTCCTTTGATATCCAATTTCAATGAGAGTTCATCAGTAATCTGGTGCCAGATTAGCGCCCTATCTGCTCTTCTCATCAGAAAATCGGACCCTGCTTCTCACCTGTCACCCTTCTCACAGCTCCATCTCGCGGCCAGTCGCTGGGAAATTCAAATAATTCGATACACGGCATGGTGAAGGAAACAAGGTAGGGTCATTTTTATGGGAGAAAATACACCTTCTCTTGTTCGGCTAGCCAATAGAAAGGCTTTATTTCAAACAAACTTCATGACGTCACAAAAACGCCAAATCGTTAGGTAATAGTGGAGCCAGATTTGGGGGTAGCAGTGCTACCAGATGCAATATGAGCGCTGCTATTGGTTCGTTGCCGTTACGTCAGCAAAACCACACAGTCAGGAAAAAAAGACTGGTTTGAACCTACATTGTTTCCTCTACCGTGATACACGACCCGTCGAAAATGACGGGATTTGAGTTTTATTAAATAAGTCCCAAGATGTGGATGCCAAACAAATATATCCATCCCAATAGTACCTGCGATTAAAAAATCATTGTACTTGTGCACTGGTGAAACTCGTATCACAGATACGGTCATTGAGCGTCCTTGTGAGCCTCACAGACACACGCACCAACCAATTTAATGTGTTCACTGAGATTACCATTTTAATAACATAGGATAAATTGCGCACAAAAATTGTACAAATATATTTACATAGTTATTTAGAAATTTAAGAAGACACGTGACGTATTATTGTACAAGGGATGATTTTCTCTGTTATAAAGACTATTTACTGAATGTCTTCTGTCACAGTCCACTAAATACTCTCCGTCAGTTTCCATTCATTTACTGGATATCTTCCATCAACTATACAACAAACTACTACCAAACAAACGTCACCAATATCATCCATGGTCGAAAAAAATATGACCATGAATGTATTCATTCATCTTTTGCTATCTCCCATTCATGATGAAAAAAATTTGATAGAGCATCTGTATGGACTTGTTCATCTTCTGCAAACTCGATCGGCGTCTTCTTTAGTATTTGATCACCTTACCCTATAATATATTGGTTTGCTAACATTATTTTAAGATCCTTTAAAACAAAATTTATGGCTATGTATAACATCAGTGTAAAAACACATGTTAAATTTTGATCAATTAACTACTCGATAAAAAAAATTGATCATGTAATCAGTACAAGATCGTTAATTCGTTCTGTATTGATAAGCATCAGAACATCGAAATATAGCTACAGCAAAGTGAAAAACTGTTAATTTTTATGCCGAATAGAGCCGAGTTTTGAGAGCATAAGATTTGAAAGCATCAAGACTTCTGTAATCTAATTTCTCAACAAAAGTCAGGCGTGTACAGGACAATTATGAACCTTATGCCCCGTCCAATACAAGTCCATTTCTCGCTGCAAAAAAAAAATTTGTTATTTTGATTTTCACTGGACTGAAAAATGTTCGCAACATTTACTAAAGCGACCGATTGCTCAACGCTTCGAAAGCTTTGATGTACATTTGAATGCGATTGAAATATCGGCAGGTAATGAGTATTTTAAAGCATGCTACTCTATTCAATTTACGAACGCTCATCACAAAGACTAGAAAATTTCTCTATCGGTTACATTATATATTTTCCTGAAAAATATTCATGCCGACGTTGCGGAATGGGTTCCTCTACCAGTTTGCTTTAAGCGAATTCAATTTCCAGTGGAGAATTTAGTTGTTTTTTGACTGTTTATTTTTAGACGGCTGTTAATTTGAGCGTTCGAAAAAGAATAATTTTGGAAAAATTCGACTGAGTGCACGGGATGTTGCCTGCATGATACGCCGGATAATCAGAAACGTATTTTAAGTAAAAGTTGTCCAGTTATTGTAGTTATTAGATACATGTAGGTATAGAATTACATAGTTATGTATCGTTTTATAGTTATTGTATACAGTAATGTAGAGTTATAAAGAGATTGTATAGTTATATAGTTATTATTTACTGTACTCTAAATTTATGTAGTGGTTATATAATTATTGTATAATATCCTGTAGAGTTACATAATTTTTGTATAGTTGTTTCAAATTAATAATGAGTTTTTGCATTTCAATATGTGCACAAAAACTACGGTCTCATTTACGTCTTCGCAAAAATTTTGTGTGAGTTGTTGAAAAATTACGATCAAATAATGATCTAAAATATAATAATAATGACACACATATGCATGGGATTGTGTCGGGTTTTTTCCCTCATAGTCGTATGTATAACCACAAAAGAAATAAATTGTTTATCTGTTGTTAGGTAAGCAAACGTTATGGTCAAGTTAGAATAAGTATCTACTGTAGAATGGTTAAGTTAGAATAGTTGGAATGGTTTGGTTAGAATGGTTAGGTTAGAATAGGTAGATTGGCTAGGTTGGAATAGGTAGAGGGCTAGGTAAGTAGAAACTTGATGGTTAGAATAAATTGAGTGGTTAGGTTAGATTCAGTAGAATGTTTAGGTTAGATTCAGTAGAATGTTTAGGTTAGAATAGGTTGGATGTTTGGGTTAGAATAGGTAGTGGTTAGGCTAGAATAGATTGAGCGATTCAGATATAATGAGTTAATTTAGGTTTACTTAAAATAATAAAATATTACCTATAGAAATACGAGTCTCTATGGAAATCCGGTGATTCCTCTGGAAACACGGTAGTTCCTCTGGAAATCCGGTGATTCCTCTGGAAATACGGTAGTTCCTCGGGAAATACGGTAGTTCCTCTGGAAATACGGTAGTTCCTCTGGAAACACGGTAGTTCCTCTGGAAATATGGTAGTTCCTCTGGAAATACGGTAGTTCCTCGGGAAATACGGTAGTTCCTCTGGAAATACGGTAGTTCCTCTGGAAACACGGTAGTTCCTCTGGAAATACGGTAGTTCCTCTGGAAATACGGTAGTTCCTCTGGAAATACGGTAGTTCCTCTAGAAATACGGTAGTTCCTCTGGAAATACGGTAGTTCCTCTGGAAATAGGGTAGTTCCTCTGAAAATACGGTAGTTCCTCTGAAAATACGGTAGTTCCTCTGGAAATACGGTAGTTCCTCTGTAAATACGGTAGTTCCTCTGTAAATACGGTAGTTCCTCTGGAAATACGGTAGTTCTTCTGGAAATACGGTAGTTCTTCTGGAAATACGGTAGTTCCTCTGGAAATACGGTAGTTCCTCTGTAAATACGGTAGTTCCTCTGGAAATACGGTAGTTCCTCTGGAAATACGGTAGTTCTTCTGGAAATACGGTAGTTCCTCTGGAAATACGGTAGTTCCTCTGGAAATCCGGTGATTCTTCTGGAAATACGGTAGTTCCTCTGGAAATACGGTAGTTCCTCTGGAAATACGGTAGTTCTTCTGGAAATACGGTAGTTCCTCTGGAAATACGGTAGTTCCTCTGGAAATCCGGTGATTCCTCTGGAAATACGGTAGTTCCTCTGGAAATCCGGTGATTCCTCTGGAAATACGGTAGTTCCTCTGGAAATCCGGTGATTCCTCTGGAAATACGGTAGTTCCTCTGGAAATACGGTAGTTTCTCTGGAAATACGGTAGTTCTTCTGGAAATACGGTAGTTCTTCTGGAAATACGGTAGTTCCTCTGGAAATACGGTAGTTCTTCTGGAAATACGGTAGTTCCTCTGGAAATACGGTAGTTCCTCTGGAAATACGGTAGTTCCTCTGGAAATACGGTAGTTCCTCTGGAAATACGGTAGTTCTTCTGGAAATACGGTAGTTCCTCTGGAAATACGGTAGTTCCTCTGGAAATCCGGTGATTCCTCTGGAAATACGGTAGTTCCTCTGGAAATCCGGTGATTCCTCTGGAAATACGGTAGTTCCTCTGGAAATCCGGTGATTCCTCTGGAAATACGGTAGTTCCTCTGGAAATACGGTAGTTTCTCTGGAAATACGGTAGTTCTTCTGGAAATACGGTAGTTCTTCTGGAAATACGGTAGTTCCTCTGGAAATACGGTAGTTCCTCTGGAAATACGGTTGTTCCTCTGGAAATACGGTAGTTCCTCTGGAAATACGGTAGTTCCTCTGGAAATCCGGTGATTCCTCTGGAAATCCGGTGATTCCTCTGGAAATACGGTTGTTCCTCTGGAAATACGGTAGTTCCTCTGGAAATCCGGTGATTCCTCTGGAAATACGGTAGTTCCTCTGGAAATACGGTAGTTCCTCTGGAAATACGGTAGTTCCTCTGGAAATACGGTAGTTCCTCTGGAAGTACGGTAGTTCCTCTGGAAATACGGTAGTTCCTCTGGAAATACGGTAGTTCCTCTGGAAATACGGTAGTTCCTCTGGAAATACGGTAGTTCCTCTGGAAATACGGTAGTTCCTCTGGAAATACGGTTGTTCCTCTGGAAATACGGTAGTTCCTCTGGAAATACGGTAGTTCCTCTGGAAATACGGTAGTTCCTCTGGAAATACGGTAGTTCCTCTGGAAATCCGGTGATTCCTCTGGAAATACGGTTGTTCCTCTGGAAATACGGTGATTCCTCTGGAAATACGGTAGTTCCTCTGGAAATACGGTAGTTCCTCTGGAAATACGGTAGTTCCTCTGGAAGTACGGTAGTTCCTCTGGAAATACGGTAGTTCCTCTGGAAATACGGTAGTTCCTCTGGAAATACGGTAGTTCCTCTGGAAATACGGTAGTTCCTCTGGAAATACGGTAGTTCCTCTGGAAATACGGTAGTTCCTCTGGAAATACGGTAGTTCCTCTGGAAATACGGTAGTTCCTCTGGAAATACGGTAGTTCCTCTGGAAATACGGTAGTTCCTCTGGAAATACGGTAGTTCCTCTGGAAATACGGTAGTTCCTCTGGAAATACGGTAGTTCCTCTGGAAATACGGTAGTTTCTCTGGAAATACGGTAGTTCCTCTGGAAATACGGTAGTTCCTCTGGAAATACGGTAGTTCCTCTGGAAATACGGTAGTTCCTCTGGAAATACGGTAGTTCCTCTGGAAATACGGTAGTTCCTCCGGAAATACGGTAGTTCCTCCGGAAATACGGTAGTTCCTCCGGAAATACGATAATCCACATAGAATACGACAATCCTTTGGAAAAATTACAGTCTCTGTCAAAATAAAGTAGTCCCTCTGGAAACACGATACTCCCACTAGAAACGATCCCTCGGGAAAATATCTCCTCTCGAGGTAATCCCGCTAGATTCCGATACCTGAGCTCTCTCTAATTGTCCGACTTTGAAAGTCGTTCATTTTAAAGTCGAGCTCTCGAAGCGAGATCGATGTAGCTCGTTTAGTGTGTGCTTTGCTCAGCGTGTAGCTATATTTTATCTTAAAGATAAGTTTCTTTATATACTTTTTCAGTATAGCTACATTTTATCTTGAAGATTAGTTTCTTTATCGACTTCTTCAATGTAGCTACATTTTATCTTGAGAATACGTTTCTTTATTTACTTTTTCAGTATAGCTAAATTTTATCTTGAAGCTATGTTTCTTTATCTACTTTATTATTTAAAAATAACTCGTTTCAACTCATGATCACAATTTTGAAGATCATTTTTCATTCAAAAAGTACCTGTTGCACTTCAAATTTATTTTAATTCTATCTTAAAGCCTAGTTTCTTCCTTTAAAAGTGTAATGTTTTGTTTAAAGAGAATTCGTTTGAATTCAAGTTCAGTTTTTTTTAAGACCAATTTGCGTTCACATAGAATTTGTTTCAACTCGAATGTATTCGAATTCTTTGGACCAGAATTTTCATTTAAAAAAGAATTCATGTGAATTCTAATTTTGAAAGTGCATATTTTCGAGTTTATTTCGAGTTCAAATTGAATTTTACTTGAAAAATGTGATTCTATTTTTTCGTTTGAGCAGAATTCATTTTATTTCATATTCAAACTTGAATTAAGTGAATTTGGTGTAGTCGAATTCATTCAAAGAGTGGATTCTTTGGAAAAGCAGTAAAAATTTCTAATGCTGTAAAATTGGCTAATACTATTTTATCTGGTCATAAGACTTATTTTCATATTTTAATATTTATTTATAAATGAAAAATTTCATTCAGAAGTTTATTTAATTTTATTCACTTATAAAAATTTTTCCACATTAAACGCAACATGGTTAACCTAACGGGTGCAGTCATGTTCACAGCCCCACACACTACATAGTCAAACTTTTTTCGCGGACAATGCATGTTTTTCGCCGCCTAAGCAATTTAATTACTTAAGTGGCGAGAAACATGCTTGCAGGCGGCGAAAAAGTTAGACTGGCAGAAAAGCTTTCCTGGAACTGGACCAGAAACTACCAATGAGTGGGCGTGGTTTTTGGTCACGAGTTTACGGCTATTCTTTGAGCATAATGTAACTGAGTTAACAATATTTATTTAATTAAGAGGTACGATAAACATAAATTTATCTTAATTTGTGTGTAGTTTCCACAAAAATGGGCGAATTTTCCTCATTAACGTTCGTGTTAATATTTCCTCATTACCTTTGTCATTGTTATGGAGAAATGTATTTAAGACATTAATATTTGGTTATGAAGTACGGTAGACCTAAATACATCTTAAATTTATAAGTCCTCTCCACGAAAAACAATAATTGATGGGCGAACATTGACCTTTTATGTATTCATTCAGTACTATATCTCCAGTAATACGAGAAAAATCGCATAAGTTAATTCTTTCAATGAGATTTTCCTTAAATACTGATACGATTTTTTTCCTATATGTTGCTACGATTCTCAAAATTACAAGAAGCAGCGCAGTGTGTTCTGTAGAATGTGCTGATTCATTCCCTTACTTGCCGCGCCGGAGGGAACATCACAAAAATATAATTTTTACATTTTTGCTTCACACACGAGTGAGCACAGGCCCACACTCCCGCGTAGGGAAAGTTTGTTTGAGTGCGTCGAAGTGTTTGAGAAATAAATTATTAAGTTTTACAGCCAGTGTAGTCTGAATGGGGGACTGCGAAGAAAAGGATAAATTGCTAAGTTTTGTGTGCTGTGTAGTCTGAATGGCGGGATCGCAGAGAGGAGTGCATAAAAATCACCCTTGAATATTATTTTTTGGTTGATATGCGTTAAAAAAATTTTCTCTGAAAGTAGAATCTTTAGTTTACGTTTTTTTTCACCAGGTGGCGATAATATAACTTTGTTGGTACATTTTTTAATTTTAAAGAACGCAATTATGACCCACACCATCGTTACGTATACATCCTGTTGTAAACAAGAACTATAGGGGGAAATAATTTTATTAACAGACTTTGTCACGAATGACAGACCCACTTAACGTAACGTGACCTAACCTGATCTTCAAACATGGTTATATACAAGGTACTCCAAAAAAATCTACTCGCTCTTTGATTGCACAGTACTCATTTTACGTATTCTGCACAGTTCAGAATATGTAAAGTGCGTAACTAAACATAAGTAAAACAACTATCAAAAACTAAGGTTTTTTAGTATACGCAAAGGTTTGCATCGCTAAGAAATATGAACAATCTCTGAAAGATTTTTGGCTTCTAAGAATACGAAGAGATCTGAATAGCTCCAAAAATAAAAAACATATTCGTGAACTATGTATTTTCAGAATACACATGGGCACACATTTCTACAAAAAACTAAACATGACTTTAGATTTTCAGAATACATAAATTAACTTAAAACAAAACCTAAAAAACTGTCCCTCTACTTCGACGTCCCCTTTTTCATCTGGGACGTTTTTTTGCAAGGTGCCTCGTTTTGAGACGGAAGCTTCGTATTCTTGACACGTTTGAATTTCAGTGACTCCCCTCGCCCGAACTTCTGAGTTGCCTTTAGAAAGATTTTAGGCGGTCATAGAGGGGGCGTCGAGCCACTTAGTCTCCCTCAGTTGTCAAAACTGAAATGAAAGGTGGGTGGCAAGAGGCCGGGCAGAGACGCCATTTGTAGTGGCGGCATGCACCGGGAATGGGACAACTCGATCCAAGAAATGCGTAAATGGAGAGAAAAGGAAACGGACGCAAAGTGTGAGGGAATAAACACGATGAAGAGAGAAATGGACAAAAAGGAGGAAGGTACGGAGCATAGAGACGGAAGAAATGGACAAAAACGAGGAAGAGACGAAGCATAAATAAGAAAGAAATTGACAAAAAAGGAAGACACGAACGCCACGTATGAAGAAACGAACGGGATGAAGAGCTAGATGGATGAAAAGGACGAAGAAATGTAGGCATGGAAGATGAAAGCTGACGAAAAGGAAGAATATCTGCGCACAAAGAAGATAGAAACGGAAACAATGCAACGGATGGAAGATATGAAAGAAATGGAAGAAAGGGGAGGAATTTTACGCATAGAGGAGAAAAATGGACACAAAGAAGAGAGAAATGGACACAAAGAAGAGAGAAATGGACACTAAGAAGAGAGAAATGGACACAAAGAAGAGAGAAATGGACACAAAGAAGAGAGAAATGGACACAAAGAAGAGAGAAATGGACACTAAGAAGAGAGAAATGGACACAAAGAAGAGAGAAATGGACACAAAGAAGAGAGAAATGGACACATAGAAGAGAGAAATGGACACAAAGAAGAGAGAAATGGACACAAAGAAGAGAGAAATGGACACAAAGAAGAGAGAAATGGACACAAAGAAGAGAGAAATGGACACAAAGAAGAGAGAAATGGACACAAAGAAGAGAGAAATGGACACAAAGAAGAGAGAAATGGACACAAAGAAGAGAGAAATGGACAGAAAGAAGAGAGAAATGGACACAAAGAAGAGAGAAATGGACACAAAGAAGAGAGAAATGGACACAAAGAAGAGAGAAATGGACACAAAGAAGAGAGAAATGGACACAAAGAAGAGAGAAATGGACACAAAGAAGAGAGAAATGGACACAAAGAAGAGAGAAATGGACACAAAGAAGAGAGAAATGGACACAAAGAAGAGAGAAATGGACACAAAGAAGAGAGAAATGGACACAAAGAAGAGAGAAATGGACACAAAGAAGAGAGAAATGGACACAAAGAAGAGAGAAATGGACACAAAGAAGAGAGAAATGGACACAAAAGTGGAAAATTGTTCACGAAGAAGAAAGGAACAGACACTAAGGTAAAAATGAAGCTGACGTTTTGAATAAATAAAAAAAAATATTGTGAAGAGCAAGACGAAAAGGAACCGGTCAGTCAGTGTGTTTCGGTTGTGTAGAAAATTTGACCTGAGCCTCTCGCTTGAAAGCCTAAAGATTAAAATGCACTTTCTGTGCTTAATAGTCCAAATTTTTAATCCCTAGAAACATTAGAATGTACTTTTTATTGTTGTACTTGTTGATGTAACGAACATTCCCAGCATGCAAACCTTATATTCCATTTTTATATTACCTTATATTACTTTTTTCCAATAACACTTTTTGACGATACGTTACCAAATTTTGCCCTCATACCTATATGATCCTTGATATTGACTGAATATTCATAGGGAACCCGCTCTTTAAAATAAATCAATCCACCATTTTAATATTCAAAATGAACGCTCAGTTGAAACCAAAACATATATATGGTTAAAAAATACTGACAAAGAAACGTATTTGACGTATTAAGTTTATACGACCCAAATTCATATATGATAAAATTTTCAGAATACATAAATCATTTAGATTTCATGTTTTTCAAAGGTAAAACTAGCTGAAAGGTGACGCAAAGCTGCAGGTAAGCTTAATACGTTAACTGTAACGGGTTAAACTAAAGTTCATTATTCAATTTAAATTTAAAGTAAATTGTAGTAAAGAGTTTTGAAAGTAGAAAACATTTACTGGATCGTGCATTCATTTATCTTTCATCAGGTATTTATAAAAATTGAGTGAGTGATTGCAGGTCGGTCAGCAGCATTATGAGAATCTCCTTAGTGACCACCGGTGGGTCCCTTCACAGGAAATTTGTTAACGAAACGTTTTCGAGCAAGAAAAACCGGCTGGTAACTGCCACAAAGCTGCAGGTACACTAGTTCATCACGTCGGTGTTGCCATCTCGGGCTCAATATAACGGCTTCATCATCCTGATTGGTGGAGGCAAACACAGCAGCGACCGCCGGCCAATCACGAGGCTTCTTCTGTGGCGGTTGAGTGATGGATAGGCCTGGAGGTTTATTATTGGACTGTGATGCATGTGTCTTCGGCGATTGATCGCCCTCGTCGTTTCCCAATGATTCTTAAACAAACACTGTGGGATTTATTACTACCGAAGTTCTACGGAAAGGTGGATGTATTCTAAATATTTACGTGTGGCATCGTGAGCTGTCGAAAAAATTGATCTAGTAGTGTTAGAGTTTGTGGAGTAGAGATGTGAGTAAAGTATAGAGTGGAAAATGTCTATGAAAAAGTCTAAGATAATGCTAGAAATTACTTTTCTAATTTCAAGAGCTATATTGAGTGGCTTCGTATACTTTCATTGTGTACGGGAATTTGAAGTTGAAAACGCCTTAGCGTAGTAAAATTTTCAGCAAGGAAAAATATTACGGATGCACGGCAAAAGGAACACCAAATTGGAAGTAGGGTAATTCATCAAATATCGAACAGAAACCACGTGTGTCTAGAAACAACCTTCATAAATCGGTAACTTTTGCTCTGAATAACTGTTGCGGGCCTCAAGATTATTCTTGAACAGTTGCTTTCTTGTTCTGTGATGTCGCTTTAAAGACAACGTAGATTGTTGGAATTTATTTATTGTTCTAAAAATCGAATTCTTTAATAACATAATTTCATCAATATCGAACATGAATCGAACAAGAATTTTGATCCGAACAGGATGGTTTGTCAATTAGTTCTCCTCGTATGGAACTTTTGTGAGAGTATTAGCATGCCACGTATGGTTTGTCTATTAGTACGCCTCGTATATTTTGTCCATTAATATGCCTCGTATGGCTTTTCTATTTGTACACCTCTGATGGTTTGTCAATTAGTACTTCTCGTATGGAACTTTTGTTTTAGGACGTCCTATATTAAGAAACTTTTTAAAACCCAATATGTTGATATGTATCTCATGTGGCCACTAGGAAAATAAACGTTTTTCTTTCTTTTTTTTTTCTTTGGTGCACTGGATTTTCTTGGAAGTGCTCGCGGTGGCACAGCGGTTAAGGGATCGGACTTGTATGTAGGAGTCGCGGGTTCGTATCCCGGCGTGGCGCTGCGATTTTCCCCATTGGGTATAATGGAAAGCTCAAGCACAATACCCCACTCGACCCAGGTGTCGGAAATGGGTACCGGCTTTACGGGGGAACCGTCATGGTGTCCTATGTATAGTGTTAGTTATAAGACATTGAAAAACCAATGCTTAAGATCATTTGCATCAGGCTTGATTAGAAATAAAGCATCCCAAAGATGCCGATGTTTGTTTTGTTTGTTTGTTTGAAATAACTGTCTCATTACTTATTTTCAGGGAGCATTTGAATGGAGTGTTATCAAAATTTGAATATGATGTCGATGTTTCATTTGCAGTGCTTGTTGAACCATCATTGTGATTATCAACCTGTGTGACCTTTTTTGGAGTAGAGTGTAGAGCACTCGTCAATGAATTATTATTGATGCTTGCATCAGTTTTCTTGGCAAGGGATTGATCATCAGTAAATGTAGAAAATCATTGATGATCTTGAGGGCCTTGGAACACCAGCAGCTGATTGGTCGCCATCTTCAACTATTCAATGTTATTATCAAGCGTTAATACAATATTTTAAGGAAATGAAACAGGCGTTCAATAGATCGATTCAGTTATTTAAAAGAATTAAGAATCGAAAAGCCTTGTTCGAGGCATAAATTCATTATTGTCAAGGAATTTTGATTCGAACACCTTTGTTCAGTATTTAATACTGACATGAAATAGGAACTGAATGTCGAACATGGAATAATTATCATGTTTTTATCGGGAAAGAAAAAAATACAGCAACAGAACATCATTTGGCAACACTACTCTCTAGTTATGGCGGGAGGTTGACGTTGGCACAACAACAGTTAAACAGTCGCAATTTTCCCGAGGTGCGTAAGATTTTTCAAGTGAAAAAATATGACCAATTTGCAAGGGTCGTACAGAAAATGTATTCGTAACACCTGGTAGCAGTTTGCAGCTCACAGAAATGAGTTCTTATCACTAAAATAGGAGTTTTAGATGTAAGATCACCGGCACTGTGCAAGTTTGGATGCTTATGAAATTTATTACGCGCATATTTTCAAAGTTGTTCGATAATCAGTTCAGTTCGATATTTGATGAATTACCCTAAGTTCGACTGAGGTTTGAAATAAAATAAGATTTCAATTTCTGGAATGCACAAATTCATTAGTTACATTTGTGTGTCATAAACGTACATTTTTATGCTCAATTTCTGTATTTAGAGTATGTAAATCAATTTGTTTGCTCTAGGTTAAGAGTAAGAGAGGTAGATAGATTAAATTCTAATAATATTCTCACAGCTCAAGCTAGAAACATTGAATTTTAGACACAATCAAATAAAACTAGAAGTCTAATGAAAAGTTTTCAATGTTCTAAAATTCGAAGTAAACTGATTATGTAAATTTAGACTGAGTTCGTTCAACAAAATAAGTACTACTTGCTGAGTGGAAGGATGTTGTATTATTACTGTCGTTTGAAGCGGTACACCAATAAGTTACCCTATATTATTATACTTTCAATAAAAGGTTATGAATATAATTTTGAATTGCATCTGTGTGCTCTGTATGTGTGTGTCTTAACCGAGAATGCAGTCGACATTATTAACTACCAGTAACTAGTAAAAGTTAAGTGATCCTTAAAAACTATGTGCCATTGATTTTAATTTGGAAAACTCACCGCAAATTTTACTTGGTGCTTGACCGTTCAGCGTCGCAGAGCAATAATTTAACATGTTATTTATATTAATATTAATTTTAATCATTATTGGTAATAATATAATAATAACTAATATTATTTTATCAATTACTATTATCACTATTACTGGTCGATATTGAGTTTAATGCGCTCACGGAAATTGAAAATTCTGTTCCCGAGAATCGGCAGGAGAACACATTTAAAAACGTTTTACATGAATGACATTTTTCTCGCTGAAGCGTAATTTTCGAGTTATTAAACTTTGAAGTTATAGGAATGTCGTATATAGAAGTGAAGGAACGGACACGTAAATATGCTGTAACACGGTATTGACGCAACGATGGGTGAGGTTAGGTTAGGTAATGTTTGGTTAGTTAATTAAACTAACCTAAAATAACCTAATTCAACCTAAAATAGCTTACCTCAACTTCCCCAAGCCTAAGCTGTTTTCCCGCCAAAAATGTGGACGTGTCTCGCCAAAAAAAAGCGTGTTCCAAGACAGCGGTGACTTAGCAACCGACTGCATAATGTTATTCCTACCTGAACGTAATTATTGTTATATCTGGAAAATTACGCATTACCGAGCAAAAAGTCATTCATGTGAAACGTCTTTAAATGTGTTCTTCTACCGATTCTTGGAAAACAAATTCATGAATTCCGTGAGCGCAATGAAGTCAATATCGACCCTATTATTCATATTCAAATCATATTATAATAAGCTATTATTCAACCGGCGGAAAAAACTCGAAATTTGAATTCACAAATTTTCAAATGGTGTAAAATATACTTTTACATGACTTTGAGCTCAGATAAGCCAAAGTAAACATGGTTAGGGTACATTAGGTTAGGGAGGTTAAGTTAGGGTAGGGTAGGTTATAGTACGTCAGGTTAGGGTGGGTTAGTTTAGGGTGGGTTAGTTTAGGGTGGGTTTAGTTAGGGTAAGTGAGGTGAGGAGAGGTTAATCGGTACTGATTTTGACACATTGACCACGTAATACGTGAACCAGACCGTAAATTGTTTATTTAGGCTGGGGTATAAATGTAAAATTTTTTGATTACTTCACCACCGATTTCAAAATAAATACTATTGTACGAAATGAAATATTATTGATCAAGTATACATTTCAGTTTTTAAAAAGTATAGGAATATATTCGAGCAGTAAAGCCGGGTTTCAGTGCTGCTACTTACAAACTAATCAACCAACCGTAGCAACCGCGCAAACGTAGTCAACGTGGGACTGTTTTTTTTGTAGTTCAAAGAGCCAGCCTCCGTAAATGAAAAAAATAATTGAAATAGGTGAAATAATAAAAAATTAAGGATTTTAGAAGGTATGACCTCGTCCATTTCTAATCAAAAGAGTAATTATTAGCACTTTCCCTGCGGTGAGACCCACCGGTGGTCACTGAAAGAATTTTCACAATGCTGATGGCCGATCCCGCGGTCACTGTCTCAATCTTCATAAATACTTAATCAAAGCTAAATCAAGGCATGATCCAGTTAATGTTTGCCCTTTTCCAAATGTCTTATTACAATTGACTTTAAATTAGTGTTGAACTTTGAACTTCAGTTAACCCATCGCAGTTTAACGACAGTAAAGTTTAGTCAAAACAGACCTAAGAACACGAGAAAGACTGATTTGATCTGTGGACTCGTTGACCACGATGGGTAAAACTGAAGTTCAATATTCAACTCGAATTCAAAGTCAATTGTAGGACGCCATTTTGAAAATAGCAAGCATTAAACTATGTATATTGGGCCTTCATTAAACTTTTATTATGTATTACCACGATTTAAATTGAAGTTCGATATTTAACTCATTTTAGACTTAGTTTTAAGGTCAATTTTGGAAATAACGAACATTAAATAGGTCGCACCTTCATTTAGTTTTTTTAAGCCTTTATTGAAATTGAGTTAGTGACTGCTGGTCGGGCAGCAGCATTATGAAAATCCTCTCAGTGGCCACCGGTGGCTCACGTCGCACTTAACCCTTTGTGTACTGACGGTTACTCTAGCGCCAAGAGGGCTCGTGCTTCCAGTTTAGGAGACCAAAACATAATTTTAAAGTAATTTAGTTAAAGAGGGAATATTTATATATAATATAGGGAATATTTTGAAGTAAATGATAAAATTAGGGAAATTGATTGCACCCATTAAACTATTTATTAGACAACCCAGAAGCTTGCTCGTGTAAATTACCATTGAAAACCACTAAGTTCACGCCACAGCGTCCGTACAACATTTAATAACTTTCCTATTCAACTTTAGCAAGTTTTTTCGGACCTTTGACAAAGTGAGGCAAGAACTTTAAATTCTTTCATCCAAAATTTAAAAACTTTTTTCCAAAATCGGAAAAGGTCTCTCGCTAAGCATAGGGCTTTAAATATTCGTAATTTTTCAAATTTAAATGTAGAAGTAGGGCTATGAAAGTGCTAATGAAAATTAAGTTTGCGACTCCTGGTCAATCAGACTTTCAATACCTGTTTTCATTCGCATAAGATATGCGAGTTTCGACGAACAAAATGTGACAAAAGTTCTTCTGCTAAATTGCTAGAAGAAAAAATTGTCTTCATTTGAAAGTTTCGCTTTTTGTGAGACAGAGCTGCCAAGAAATATTGCTTCAGTTTTATGGGCTACGAGCATCCAAATGCGAGTTGGAAAACTGTCTTTAAAAATTTTCATGATTGCCGAATACTGAAGAAAATTGCGCTTTTTTCTTTACTTTTTTGTAGATTTTACTACGCAATTAACTGCTCTTTCTAAGTAGAACTGGTGTTCTTTCTGAGTAGAACTGGTGTTCATTCTGAAACGAACTGGTGTTCTTTCTGAAAAGAACTGGTGTTCTTTCTGAAAAGAACTGGTGTTCTTTCTGAGTAGAACTAAGGTTCTTTCTGAGTAGAACTGGGGTTCTTTCTGAGTAGAACTGGTGTTCTTTCTGAGTAGAACTGGTGTTCTTTCTGAGTAGAACTGGTGTTCTTTCTGAGTAGAACTGGTGTTCTTTCTGAGTAGAACTGGGGTTCTTTCTGAGTAGAACTGGTGTTCTTTCTGAGTAAAACTGGTGTTCTTTCTGAGTAAAACTGGTGCTCTTTCTGAGTAGAACTGGTGCTCTTTCTGAGTAGAACTGGTGTTCTTTCTGAGTAGAACTGGTGTTCTTTCTGAGTAGAACTGGTGTTCTTTCTGAGTAGAACTGGTGTTCTTTCTGAGTAGAACTGGGGATCTTTCTGAGTAGAACTGGGGTTCTTTCTGAGTAGAACTGGGCTTCTTTCTGAATAGAACTGGGGTTCTTTCTGAATAGAACTGAGGTTCTTTCTGAGTAGAACTGGGGTTCTTTCTGAGTAGAACTGGGGTTCTTTCTGAGTAGAACTGGGGTTCTTTCTGAGTAGAACTGGGGTTCTTTCTGAGTAGAACTGGGGTTCTTTCTGAGTAGAACTGGGGTTCTTTCTGAGTAGAACTGGGGTTCTTTCTGAGTAGAACTGGGGTTCTTTCTGAGTAGAACTGGGGTTCTTTCTGAGTAGAACTGGGGTTCTTTCTGAGTAGAACTGGGGTTCTTTCTGAGTAGAACTGGGGTTCTTTCTGAGTAGAACTGGGGTTCTTTCTGAGTAGAACTGGGGTTCTTTCTGAGTAGAACTGGGGTTCTTTCTGAGTAGAACTGGGGTTCTTTCTGAGTAGAACTGGGGTTCTTTCTGAGTAGAACTGGGGTTCTTTCTGAGTAGAACTGGGGTTCTTTCTGAGTAGAACTGGGGTTCTTTCTGAGTAGAACTGGGGTTCTTTCTGAGTAGAACTGGGGTTCTTTCTGAGTAGAACTGGGGTTCTTTCTGAGTAGAACTGGGGTTCTTTCTGAGTAGAACTGGGGTTCTTTCTGAGTAGAACTGGGGTTCTTTCTGAGTAGAACTGGGGTTCTTTCTGAGTAGAACTGGGGTTCTTTCTGAGTAGAACTGGGGTTCTTTCTGAGTAGAACTGGGGTTCTTTCTGAGTAGAACTGGGGTTCTTTCTGAGTAGAACTGGGGTTCTTTCTGAGTAGAACTGGGGTTCTTTCTGAGTAGAACTGGGGTTCTTTCTGAGTAGAACTGGGGTTCTTTCTGAGTAGAACTGGGGTTCTTTCTGAGTAGAACTGGGGTTCTTTCTGAGTAGAACTGGGGTTCTTTCTGAGTAGAACTGGGGTTCTTTCTGAGTAGAACTGGTGTTCTTTCTGAGTAGAACTGGGGTTCTTTCTGAGTAGAACTGGGGTTCTTTCTGAGTAGAACTGGGGTTCTTTCTGAGTAGAACTGGGGTTCTTTCTGAGTAGAACTGGGGTTCTTTCTGAGTAGAACTGGGGTTCTTTCTGAGTAGAACTGGGGTTCTTTCTGAGTAGAACTGGGGTTCTTTCTGAGTAGAACTGGGGTTCTTTCTGAGTAGAACTGGGGTTCTTTCTGAGTAGAACTGGGGTTCTTTCTGAGTAGAACTGGGGTTCTTTCTGAGTAGAACTGGTGTTCTTTCTGAGTAGAACTGGGGTTCTTTCTGAGTAGAACTGGTGTTCTTTCTGAGTAGAACTGGTGTTCTTTCTGAGTAGAACTGGTGTTCTTTCTGAGTAGAACTGGTGTTCTTTCTGAGTAGAACTGGTGTTCTTTCTGAGTAGAACTGGTGTTTTTTCTGAGTAGAACTGGTGTTCTTTCTGAGTAGAACTGGTGTTCTTTCTGAGTAGAACTGGGGTTCTTACTGAGTAGAACTGGGGTTCTTACTGAGTAGAACTGGGGTTCTTTCTGAGTAGAACTGGTGTTCTTTCTGAGTAAAACTGGTGTTCTTTCTGAGTAAAACTGGTGCTCTTTCTGAGTAGAACTGGTGCTCTTTCTGAGTAGAACTGGTGTTCTTTCTGAGTAGAACTGGGGATCTTTCTGAGTAGAACTGGGGTTCTTTCTGAGTAGAACTGGGGTTCTTTCTGAGTAGAACTGGGCTTCTTTCTGAGTAGAACTGGGGTTCTTTCTGAGTAGAACTGGGGTTCTTTCTAAGTAGAACTGGGGTTCTTTCTGAGTAGAACTGGGGTTCTTTCTGAGTAGAACTGGGGTTCTTTCTGAGTAGAACTGGGGTTCTTTCTGAGTAGAACTGGGGTTCTTTCTGAGTAGAACTGGGGTTCTTTCTGAGTAGAACTGGGGTTCTTTCTGAGTAGAACTGGGGTTCTTTCTGAGTAGAACTGGGGTTCTTTCTGAGTAGAACTGGGGTTCTTTCTGAGTAGAACTGGGGTTCTTTCTGAGTAGAACTGGGGTTCTTTCTGAGTAGAACTGGGGTTCTTTCTGAGTAGAACTGGGGTTCTTTCTGAGTAGAACTGGGGTTCTTTCTGAGTAGAACTGGGGTTCTTTCTGAGTAGAACTGGGGTTCTTTCTGAGTAGAACTGGGGTTCTTTCTGAGTAGAACTGGGGTTCTTTCTGAGTAGAACTGGGGTTCTTTCTGAGTAGAACTGGGGTTCTTTCTGAGTAGAACTGGGGTTCTTTCTGAGTAGAACTGGGGTTCTCTCTGAGTAGAACTGGGGTTCTCTCTGAGTAGAACTGGGGTTCTCTCTGAGTAGAACTGGGGTTCTCTCTGAGTAGAACTGGGGTTCTCTCTGAGTAGAACTGGGGTTCTCTCTGAGTAGAACTGGGGTTCTCTCTGAGTAGAACTGGGGTTCTCTCTGAGTAGAACTGGGGTTCTCTCTGAGTAGAACTGGGGTTCTCTCTGAGTAGAACTGGGGTTCTTTCTGAGTAGAACTGGGGTTCTTTCTGAGTAGAACTGGGGTTCTTTCTGAGTAGAACTGGGGTTCTTTCTGAGTAGAACTGGGGTTCTTTCTGAGTAGAACTGGGGTTCTTTCTGAGTAGAACTGGGGTTCTTTCTGAGTAGAACTGGGGTTCTTTCTGAGTAGAACTGGGGTTCTTTCTGAGTAGAACTGGGGTTCTTTCTGAGTAGAACTGGGGTTCTTTCTGAGTAGAACTGGGGTTCTTTCTGAGTAGAACTGGGGTTCTTTCTGAGTAGAACTGGGGTTCTTTCTGAGTAGAACTGGGGTTCTTTCTGAGTAGAACTGGGGTTCTTTCTGAGTAGAACTGGGGTTCTTTCTGAGTAGAACTGGGGTTCTTTCTGAGTAGAACTGGGGTTCTTTCTGAGTAGAACTGGGGTTCTTTCTGAGTAGAACTGGGGTTCTTTCTGAGTAGAACTGGGGTTCTTTCTGAGTAGAACTGGGGTTCTTTCTGAGTAGAACTGGGGTTCTTTCTGAGTAGAACTGGGGTTCTTTCTGAGTAGAACTGGGGTTCTTTCTGAGTAGAACTGGGGTTCTTTCTGAGTAGAACTGGGGTTCTTTCTGAGTAGAACTGGGGTTCTTTCTGAGTAGAACTGGGGTTCTTTCTGAGTAGAACTGGGGTTCTTTCTGAGTAGAACTGGGGTTCTTTCTGAGTAGAACTGGGGTTCTTTCTGAGTAGAACTGGGGTTCTTTCTGAGTAGAACTGGGGTTCTTTCTGAGTAGAACTGGGGTTCTTTCTGAGTAGAACTGGGGTTCTTTCTGAGTAGAACTGGGGTTCTTTCTGAGTAGAACTGGGGTTCTTTCTGAGTAGAACTGGGGTTCTTTCTGAGTAGAACTGGGGTTCTTTCTGAGTAGAACTGGGGTTCTTTCTGAGTAGAACTGGGGTTCTTTCTGAGTAGAACTGGGGTTCTTTCTGAGTAGAACTGGGGTTCTTTCTGAGTAGAACTGGGGTTCTTTCTGAGTAGAACTGGGGTTCTTTCTGAGTAGAACTGGGGTTCTTTCTGAGTAGAACTGGGGTTCTTTCTGAGTAGAACTGGGGTTCTTTCTGAGTAGAACTGGGGTTCTTTCTGAGTAGAACTGGGGTTCTTTCTGAGTAGAACTGGGGTTCTTTCTGAGTAGAACTGGGGTTCTTTCTGAGTAGAACTGGGGTTCTTTCTGAGTAGAACTGGGGTTCTTTCTGAGTAGAACTGGGGTTCTTTCTGAGTAGAACTGGGGTTCTTTCTGAGTAAAACTGGTGCTCTTTCTGAGTAGAACTACTACTCTAAAGCCAAAGTTCTTACTCTGCAATCTTCCATTCATTTGATTTACACAAGTCCTCGCTGAATCCCTGCTGAACAATCTCCACTAGTTTCGTGCAGACAATCCTCACTAATTCTGCAAATAATAGATATTTTGCTTGTTCTCTGTACATAGCCTTTCTCAAGTTCTCAGTCAACAATCTGTCACAAGTTCTCGGTCAACAACCTGTCCCTAGTTCTCTGTCAATAATCTGTAACTAGTTCTCGGTCAAAAATCTGTCACTAGTTTTCGGTCAACAATCTGTAACTAGTTCTCGGTCAACTATCTGTCACTAGTTCTCAGTCCATAATCTGTCACTAGTTCTCAGTCAATAATCTGTCACTATTTCTCAGTCAACAATATGTCACTAGTTCAGTCAACAATATGTCACTAGTTCTCAGTCAACAATGTCACTAGTTCTCGGTCAACAATATGTCACTAGTTCTCGGTCAACAATGTCACTAGTTCTCGGTCAACAATATGTCACTAATTCTCGGTCAACAATGTCACTAGTTCTCGGTCAACAATATGTCACTAGTTCTCGGTCAACAATCTGTCACTAGTTCTCAGTCCATAATCTGTCACTAGTTCTCAGTCCATAATCTGTCACTAGTTCTCAGTCAATAATCTGTCACTAGTTCTCAGTCAATAATCTGTCACTATTTCTCAGTCAACAATATGTCACTAGTTCAGTCAACAATATGTCACTAGTTCTCAGTCAACAATGTCACTAGTTCTCAGTCAACAATATGTCACTAGTTCTCGGTCAACAATATGTCACTAGTTCATTCAACAATATGTCACTAGTTCAGTCAACAATATGTCACTAGTTCAGTCAACAATGTCACTAGTTCTCAGTCAACAATATGTCACTAGTTCTCAGTCAACAATATGTTACTAGTTCTCGGTCAACAATGTCACTAGTTCTCAGTCAACAATATGTCACTAGTTCTCGGTCAACAATATGTCACTAGTTCTCAGTCAACAATATGTCACTAGTTCTCAGTCAACAATATGTCACTAGTTCTCAGTCGACAATATGTCACTAGTTCTCAGTCGACAATATGTCACTAGTTCTCAGTCAACAATATGTCACTAGTTCTCGGTCAACAATATGTCACTAGTTCTCGGTCAACAATATGTCACTAGTTCTCGGTCAACAATATGTCACTAGTTCTCGGTCAACAATATGTCACTAGTTCTCGGTCAACAATATGTCACTAGTTCTCGGTCAACAATATGTCACTAGTTCTCGGTCAACAATATGTCACTAGTTCTCGGTCAACAATATGTCACTAGTTCTCGGTCAACAATATGTCACTAGTTCTCGGTCAACAATATGTCACTAGTTCTCGGTCAACAATATGTCACTAGTTCTCGGTCAACAATATGTCACTAGTTCTCGGTCAACAATATGTCACTAGTTCTCGGTCAACAATATGTCACTAGTTCTCGGTCAACAATATGTCACTAGTTCTCGGTCAACAATATGTCACTAGTTCTCGGTCAACAATATGTCACTAGTTCTCGGTCAACAATATGTCACTAGTTCTCGGTCAACAATATGTCACTAGTTCTCGGTCAACAATATGTCACTAGTTCTCGGTCAACGTTACTAGTTCTCACTACTCTGCACACAATCCTCCTCGAATTCCCGTTACACGGTCAATCATAACCTTTCACTATTTCCTTACACTATCCTTCACCACTTCCGTGCACTATGCTTCACCATTTCCCTGCACTATTCATTACTATTTCCCTGCACTATCCGTCACCATTACCCTGCACTATCCTTCACAATTACCCTGCACTATCCTTCACTATTACCCTGCACTATCCTTCACCATTGCCCTGCACTATCCTTCACCATTGCCCTGCACTATCCTTCACCATTGCCCTGCACTATCCTTCACCATTACCCTGCACTATCCTTCACTATTACCCTGCACTATCCTTCACTATTACCCTGCACTATCCTTCACTATTACCCTGCACTATCCTTCACTATTACCCTGCACTATCCTTCACCATTCCCCTGCACTATCCTTCACCATTCCCCTGCACTATCCTTCACAATTCCCCTGCACTATCCTTCACCATTTCCCTGCACTATCCTTCACAATTCCTCTGCACTATCCTTCACCATTCCCCTGCACTATCCTTCACCATTCCCCTGCACTATCCTTCACCATTCCCCTGCACTATCCTTCACCATTCCCCTGCACTATCCTTCACCATTCCCCTGAACTATCCTTCACAATTCCCCTGCACTATCCTTCACCATTCCCCTGCACTATCCTTCACAATTCCCCTGCACTATCCTTCACCATTTCCCTGCACTATCCTTCACAATTCCTCTGCACTATCCTTCACCATTTCCCTGCACTATCCTTCACAATTCCTCTGCACTATCCTTCACAATTCCCCTGCACTATCCTTCACCATTTCCCTGCACTATCCTTCACAATTCCTCTGCACTATCCTTCACCATTCCCCTGTACACAATTCCACTCTTGTGTCCTCTTCACAATTGCTTATTTTTCACAATTCCTCACTAATATTCTTTTCATGAACTTTCAGTAATATTCTTTCGACCAATTCTCACTAATATTCATTTCATCAACTCTCAATAATATTATTTTCACCTACTCGCAAATATTCTTTTCACCACCTCTAACTAATATTCTTTTCACCACCTCTAACTAATATTCTTTTCACCACCTCTAACTAATATTCTTTCCACAAACTCTCACTAATATTCTTTTCACAAACTCTCACTAATATTCTTTTCACAAACTCTCAGAAATATTCTTTTCACAAACTCTCAGAAATATTCTTTCACAAACTCTCACTAATATTCTTTCCACAAACTCTCACTAATATTCTTTTCACAAACTCTCACAAATATTCTTTCACAAACTCTCACAAATATTCTTTCACAAACTCTCACTAATATTCTTTCCGCAATCCTTAACTAATTCACTGTTCACAATCCTTCACTAACTTCCTTCCCACAACCATTTCCCAATGCCCGCACACACTCCGTACTTTCCCCGCTCCCTCCCCACACGCCCGCCGCCGCACAGACCGCGCACACAACGCTGCCAGGCCGCCGAGCCTATTGAACAATTTTGGTGCATTGTTCGGCCGAAAATTCATTTTGCGGTTTTTCGAAGGCTACATTTAAGCGCGTCGGCATTCATTAAAAACCCGGCCGATTTTCTGCATCGAAACAGAGCGGGAATAGTTTATTTACAGGCCGTTCGTGGTTTCATTTTGTGTATCTGTGTGGTATGAAAGAAGCTGGTGATGGATACTGACAATTTTTTATAATATAGGTGTCTGTTTGGAGAATTTTGTGTTTTTCTTGGTTTGCGTATTTGAATGTCCGCTAATTTTGTTCGGCTTCAGTTCCTTGGTAGAATTTGTTATTATAGATAAAAAAACTGCGAGTAAAGGATGACGTGAAAAAGTTTCTCCTCAAAACCATTTGTGTTAAATTAACGAAAAATGAGTTTTGAAGGAACGAGGATGTTTTAATTAACACGTATACTGCGATAGGTGGAACTGAAGTTCAATATTCAACTCAATTGTAGTAAGCAAGGCTGATAATAGCTAACATGAACTGGATCGTGCCTTCATTTAAGCCTTCTTCAAGTATTTATGAAAATTAAGTTTGTTACTACTGGTCGGTCAGCAGCATCATGAAAACTCCCTATGTGTAAATTCCTTCACGTCGCCGTCAGGGTATTGAAATAGGGAGGCTCAACCTTGCATATAATCTAATCCAATCCTAGGTGCTAAAATCAACCCATTCATTTTTAGGGAACTCGAGCTCAGTTGCGAGCGATCGAGCTTTTCTACACCGGCGGAATTCAGCGTAAATAAAAGTTAGCTCTTGTATGCCATTATGTAAATTCAGGGATATGATGAAGGTGGTTTTGCAAAAGCACTTAAAACTTTGCAGCGCGTTGGAATTAACATCGAAGCGATGATCGGGATATTTTCCGTTGCCTGCGTCTGATACGATCACGAAACGCTTTCAGAGCATCAATTTCAGGCTTCAAACACAAAATTCAGCTTCTAAACTCTGCCCAAAGATCAAATAAGGTCTTCACTGAAGCGATGGTTTCGATTTTCAGCATGTATTCCGAATTTTGACGAGTTCAATATAATTTAAAGCTTTTCGTCTATTTTCAAACTGCCCGTATCTTCTCGAAGTTTCTTGGGACTTTTGAAGTTTTTGTTCTTTCCTAAGTTTTCGTCAGTAAGATTAATCGTCAGTTTTTCTGGGCTTAGATTCCAAAACTAAATTTTCAATTTGTCTAGGAAATTTTCCCTTTCACCGCAAGATTTTTAATTTTGCTTACAAATTTTTTTTTCCGCGAGATAACTCTTTTTTCTGTTGTTTGTTTCGTTTATTCCGTAAGATTTTTGGTATTTCCACTATATTTACGTTATTTCCTCAATATTTTCGTTATTTCCTCTATTTTCGTTTTTTCCTCTATTTTCGTTTTTTCCGCAATATTTTCGTTTCTACCGTAAGACCCCTCAGGGGGATACAGGTATTGTATCTATGGGAATTAGCGCTCCCAGGGGAACCATGTGAGGGCCCGAGCTAAAGGTTAGGTAGGCTTCCTTTTTGTTGCAATAAAATAGATTTTTGTTTTGTTACGGACCTTCTATTTTCGGTTCACTGCTGTCCTGTTTTTCAGCACCTACTACTTTCTTCTCCAACTTTTATCTTGTTTAATAACCTTCATTCTCAAGTCTCAACTTACTGTTTCTATGCTCCTTCTGCATAACTTCTGTGTTTCCGGATCTCCATACTAAACAGTGCCTTTCTCCTTCCTCTCATCAAAACGCTTTTTATTTATAGCGGTTAGGGAGGCTTAAACTGATATAATCTAATGTTATATATGACTTTTGAATATTTGTGCGCTCACCTTCAATATTTAGTTTTTGATCATTTTTACGATTATGACCATAAGGTGCGTGGCTATTATTGCCATAAGTACAAAATTTGATTTGCAAGCCCTATTAGTGTGTAAAGACGCCTAAGAGAGGGAACCATTTAGTATACATTTTGAAAAATAAGGAATCTATGCACCGGGTTTGCTCTCACACAGGATACTCTGCGAATGAAAACAGCAAGTAAGGAAGGAAGAGGAAAAAATACAGAAAATACAACGAAAAAGGCATAACTGAATGAAGCAAAGCGGTCTCGAAAGACAGAAGTCCAGAAGACCTATTCCCACTATTAGAGCATAGGTAATTGGTTCAGGTTGGTTAGTTCGTCCATTCTATCACATATTTCATCCCCTGAAAAAATACTTTTTGGTCCCCTGAGCTATTTTTTATTTTGCATTACTTATGAACCGTTGAAAAAAATGAAAGAAATCTGCAGAAAATTTTCAGAGAAACATCCATGAGGAGCTTGGTCAAAAAGTTCCAATGCAGTCTTCAAAAACTTAATATATTTTTCATTTGTTGAAACTTGAAGAAAATTTATTCAATACAGCGTTGTGTAAGAGAATGTGAAGTTATGAGGCTTACATATTTCGTCCACATAATTTCAATTTTCACGAAACTTGTGAAATTAACTTTAACACGTTGGTCGCGACGTGAGCCGCCGGTGGTACACGGAGCGAATTTTCATAATGCTGTTGACCGACCAGAAGTCACGAACTCAATTTTCACAAATACTTGATCAAAACTAAATGAAGGCACGATCCTGTTAATGTTCGCTATTTTCAAAACTGTGAAATACAATCGACTTTAAATTTGAGTTGAATATTGAACCAAACCTTGCACTCAATTTGCGTTGCACCAACTTCTCACGTACAAAAAAATAAACCTAAAGTAACGACGATGTACGGTCAGCACTTAACAAACAGCATCTAACGAACAACAGTATTCGACAAACAATGGCACCAAATCTGTCTTGCCCCAGCCCTCTTTGTAGCAAAAAATAGCAATAAACCTAAAGTAGCGAAATAGCAACCGAACCAAACCTGACCCAACAAACAACAGCACCCAATTTGTCTTTCACTAAGCCTAACCTAACAAACAGCACCCACAAAGAACAGCACCCAATTTACCTTGTACAAAGCCTACCCTAACAAACAGCACCCACAAACAACAGCACCCAATTTACCTTGTACAAAGCCTACCCTAACAAACAGCACTCACAAACAACAGCACCCAATTTACCTTGTACAAAGCCTACCCTAACAAACAGCACCCACAAACAACAGCACCCAATTTACCTTGTACAAAGCCTACCCTAACAAACAGCACTCACAAACAACAGCACCCAATTTACCTTGTACAAAGCCTACCCTAACAAACAGCACTCACAAACAACAGCACCCAATTTACCTTGTACAAAGCCTACCCTAACAAACAGCTCACTCACAAACAACAGCACCCAATTTATATTGTACGAAGCCTAACCCAACAAACAGCACCCACAAACAACAACACCGAATATCCCTGGTACCAACCCTCTTGGTACTTCAAACCCAGAAGGAAGGAGCCACAGCCACAATCTGTCGTGGGCTTTGATTCGATTGGCAGCGAGTTAGCGGTGTGTTGGCCGTCTTGCTAATTGCGGACGGGCGAATCAAACAGACTACTTCCGACAGAGCGGGGCTGCACAGGATGCAAGTTTGGCGAGGAGATTTGGGCCGAGTCCGAACTGCGTGGTGATCTGTGTATTTCGAGCGCAGGAACAAAGAGAGGAAGGAGGAAGGGGAAAATTCGATTAAGGCGTTCCGAAAATCATGAAAAGGGGAAAAATGATGTATAGATGCGACGAACTACGTGATATGAGTGAAAGAAAATAATTAGAATATTATGAATTTTTTTGGAAATACGCGAGAAGGTCGAGGAATGTTGTGAAAAAAAAGAGGAAAGTAAATGAAAAAATTCGATTAGGGCGTTCGGAAATGCATGATAGGGATGAAAGAAAATGAGGTGATTGAATGTAGAAGGTGCTTGGGAATAGATGAAAAGAGAAAGAGAAAGTGAAGAATTCCATGGAAACGTTCTTGGAGATTCAAGGGGATGAAGGAAGTTGAGAATATAGAGGGAAAAAGAATTGAAAAAATTATATTAAGGCGTTCGGAAATACGCGAAAGAAAAGGTTGGAATAATATGGAAGTGGTTGGAAGTACGTGTGGAAAAAAAAATTATTTTATCGTTACGGAATACGGGGAAGGAGTGAAGCGAAAAAGAGAAGTTTTCTATGGAGAAAGTGCGTGCGAAAACTTGAGATGGGGTGAATGTAAAAAGGGAAGAATTCTGAGAAGCTCTCCCAAACATCCCTGGTGCTCTCCCAAACATCCCTCACGCTGCCTCAAACATCCTTCACGCTGCCTCAAACATCCCCTACACACGCCCAAACATCCCTCACCCCCCCCCCAACATCCTTCACACTCCCCCAACCCAAAACATCCCTCACACTCCCCCAAAACTTCTCTCATACTCCCCCAAAACATCCCTCACACTCCCCCAAAACATCATCACGCCCCCCCCTAAACCTCCCTCACACTCCCCCAAAACATCCCTCACACTCCCCCAAAACATCCCTCACGCCCCCCCCAAACATCCCTCACACCCCCCAAAAACATCCCTCACACTCCCTCGAAACATCCCTCACGCCCCCCCCCAAACATCCCTCACACTTCCCCAAAACATCCCTCACACTCCCCCAAAACATCCCTCACGCCCTCCCTAAACCTCCCTCACACTCCCCCAAAACATCCCTCACACTCCCCCAAAACATCCCTCACACTCCCCCAAAACATCCCTCACACTCCCCCAAAACATCCCTCATACCCCCCTCAAAAACATCCCTCAAACTCCCCCAAAACATCCCTCAAACTCCCCCAAAACATCCCTCACACTCCCCCAAAACATCCCTCACGCCCCTCCCCCAAAACATCCCTCACGCCCCCCCCCCAAACATCCCTCACTTCCACCCCAAAACATCCCTCACACCCCCCAAAACATCCCTCACCCCCCCCCCCCAAACATCCCTCACTTCCCCCCCAAAACATCCCTCACACCCCCCAAAACATCCCTCACACTCCCCCAAAACATCCCTCACCCCCCCCCCAAACATCCCTCACACTCCCCCTAAACCTCCCTCACACTCCCCCAACCCAAAACATCCCTCACTCCCCCAAAACATCCCTCACACCCCCCTCAACATCCCTCACACCCCCCCAAAACATCCCTCAAACTCCCCCAAAACATCCCTCACACTCCCCCAAAACATCCCTCACGCCCCTCCCCCAAAACATCCCTCACGCCCCCCCCAAACATCCCTCACTTCCCCCCCAAAACATCCCTCACACCCCCCAAAACATCCCTCACACTCCCCCAAAACATCCCTCACCCCCCCCCCCCAAACATCCCTAACACTCCCCCTAAACCTCCCTCACACTCCCCCAACCCAAAACATCCCTCACTCCCCCAAAACATCCCTCACACCCCCCCCCAACATCCCTCACACCCCCCAAAAACATCCCTCACACAACCCCCCAAAACATCCCTCACACTCCCCCAAAACATCCCTCACACCCCCACCCAAAAACATCCCTCACACCCCCCCAAAACCTCCCTCACACTCCCCCTAAACCTCCCTCACACTCCCCCTAAACCTCCCTCACACTCCCCCGAAACATCCCTCACACTCCCCCAAAACATCCCTCACACTCCCCCAAAACATCCCTCACACTCCCCCAAAACATCCCTCCCACCCCCCCCAAAACATCCCTCACACCCCTCCAATACATCCCTCACACTCCCCCAAA